>JAOYRR010000271.1:1800000-2111310 GCA_038994665.1 Podotricha telesiphe
GTAAACATCGCTAACTATATGAAATTCATTCAAAGTCACGTTTTCGTATAATACACACATTTGTACACCGATAATATTACCGTACTTATATTTTGTGGCATACTATATTTTTTATTAGATGAAATATTTTAATGAAATATTTGTATTATTAGTATAAGATTTTAAACATAAAAACTTCTTTTACGTAATGAAAATACGTTTTGAATTCAATACATGTATTTTTTGTACAATAATTTCTTAATCTAGAAACTCATCATCTTTCTATGAAGTGTGAACTATGTTTGTCTTTTATTTATTTTTATTTCTGCCATATTTTGAAAGTAAGGACAACTAGTGTTGTAATGATAACACTTTAGAAGCAAATTTTTAACTTCCGTCAACTTTTACTTATTGTGTAATATCAGTCAACACTTCATTTTGTCAAACAAAGGACTCTTTACTAAAATATAAACAGTTTTAGGATCAAATTACTGTGCCAAAAGAAGACTTGCTATTTTGGCTTCCATATTATATCGGTTTTTTTTTTGTTTTTAACTAAATCTCATCGTGACGCAGTAAGACAACGCCTGATTGTAAACGCATTTGTTTTAGGTTTGATCTGTAATCTTGGGAATGATTATATTTAAATTATTTTTAGACAAAGCACGTCGTTTCGGCAGTTTATAAACATTGTCTCGAACTCGGGCGGAAAGTGCAGAACGGAGTGACTCTAGGTTATCTCTGCCTACTCTGCTTTGCGGGACAGAAGCGAGAAACTGAAACAAACAGACAACAATATAAAAATATATATAATTATTTAGAAACCTTTCAAGTGTACATAATATAATAAAGAGGAGTTTGATTTCTACTACCATAATGGTGATTGCTTCACTTCTAACATGCTCTTCTCATTGTTAGTTAAATAACGCAACTAAACGACATCTCTTTTCTGTCAAATCTGATTTAAACTATTATACTTAGAACTATATAGAAAATGGGCCCGTGGCAATGGCGAAATAAATTATACGTCTAAAAACCTATGCAGACCACAAGGGGTACAATGAAATATCGCATCGGGTTTTCACCGCTTGTCACATAGACACGACCGTTGTCGCCTGTAAAAACTACTAAATGTATTTCAATATATACTTTTGGTTATTTTCATATTTCAGAGGCCTACTATTATATTATATGCATGTAATATGATAAGTATGTTATTTTTTGTTATTGTAGCATCTGCAGACAATAAAAGTTTTGAAATACACTTTTCATGTATTACTTAATATAACGTAAATTATATAAATAATAGTTTTATTCACACTAATAAAGCCAAAGTCAACCACCAGTTAAATAAAAATATGCGTAAATACGATAACAGGAGGTAATTTCAAAATAATAAACATTAAATGTTAAAGAGGCCATTGAGGTGCATTATATGACTGTAAACGTGATTGGTTGCTTTTAATCCCCATTCAGTTTAATAGTATTATTAAGATTATCTTCATTTCTTCGATATGGTAAGACAAAGTGTGGCGTTGAGTTCCGCCACTTAAGTAAGGTTTAGATGTTAGGCGGAAACTGGAGAACAGAGTGTCTTGACACTAGGTCTCTCTGATTATTACTTTTTGAACTACACTTTATGCTGACATTAGAATAATAGTGTAATAGGAGAGATATCAAACAAATTGAACAAATAAAACATTTCTAAGCGAATAGTAAGTTAAATTGTACGTTAGTTTGAATTTGTTTTCTAATGTTATCGAAAAGTTTTTACAGGTTAAGGAAAGTAAATAGAACGACTGAATAAAGCCAGTTGCACACTGCAAATAAAAATATTTTTATTTTAGAGTCACTCTGATATCTAGTGACTAGTTTCTGCCAATTTACATTGTGTGTGTTCGTTGTGTGCTCGAGGACAGAACTCAATTGAGAATTGATTGATCGAATTATCGAATTTCTTTATCAACATGAGCCAATGAATATTGATAATAAATTTTCGTAAAATAAAATATATCCCATTCTACATGCTTTTTACAAATAATATTGCGTCTTTGTATAAAATTTATACTTTACACAAAATACCACAATACAACCGATGGATCGCGACACGTCAGATTGTTTATTTTATTTATGACATAACATTTAAAAAACGGCATCATCCATATATGATGATTTAGTATATTTTATGACTATGCACTAATTGGCTGTAGGCTACAGCCAATACCAATTGGGACATTGTTTATTACATTTAAAATATTTTGTTTACGTACATTTGGTTCGACAAAGCGTGTTTGGCAAATAAAAAACTACAACAAACATAATGAACACAACTAATTTGTTAGACAATATAAAATCATAACGCTATTATAAGTGCTATTGCATAAAGTATAATATTCGATATACCTATAGTAAAGCTTATTTCAAATAACCAATATTGGTTTGTATTTTTCTTTTTTAGGTGCACAATAAGTCTATAGCATTTAAACAATTACATCACTATCACCACTTATCTCTTGTTTCTTTCGCGATGTACCGAGACCCAGTATTTAAGCATAGGATTACCAGATACAATAAAAAATATATATGTATATGTTGATGTAAAAGCCCGTACTACGGGTAAATCTTATGATCTTCCAATATCATACCATTCCATACTTTAATGGGGTGGAATATTTATTTATTTTTTACTTGAGGAAATCCGTTCCGGGTTGCATGCCAGATTGGGGACTCGGGACGGGTTATATGGGACTCCAGACAGGCACATGTAGGCCGTCCGTATACTCAGAAAAACCTCACGGTGCTCCACCTCGACGGCTACTGGCCGGGGCTCCGGGAACTCCCTATCTTACGTGAAACCTGGAGGGTGGAGCCAGCTAGGCAGGTCGAGGAGTCAATGATAATGGGTCACCCACAACGATCGGATCGAGGACTCGAGGTGTGAGTTCGAAATGAATAGTAATAAACAAAATAATTCTCTAACTTTTACCATTAAATTTGGTAAGTCTTAAGATTTACTAGAAAATCTTAAAATTTACCTTTTACAGTAACATATTTACATATACTCGTGTACGTACATACATACATATGTGTATATTTAACACAATGGCAGCATAATTTCAATGCATGAGTTACTTTCAAAGAGAATGAAGTCAGCAGACAAAACACCATAAATCCTACCATACAAAGAATATTTTTTTAAATACATAGACAGTATTAAAGTTCTGCTATTATGTTATTTGAACCTTTGTTATATCGAGAGATCTACAGTATTTCATAATATTCTTTATATTTTTAGTTCACCTAAACGGATAATACTCGTATAGAGATGAAACCAAAAATGAAAACTTGTAGTACTTATCTCATATATTATTATGCGAAATAGCAGCTGTGGTTTTTAATATTTTCCCTTAGAGTGCTCTATGTTTTGATTTATTTAAATAATGAGAAACAATATGTAAAAATATGTGTTGAAACAAAATTAAACGAGTAATACAATGTTTATTGTTGTATGTTGAACAATTCCCTTGTGGTTTACCGTAAAACAGACAGAGCCTAAATAATAGCGAACTAACAATAAATAAATTATAAAATATATACATTAATGAAGCGTTAATTGCCACTTATTGCGGGAAATGCTTATTATTTGTGCTGAACGAGAACGGAACTCAAGACCACGATGAATACTGACCGATACTACTAATAAAAACTGAATTAAATATATTTTTTTCTTTTTAGTCTTAAAATAATTAAATTCAAATAATCTATATGACCATATACTGAGCAATGAAATGTCCGACATATTAGATAATAAAAAGTCAATATAAAAATAGTGTAGTTTACTTCCATTATACAAAAAATATATATGTTTTTGATAACACAGTGTCGTGGTTAAATAAACAAATTATGTTTACATTATTTTATCATTTGAATGTTATCAGTGACTTTTTCTTGCAGGTGAAAAGGACGTGTAGAGAGCAGTTAAAGAAAAATTAGAGTTCCTTGCACGATTCATAAATACTCTTATAGGCTGCCGATGTTTACTCTCGGAGTCTTATCATTTGATAAGTTGGAACACAAGCCGCGATCAAACAATGTTATCATGGTAACATTCTCACTGGTGACACTAGAGAGCTCTGCAGAATCCAATGCAATAAGGCGTGGTGCGCAAAACACTTGAATTCTCCGCGATGGAAGAATTAACAACGCATAACAATAGATAAATGTGAATTAGTTTAAAGGGACACACCAAAACGGAAAATTTCTAGTCGAAAGGTAAATTTAAGTAGTCAAACTGGAGGATCTACAGACTTTGATCCACGATGAAGTGGGGGACGACACGAGCGAGGAATGTTTGGCGAGGAATTTTAACATATCCGACAATTATTGTCCGGCGTACTTCGATGGACTGCTATGCTGGGATCCCACACCGTGGAACACTTTGGCCGTCCAGAAGTGTTTCAGCGAGTTCCATGGCGTACAGTACGACGATACGCGTAAGTTATTTTGTATGTTTTTTTTTTCATAATTCCATTATACATATGTGTTATGTGTCATTAATTTTCACAAATTATATTATAATCTTACATTATATAATCTTTATAATATTTTTAACTGTTACTTTGTTCTTAAATATGAATTATTATAGTTTATTTTTATAAAGTAAATATACTGGTATTTCTAGCTTCAATTAATTATAACCAAAGAAATATTGGGCTCATAATGAATTAAAATTTAATTCATAGCGCGCTCTCTAAATAATTATTGTTTGTTTAGAGAGATTAGTGCAGACTAATTCTCATGACGTCAGTAAATATGTTTATAATGAGCGGACACAATCTCGCATGAAATTCCAAATCGTCACGCTCATTTAAGCCTATTTATATTATTATATTTTTGTTATTTTAAAAAGCCAAATTAGTATATCACTAGTATCACCCGTAACCTATTTTACGCAGGCTTTCTTTCTATTTACATTTATAGTTTCGACTGTAAGACATACAATTCAGTTTTTACAGTTATAACTTCGGGAAGTCTCATAGGACTCCCTACACTCCCAAAAAAACGATATGCTAAATTTCAGCTAACTAAGCGCCTTTGCCATGGCTCAACCGAAACCATTGTTCCGACTGAGTCTTGCCTGTCGTGAACTCTTTAAGTAAAATTAATAATAATTCTTTTTTATATATTAATCTGCGTCACGCCTCTAATGTGATAACGCATCTTATATGAGGTGTATCATCTAATTATATTAAAAATACATTTAAATTATAGCAACAATTGCATTGCCACAAAATAATTATTTGCATTTACCTGATACGCGGCTACTGATATCAACCTTTTTTTATCTTTTAGTTAGTGTCATTACATTAAGATATATGTGTTTTATAGTTTTAGCCTATTTTAAATGAACACATGCATAGATTGCTGTTTGTTGCAAAATTCTAATTTCGAGTAAATTTTGTTTAAAGTTATGCGTCAAAATTTTAAAACGATTGTTAAATTACTTAAATATAGTAAAAATAATATAATATATAAATAGGTAAATTAATATGATAAAAGATGTGAAACATAGAGAATTGAAGTGGATATTGTACACGCATTAAGTCAAGCAGTAGTCAAGTTATTTTCTTTACGTTAAATAATTATTATTTTTATAAAGCAAAAACAAATTAACATTATTAAAATTAATTAAACGCAACGTAATTTTTTTTACCATGAAAATAACTTTTTAAATCTATATAGACAAAAGTTGAATTTAATGCATATTTACCCATCACAAGAAGAATGTTTAGATATAGCTATAGCTATATAAGTTTATTTTAAGTGATTTGTGATACCAATCAACATAAAAATTAAATAGTGTTTGTAATTAGCATTTAGACACTATTCCAACTCTATTATCTTTATTCCCACTCTATCTTTTTAAGTCAAGGCTTACATCACATGAATGCAATTCTCTTTACCATCAAAACCTATACGATTAGGCAAATGTGCAATCAAAAACGTTAACCTAAAAAGATAAAATACAAAATAGTAAAAAGAATATTAATTTAATGAAACAGTGTATTTTTGTGCACTACTTTTACGACCATTACGATTTCTTTTCTGGACACTTTGTATGTAAACTTGTACATTAATTAATAAGGCTTTTAACTTTTTTGCTGCATTTTTACCGAATTAGTCATGAATAAATAAATTAAATAATTCAAAATATAAATATAAATTACTGGTGGGTAACACTTACTATTATAAAATAGTGCCAATGAAATTATACATTAGTTATTTGTTATTATTGTATGTTATTAAAAGCATAAAAGTAAATTAGATACTCTTTTAATAGAATACACGGTTTAATACGTGGTTAATGAAATTGCTAAATTTACAATATGTAGAAAGAAAATCTTACAACAATTCTAATTAATTATTGTTACCTTTAAAATTTCTTATAAACAAAGAAACAAAATATAAACGAGTGCAGAGAGCAAAAAGTAAATAATTGGGATGACAAAAATCCATCATTCAACTTCAAAAGTTCTTAAACGTAAATATCATTCGAAACGTTACAAATTAATATAAATCATATTTTATTCTAAATTTACCATTAATAATTTTAAAATTGTACTTATATAAATATAAATATAGTCTATTTGTATATGCGCCGTAATGTGTAGTCGGCACATGGCTGACCGTGTACACGACGCTTGTTGTGATATACCACTTGAACAAATATTATAAAACCTTTTGTCATTATTACAAATAAAGATTAGATTTATAGTATTGGAAATTGAATACTATTACAACGCCTGGCTTAGCGGTCAGGCAGCTTGGACGGTTTCCAACAGGCGCGGGTTTGAATCCCGCTTCATTCAAATTGTTATACATGTTTCTGAAAATGTTTTTTTTTTAATATGAATCTATTTTTACAGAAAACGCATCTCGATTATGTCTCGACGGCGCATGGCACAACTATTCTGATTACGCGAACTGCACGGAACGGATCGCAAATGTTTCGCCAACGGACGTCACTAGTCTCATATATTTAGCCGGATATTCCTTAAGCCTGGCTGTGTTGTCACTTGCTGTATTCGTATTTCTATATTTCAAGTAAGTAAAATAGTTAATTAATTGTTTTAATTGCATTTCATATGAATTTTTATTTTATAATACTTTTTTATAATTACAATTGTTCAATTCTTCTCCATAATGGCTTTGTTATAATTTTTATGCGACTGTAACGTGATTGTTATAGACGCGATTACGGGAAATATTTAAAATTTTTCCGATCTGTCAAATACAAAAGGAATATGTAATGTTTTATCATTACATAAGCATTTTAATGCTTCTAGTAGCGACGGAAAGCGAGGAATACAGCTTCTTTGAATAGTAAAATGTCTCTGAATTTTATTTTTCTAACTAAAGAATTTTATTTTTCTTACACACTATAGCAGTCTCGTATAAATGTATAGACATCCAAAAATATAAAAGGTTAAAAAGTACGTAATGCGGCAGATAATGACAATCCAGACTGCAGTTTCACAAACAATAGGGGTCGAGCACAAAAGTTGCAGCATCTTATTGAGAGCTGTTCTTTCATTTATGCTGTATTATTATGGAAAATAATATAAACATTACCATTAAAACATCTAAATGACACAATTAAAATGCCATTAATGTGTATGAATACATGCGGCGCAATATATATAGAAGTCCCACTCGGGGGAAACAATAGACAAAATCTTTACATATTACTTTACATATTAAGCAGACGGTATAACGTCGGCTTCTAAACCTGATAACAGTATATTAGGTAAATTCTGCGAATAGAAAAAAAAGTATAGTTGTAAAAATATGATGATATTTCAAGAGAAAGCTTTTATATTTCGTTTACATTAAATTAGCCGATCTTTTATACTCATATATGTATACTATGTTTCGTTCACGTTGCTTGCTCCATTTTGATGTATAATACTGAAAAATATGGTTATTTATCATATCAAGTCAGTATAAATAATTAAATAGCCTATGTGTTCATGTATGTACAAACGAGTACATGTACAACTAAAATTATATTTCGAACACAGTTTAATTACTTAAGTTTATGCTTACATCACTAGTTTATCATTAGTTTATCTTTTTATACATTTACTACTCAGACTACGTAATAGTAATAAAACATTTACTATTTCAATCCTTGAAAAACCTAGAAATGTGTTTGTAATAAATCAATGCTAACAACGAAGTAACTTTTCAAATGTATTAAAGAACGCGTTATGCGTACAAATATAACACTTATTTTTTTGAAAAACATATATTTAGAAAACGTATTAAAATTTGAACGCAGCAGGATTTGAACCCGCGCCTCTTGAAATCGAAATCCTGCTACGTTAAAATTTTTATACGTTATCTAACTATATGTTTTTCAATTATCTTAGTGTGTGAATAACACTTTATAAAAACGTTAAAAATCTATTTTTTTTAGTATTTCTAGGGCATTATATATTATGATAAGTTATGGTTTTTAAAAAATGTATTTTATTTTTTTCCATAATTATTTATCTTGACGATATTATTTAAATTACACTCACCCAAAAGTATTTGAATCCACACACTACGCATTAACGTAACGTATACACAATACATAAATGTTAAGAAAAATGTAATTCAATGGCTGCTTAATATACAGAAAATTTCATGTTCAAAACATACATTGTTGGCATTAACTAAATTGTGACGCCGACGATAAGCTTATAGAGCCTTAACATTACATTAGGAGATCCCTTTTACATTTCGCATATAATAATAGTTAAAACTTAACGATGCTTGCAATGTGCTACGTTTATTCTAGTTGAATAAGATAATAATTAATTCCTGTGATTAAAAGCAATAATTAGTATTAGTTCGTATATATAATAAAGAAACATTTTTGTTTTAGCTTGAAGGTTCCTCCTAAAGGACTCTCGGTTCTAAAGGACTCCCTTAGAACTATCCGTCCATATAAATACGATGAATTCTATTTAGCATTTTCCTCTATTTTTATCCAAATATTACAACACTATACTTTAGGGTGTGTGATATTGAAATTTAACCAGACCTGGAAAAATAACATATTTGATATATATATATAATGATATTCCATTGCGTAAAATTTAGACACAACTGTCTTAATAAAAAAAAGTGTTTTAGGTTATTATTAGTCTTTAAATAAAATAAAAATACAACTTAAAACTCATGAAATTTTATAATAATAATATTTTTTATACTTTTTGTTACGTCAAGGTTCTCATATATTACTTCGAAGTCTCCAATTCCTACATACATACACACTAGATATTTTTTATTGATATTTTTTGTGACAATTATAAATTGGCATTGTTGTTTTTCGAAAGGTGACTACAGTAGACTATTTCAGTCCAATTAGCTAATTAATACGTGAAAAGTCAAGTTTTAGTTTTCCCAACATTGTATCAAAGACTGTGATTTTGGTACAGTTCTTACATAGAGGAGTGCAGAATGGTAATATTTTTGTAGAAAAAACGCAAAAAAATGCATTAAATTAATATCAAACACATTAAAACCATGTATTTGCACATTGCTAGAGCAACAAGTGTTTACGCATCAACTGGGCTTCTAGTTTCAGGGAATACATGAGGGGCCATAAGATATTTTCTAAAAACAAAAACAACCGGGTCATAAACAAAAAAAACAATCAACTAAAGAGAAATGCTGGCTAAAAGAATACCATTGAAATAACACTCATATTTGTATCTTTTGTTACAGGGATTTGAGATGTCTTCGGAATACAATACACACTAATCTAATGTCCACTTATATATTGTCGGCTTGTAGTTGGATTTTAAATTTAGCTTTGCAAGTGAGTATACTTATACATATTTCATATTATAATTTTATTACTTGTTTAAAAAATACCATAATATTTTTTATGTAGTTATTTATTTACAAAAAAAAAATATTTCGATATGTTACAACTTTTTTACTTAGTGATTAAATTATTTGAACAATGTTTATTTTTCTTAAGTTAATAAATGTATATTTATATAGCATTTCTGTTTTATGGTAACTAATAGAATAACTTATATTTATTCTTAATTAATATATATATTAACAGATAAATGTATATAGTGTGTTATATTAATACTTATTATTTTCCAGAATTGGTCAGATGAGGCCCAGCAAGATCAAACGTCGTGCATGATTCTTGTGATATGCATGCATTACTTCTATTTAACGAATTTCTTTTGGATGTTAGTTGAAGGTAAGGTTTATAGATTCTTAGTTATATTTATTCTATACAAATAAATAAATTTTGAAAGTCTGTTTGTAATATGAAAATATCCCCTTCTTAATAAATGCATCTGTATACTATAGTATCTTCGATTATCAAATATTCATCGAAATTCGCATTCATTTATTGAAAATAAATAATATGCTTAATACATAAAATAACCCTCTAACTTATGAATTTAAAAGGTTTAGAAAAACTACTCATACTCGCGTAAACTGTATAACTAAAACTTAGTTCACATTTATCCTGTTTATTATTTCAGGGTAATGTAATATTTCGTAATAACCGTAAAGAATACCTTTAATAATAAATGGTAACAGACCCTCCGTTAATGGTTAGTTGTGGAAAGCTTAAAAAATTTATGACAATCATATTTGCAGGAATTATTGATGAGTTATATTTTGTGGGCTGTAATTGTTTTATTGTATGTATGGAAATAGTTGTTAGATCGATATAAAATAAAAATGGCAAACAAAGTATCTATAAATGACATTATTATTAATCAAGAATCTATACATAATATAAAACTGATCGCTGTCTGTTTATGGAAGATATATGAAAATCAAATTATTAAGGGCATTTGTTGATGTAATATAACCTAAAACAATCATTATTAATTTTCTTTTCTGTTTGTCTGTGCTTTTGGGCACACTTATCTCAGAAACAGCTCAACCGATTTAAATGCAGTTTTCACTATTGTATTTTTTGTAAGCTTTCTTTATCATTTTTAATTAACCACTTAAGTTATATTTTTTAAGCAAAGTTTGTGATTTATGTGAGAACGCGGGCGGGCGAAAATACGAAATAGTTTAGTCGTGTAGTTTACGCAGGTGAAACCGCGAGCGGGCCGCAAGTATATAATATAATCAGGTCATTATCGCGCAGTAGGACAGCGTCTGACTGCAATTGCGATTGGTTGTGGGTTACATACCCACCCGGAGGAATAATTATATTTAAATTATTTTAATGACTCCGTTCTGGGGATATTAGGACAAAGCGTGGCGTGAGTTCCGCCACTCAACACCCAATATTTCGAGTTCGGGCGGAAAATGGAAAACGGAGTGTCTCGATACTAGGTTTTATCTGACTATCAGCTATACGGAAAAAAGGGTGATGGTGATGTAAAGTCTAAAGTTTAAGAAAATAAAATTCAATTCCTATCATGTTTTGTTGTTTTTTATAATGCATTGCTGTTTTATAATGTGTATAATTATATAAAAGCTCTAGCTCTATTGTTTATCGTATAGATACGTATAGCTCTTGACAAATAATTTTCATATTAATTGAACAAAATGGTCGGACATGCGCTTTGTTATTCCATACACGTGCTTCAATGGCTAAATGTAATATTTTGAAATTCATCTTTTGTGTTGATTATTTAATGATTAAAAAAATCTAATGCAGCTTTGACACTCATAATTTTTGTACACGAATAAATTAATGCAAATGAAGTTTTTTTTAAATAAAACATACATAATTTATTCTTATTTATAAATTGTCAGTACACTGTTATTTATTTACATTTTCTTAACAAACTCATAGCATGAGTATAATTATGGTAAGTGCGTTAATTATACTGGAACTTAATTCATTATGAAATTATATTATACTTTAGAGCTAAATTAACTTTCTAATTAGATCGCATTAAGTAACATTACATTATTGTGTGAGAAAAAAAGTCTAATTATGATTCAACAGCTCACAACACCTATTAAAGTGTATGATACATTTTTATAGAATTATTACGTATATTAGGAATAATGAGGCCATATATTTAAATAAGTTTCATTTCACCGTTCTGGTTACAAGACAAAGCGCTGTGTTGATGACTACCTACTTAGTCTCAGATTCGGCCAGAAAATAGAGAACGGAGTATCTTGACACTAAGTTCTTTCTGCTTTTCCTGTTATTTATAGAAAACAAATATTATTATAAACATTTTTAAAAAACGTATAAAAATTTTAACGCAACGAACTTGAATTCGACTCCTGTATCATGCGTTTAGCGGTCAGAGCGCTTGGGCAGTTCACAAGGGGCACGGGTTTAAATCCCGCTGCGTTCAACTTTTTATACGTTTTCTAAAAATATTTATTGTCTTAAATAATTTAGTTATTAATAAGGATTCTTCAAAAAACGAAACAGAACCAGTATATATTCAATGTAGATATATATATTTATAATTCTTTACACGAAAATATACAAAACGCTCCTCTTAAACATTCCATAGCAACGATATTTTTATGAAATCCCCTGTTGAGTACCGAATACCCTTGGACTGATCCCTATTTATACATATCCCATTTTGCTTTCAACCGTCCGCCCCTTAGTCAATCGATTAACCCAAATATATTTTAGAAAAAAAATTCTATAAGGTTTCATATATTTTATTTGTTATATTTAAATTACTGATATTGATTTGTTACTATCTAAAGTTTACTAATACAAAAGCGCAATATGAAAACTTTAACATGGCTTTACTTTACAATTTTACCTGGGAAAGGACTAGAAATCTTTTAAATATCAGCACTGCGCATATATTAAAATCTCTAACTACTAACTAGTGGGTTCAAATCCCGAGTCCGCATAGCTCGACAACTAAATCAATGGTCATTCATTATAAAGTCAGTCATTATAAAAAAAACAAGTTGATATTCCATTGATATTAATATTTACATTGTTTTCAGGTCTATACTTATACATGTTAGTGGTAGAAACATTCACAGCGGAAAATATAAGGCTGAAAGTCTATACAACAATTGGATGGGGTAAGTACGTTAGTTACAGAAGTCAAATATAGCGCCTATAATTTTACGTGTCACATGTGGCTCTCCATAATATTGGCTTTAATAATAGAATTATTATGAAAGATAAGCTACGAAAATTTTTGTGCAAATAATTTGTATAATAGATTTTGTAGAAAAAATTTAAGTCAAACACAATATTTTTAATAAAACTCGATTTTTCGATGATCGTTATTTAAAAATAAGAATAAAATTATAAAAGCGCACGATGATGGGCTGCAAAATGTATTGTAAATGTAAAATCTTTTTACATGTTAGTATTATTAATTTAGAGTATTAAACAGATTTATATAACATTTTACAGTAATATTGTTTATACATCACAATAACACACAGGTTACCGTTTATAAAGCTTGTAAGATTCATAATTTGGCCATAATACAATTATAAGTATCAAATAAGCCGGAAACACTTTAACCTTTTGAAAGCTGTATTGCCTAGGTTATAATGGGTAAGGGATATAAGTGAGAAGTAATCACTGCTCACTAGATTCTCACTGTGTGATTTGATTTTGGACCCACAATCACCGCGCTCGATTATATTTAACAAGTAAACCAAGATAGCGACTTTATTGTCGTCATAACCTACTGTTTCAAAATATTTCTGAATAAAATCGCATAAATAATTACTCTACCAACAGGCGCTTATAAAATAATGAAATTCCGTTAGGCTACATCAACTCTTTGACTAAAAACTCAAAAGGGTTACAATTTAAGTTGAATATTTTATAACCTGCGCTAAAGTTAACTTTAGCATATTAAATGAAACAATGTTTTATCTATCTAAGAATAAATTCCTATGTTTTTATACTAAGAAGTTATTTATTGCTATAATGCTTCTATGCGTAATAGGGAAAATTTCAAACGATTCCTACATATTAGATATAACTTTAAACATTTTATTTATGGCATATTGTGTTATTGAATTATTAATAAGACTAATTCTGCTAAAAATACATTTAAACAATAATAACAACTTGGGAATTAAATCGTTTAGATAATTTAATAATAATAATAATAAATAATAAACGTTTCATATTTTACTTATTTCGCATCAAATCTCCGAAGATGTAGCAACTTGTAATATATAAGTCCTCACAACTTAACAACTTTGAATGTTTAAATTCAGCCTAAAGAGTAGGCATAGAGAACCTAATCACTATGTTCTCCACTATCTTTCTATGCTTTTAATGCAATGCAATACTTCTAAATCTAAGTCTAAGCATAGTTTTAAATTTAAAAAATATTTAATTCTTTATAATTTAGACTCTGCACCTGTTTCCTCAAATACCTTAAATATTTTTGCATTTTTAATTGGATCAAACCAAATTCTTTTCATTAAATATTTACCCGTACTTTTCTTCACTTATACGATGAAACTAAATATATTCTGAACAGTTTTAGTTTTCATATGCATAAATCATAGAAGACATGATTTTTATATTATGGTGACATTAACAATTACCAATATTTAATTAGTAAACTTTTTACTATCAATAAATAAAATAATTACGTTCAACGGTAAACTATATAAATAAAAGTTATTGCCTAAAACATTATTATTTACTCCTGCAAAATTTACTTCCGAAAAATCTATTTAAATATCATTTAGTTCAAGACATATTTAGAAATCATGGCGTAGCGGTCAGAGCGCTTGAACGGTTCACGAGGCGCAGGTTCAAATCCCACTGCGTAAAACATTTTTAAACATTTTCTAAATATGTCTTTTTCAATTTCCTAAGTGTGTAATGTGCAATAACACTTTAAAAAATATTAAAAATATAATTTAGATCATTCATTTCTACTTATACTAAGTATTGATAAATATAAAAGTATGAATAAATATACATAAATTATTTTCAAAAGTCATCTTGACGCCGATGGAATCTGCCCTGATTAAAATCCCAGTCAACAAAAGTTTATATATTTTTTTCTGATTGACAAAGCCAAGTTGACTTGTAGATTATTAAGCGACTTCTCGCTAGATTCATTCTACCGCAACCTGCAATAACACGGGTTAAATAATAAAAAAAAAATTCACCACTAGACGCCTGAAATTGCTTCGTCTGAAATAAGTGGTAAAATGAAAATAATATATCATTCATCCAAGTGGGGATTGGACCCAAAACCAAATACATTAACAGAGAGACGTGTGACAGCCCACTGCGCAACGATGCCACGATGCGCCTCTAATCAAAATAAATACTTAATAAAATGTAATATATTTTTATTTTATAGGTGCTCCAGCCATTTTTATAACTATATGGGTGATATGCCGGTGCTTTGTTTCCATAGTGCCGTCGACAGGACCTGATGGAGTAAGTAAACTAACATTTATATTTATTTTGCTCAAAACATATTTTATATAGTAAAGAATACAATTATTTATCAATTATAGTATCGAATATGTACATATGCACATAGCGCACATGTTCGTGTCAATAAGACGATTTGTAAATTGAAATCATACTAGAAAATAAACTGAACTGTAAACGCAATTGCGGGTTGTGGGTTCGATTTCCACTCGAAGGAATGTTTCAAAATGTTTTAAATATAATAACTAAAAACATTTTAAATTCTTATACCTAAGACTAAGCGCAGAGTTGAGTTCCGCAACTCAAAACGCAATGTCTCGATTTCGGGCGAAAAGTGTAGAACGGAGTGTTCAAACAATATTTTTCTTTCCTGACTACCCTGCTATGCAGCAAAAAGAGTAAAGTTACTAGAAGTAAAATTATACCGTGCAAAATACTGGCATTATACAAGGTTACATACCCATAATAATAAAATTTTAAATGTACCTATCTGAATATTATTTTGTGCTTAAGTTACTTTTTACTTCATAAATTTCAATTTTCACAAAACGATTGTTAAACTTTTTCAAATAATTTACGAGCTTTCGATAATTTTACTTTTCAACTGGACACATAAAGTCTTTCGTAATAAAAAAGACAAAGTAAGAAAAAGGAATAAATTTTAATGGGTATGCGTCCCCGGCCACCAACCGCTACCAAGACCTCTAAAACTTTACAAACCTCGCAATTAACGGTTAAATCGATTTTTTTTATCAAAGACTAACTTTTTATTTGTAAAACTTTACACTTTTCTTTGAAACATTAAATTATATTAAAAGTTTTCTGGCATTTCTACGTTTGAAAAATGTTTTTATTAAAAAATTCTACCAGACTATATTAAAATGCACAGTTTAGCCAGAGCTCTTAGGCTTTTGCCTGACTTTAGTGCGACGGTCTCGTAAAACCAATGAACGTAAGGGTTTTAACTAACAAAATGGATTTAAAATATGAATTAATATAATATATGAATAAGCCTAATTTATTTGTCACACAAGTTATTTTGAATAATATTTCATAAAATAATGACCTATTTCATGACCTACATTCATTAATCAAATAAATATTACGCCATAAACTATGCATACAGCAAAAATGGCATACGAGTTGCTAAGACAGTGCGCGGTTTAAACGGGGTTAACAGCTGGTACCCCAGCTTCCCAAAGTAAAACTACTGTCTTTATTATACTAATAAGACTTCATTGATTCGTATGACATAGATATAACCAGTTATTAAGTTTCAATTAAGTGCTTTTTCTTAATCTTCCAATTAAATTATGCCGAGGCCTGCTTTGGGAGCAATATTAAACGATAAATTAATAATCTCTAACTAAATTAAGAGTTTTATCGAGATTTGACTAATTTTAACATCAAATCGACAGATATGGAATTCATTTTAATTACAGATCCGCATTCTATTGTTTTATGAAATTATCTTCATGAAATGTTATTTTCAATTTTGTACCGAACAAACGACATTTACAACTCTCTTAAGTAAATTGCTGTGTCTTAATAAATACTGTGGGCCAAAAATTGGAGTAAATTGAATTATTTTTGCGTGCATATAGGTAGTACTCTTAGGTAGACAAAGAGTACTACCTATAAAGGCCCATTACTGGAAAAAACTGATTCGAAACGATCGCATATCAACACAGATATTATACCTACTGACGCCATGACAAGTCTGTCGTCATACTTGTGAGTCGAAATAGAAGTTCCAAAAACCAACACGTGTAACTTCAACCATTTCATACACAATTTAAACATATTCGACAAAAAGTGGACAGCTGAGTTATATGTATTTAGCTTTCATCCGGCTCTAAAGCAAAATGAAAGAGTTGTGTAAAAATAAAACGAATGGCGGGATTTTCGCATCAATGTCTTTTATCTATACTACAAACCTTTGAAGATTGAAATGGTTCAACAAAATGGAAAGCATAGTATCAGAAAAGATCCATTAATTTACGTTAGAATTTTGAATAGGGATACGCGTTGTATTAACCTAGGGTTAACCTTGCATAACAAAGAATAGCTTGTAAATTCGTCTTGATAAATTTAATCAAAATAGGTGAATGTTCCTAAAAATATTTATAAACATGCTTTAAGCTTTCATATACTACAATTTATTAACTAATATATTGTAGTAATAAGTTGTTGTTAATATTATTGCAATATATTAGCTGTTAGATATGTTATAATACCTAATTTACAGTAATTTTACTCAAACAATTGTTTTGTCGTTTTGCTCTGACAATAATTAATTATTTACTTCGGCAATTAAATGGACAAAAGGATAAACTATCATGTTTAACATAATTTTGTTCGAAATAATAATTAATATTAAAGTTTTATTATATTTTAGGATAACGTGTAAAAATGTCAAATTGTATATTTAAATTAGTACTTCAAAAGTATTTTTAAATACCCTATTCTGCCGTACTGCAAAATGGCTTCTAAATCTGATCTGATTTAAAATAGTGACTTTTGTCGCATAAAATACGCGTTGCCTTAACAACACTTTATACAAAAATGTACGTTGATTATGGTGATATCTGTAATATTCATTTAATGTATTTCTAAAGTATATTATGATAATTATTTGCCTTCGCGTCTTCTTCTTAACGTAAAGTTTATAATGCCAAATTCATACTCATCTGGCCACATAATTTTCGTTAAAAAAATATCAAATATTTTTCCTTTACGCAGTATAATATATTATAGCTGGAAGTACATTATATAAAAAATATGAATTTCACTTGTTTTGTGTGAACAGTTAACTCTAACAGGCGACACTAAGATGTGCCAATGGATCCACGAACATGCAGTGGACTGGATACACAAAGCGCCCGCACTCGCCGGACTTGCACTCAATCTCTTCTTCCTTATCAGAATTATGTGGGTGAGTACATTGATTGTTGAAATATAACTAGCTAAATGTGTTTTTTCCATAGTTTGGTTTGGATGGTTTGAGTTTCCTTATATAAATAGTTCATTTCTACTTAATTCTCGTAAAACTTTAAAAGTATAGGTTGATATTACAAATGTATTGATGAAATTAACCAAATCAGATGCACGATTCAAATTATGATAAACTTGCAAATAATAGCAATAACACACTTGTAATAATTATTAGTTGTTATGAAATTACAGACAAATCAATTTTATAACAAGTTAAAGGCAAACAGCCAAATGGCAACATTTTTTATTTACAACATCTTTGTAGAAAGATTTATGCACATACTATCAAAAGAACTATAATTTATCAATGTATACAAAAAACGATAATTTAGGAAATTTCTTTAGAAAGTAATCAAAGGGCATGATTTTAAAATATGTCAAATTGTATTATAAATACAAAAACTTACTAATATTTAAATATAAAACTAATTACCTATTATATTTTAAATAGGTACTAATAACAAAATTACGTTCAGCAAATACGTTAGAAACAGAGCAATATAGAAAAGCGACGAAAGCACTTCTCGTGCTCATTCCGCTTCTGGGCATCACTAATCTGCTCGTACTTTGCGGACCGAACGACGACTCGTGGTTCGCCCACGCCTTTGACTATATACGCGCATTGATGCTTTCCACACAGGTCAGTTTTATTTCTAACTTTATTATAATTTGCCAAAGTATGTATATGATCAAATAAAAATATTTTACAGTTTCACCCTATTTACAGCGTATTGGGCTAGGTAGAGACAAAGGAGAATCTAGATCTAGATTCTTCTTTGTTCTCCTTTCCACCATAATTTGAGACATTGTGTAGTGATTGGCAAAATACAACCGTGTACATTATCTTACCAGAGCACGGAAATGGAAGTAATTAATTATAATCAATAACCCGAATATGGATAAAACCCACACTGACCTCATATACATGTATTAAAAATATATCGGATCGCTGTCTGTACATGGAATTTATCAATATAGTCTACTAAAACAATGATTTTTAATTTCCTTTTTTGTTTGTCTGTTTAGTTTGTCTGTGCACAAACGTGCATGTTAATCTCAGAAACGGCTTAACCTATTTAAATGCAGTTTTCACTATTGTATTTTCGTAAACTTCCCTTAACATTTTGTGTCTTTTGAGTATCTCATTTCAATTGGTGCGTAAATAAAAAAGTTACAACTATTTAAATTATAAATTTAGGTAAACTTTGCAATTAAGTGGCAACGCGGGCTGGTGAATAAACGAAATAGTTATAGTCGTGTAATTTACACGGGTGAAGCCGCGAGCGGTTCGCTAGTTCATTAATAGGTAAAAAATATGAATCCCATTGGTCTAAGAGTTAAAGACTGACAGTTAGCCGGAGGAAAGAGATTAGAATACTGCTAATATGTTTGAAGTCCTTCAGAACCGTTCTATTTTAAATAGATAGAACTAAAAATAGACAAACATTATGACACAATAAAATTAAACACAATATTTAATAATAGATAAATAAATAAATAAAAAATATTCGTTATTAACTTTATAAAAATACTAAGTGTATTATTTAATGATAAAATAAAAGGACAAATCAAACAAAGTTATAAAGCCATAAAAGTCCACCCACAAACCTACAAAATATGCCTAATTTACTCATAAAGTATTATTTGATAGTATCAGTAAACGAGTACGCAATTGACACCCTTACCAGATGAAATACAAATACCCTCCCATGATAAATAGTGCCAGCGAGATCCGATAAATAAACTATATCGGATCATTTATCTCAGATCTCAAAGTAAATAGTAAAGTAACTCAATCCTTTACCCGACGCCTTCTGATTTGTAATCTATTTGCAAGTCCATTATACTGTTTTTATTTAACAAGGCAAAAATATTTGGAACAATTAAAATCAATAGATGTGACTTTTATATATACGATACGATATAATCGTGTAACCGTTCAAATCTATTTAACTTTAAAATGCTAATTATGTAAGGCAAAGTACGAGCAAGTAAAGACGACTAACTTATTATAAAGTTATTATTATTAAGTTAATTAAATTAAAAAAAAAAGAGAGATTTTAAGACATTATATTATCAACTTACCGCATGTACGAGTATTAGAGATATTTCTTGGTATACCAGCCATTTCTGTTCAACCAAACAGAGCCATCGTGGCTGGGGCCGTGGAAATCAAACCCACTACTATCATGTACAGTTAAAAAAAATGCCAAACACGTCAGTATATATAGAAATAAAAATATTTAAATATTTATCTAAAGATAATGAAAGCAAAACGTTGTTTTTCTGATGTTGACATCGAAAAATCATTCTGAAGCCTCTTAAAAACAAATTGACTTTACCGAAACCTTAAGAGTCTAATCCCTCTTTTAACTGCTTAAAATCGCCTTAAGAGACCATGAGCTTGCTTTATGCAAAGTTTGTTTTTGTTTTGATAAGTTGAGAGAAAAATGTATTTGAGTAATATAGTAAACCTTAACTAACGATGTACTTTTGTTTTACGGCTTCACGCATTTGCACGCATAACAGGGTAGTCAGAGGGAGCCTAGTGTCAAAACTCCATTCCCCAAATTCCGCTCGAAATCCATACATTGCATGTTGAGAGGCGGAATTCAACGCCGCGCTTTGTCTTTGGGACCGGAGCAGAGAAATTAAAATAATTTAGAAACAATCATCAATGTCACGCTTTTGTCTTCGATACCAGAGCGGATAATATTTTTATTGTAAAATGCAACCCACAACCAATCCCGTTACAATCGGACGCTGTCCCACTGTGCCACGATGTTCTCAAGGTCTATATAACGAATTTATACAATATATTTTTAATAGATATACGTTTAAAACAATTTTCACAATTGCTATGAAAGTGACCACGCAAGCGTTTATAATATATTGTTATCATTTTTAAGAATAAGACCGCTACAATATTTTCCTCTACGTTTTCAAGCCTAGAATTACATTGGGATTTTGTTCTGTTTTGTTTTCTCAAGAGATATCCCGTAGGCATTCTTTGAAGTGCGAGAGTATTGAGGACAGTTCACGGAGGAAAGTATTAAATATTGTGTAAGCTACACGAGTATAACACAAATTCCAAGCCAAGAAAAGGAATGTTTTTATGAAATATTTATACAATATTACTGTTTAAAAAAGTAGAACATTAAGTTTTATTAAATTTATTTAATTTTAAGTGTCTTTTTTAAACTAAGCTTTATAATAATGTTATAAATAATATAAATTTAAAAATTATATTAATATTTACTCGCTATTTATACCAAACAACCTTTCATTCATATTTTTGATTTTATTCTTTTGTAATTGCGAAAAGAAAAATATGAAAACGCTATTGTTTTATTTATTTTAATATGTAAGTGGGAGAAAAACATGTAACAAAGCTGTCGCGACTAAATGTTTTGAATGCGGTTTCGATAAGGTGTTTGTGGAATCGAAGCCCAGTTGGGGTAAATATTTATGCATATTTAGAAATGTATAGTGCATTTTTATTAGATAGATGTAGTAGGGAACTGGGTACCGTTACCACCCAGCAAAAATGGATATAAGTGTAGATATTCTCTTTCTCTCTCTCGACTCTCTTGACACCTCCCTCACATAATTAGTAAAGTTAATGGAAATCGAATAAACTGGATAGGAATTAAGGAGAAGCATCGACTCTATAACCATCTAATAACATTTACTTCACAGGGATTCACGGTAGCACTGTTCTACTGCTTCATGAATACGGAAGTGCGTCACGCAATCAGATACCATGTGGAACGATGGAAAACTGGTCGTAACATTGGCGGTGGAAGAAGAAGAGGAGCGTCCTACTCCAAAGACTGGTCTCCGAGATCCAGGACAGAGAGCATTCGGTAAGAATAAATTCCTAAAATTTACCTGAATCTGCATGATGAACATTATATTTTTAATATTTACAAAATATTTACTTTTAAATTAGTAGCAGCACGTTTAAATAACACAGCTTTTATATTTATTTTTCACACAAGGAAATGCTTGCTTTGCGTCTTCTATATATAGTCGCTCCGTAACTCTTACTACTAAAAAGTTTTAGATTTATTTCACTTGTAACGTAAGATCCTTTATAATTACGGTAACAGTTGCGGAGATCTGGCCTCCATTCCCAAATCCATATTTGATCAGCCATTTTTTCTCATTAGGCTCACAGTATGAAGATATATGGACCCCATTCCGGAAAACACCGATGCGTACGACAAACTGGCTTAATGCATTTAAGAAGATGTTTGAGGTGGACATAATGTGGATTTGGAGGGAAAATTTTCTATTATTTTTATTTTGTTACACTTTGTTTGTTTACTTATTTACTTATACATAATAAATCGATGTTATCTGCTTTAAGTCTAATTTTCTTTCCGCCTTTGCTTCTTCACTGTGGAATTTTGCATGCAAGATTTATGCTACAGGTAAGCATGTTAATTTAATATTTTTTTTTACTGATAGACCACTTGTTAAATTTAAAATATCAAATATATAAGGAAACGTAAAAAAAAGTAACGTAGCGGGACTCGAACCCGTGCGTCTTTGTTACCGTCCAAGCGCTCTTACAACCATTTGGAAGCCGTACGTTCTACCAAGCTATATCGAAATTATTATACTATATATATTACAAATGTTTCGATAAGTTTCAAACTGTATTGGGAAAAATTGAATTTATTTTCTACTTTTTTACACTATGATTATAGCGAAAGCCACTATGATATTTTAATTGTAATCACATATTACTTTAATAATAAGTGCAGGTGCTGGTAGAAAAATTTTATATAAAATTTTAGAAGACAAATTGTACGCTAAAATTAATTAAATTCTTTTTAAAATAATGTAAGGTTTTCAAACTACCGTAAATCACTTTGTAACTTGACGCTTTGTAAATTTTATCACCGAATATATAATATGTTTATACAGTATAGCAGCTTATGCAGTAATCCATAAGGAAGTTATAAATATTCTACTTCTTTCATAATAACTTGGATTTGAATAAAGAGCAGTAAAAGGGCGTTAAAATAATTAAGTTAAAGTAAAATTTACATTAGCCAGCGGGTCCATAGCAAAATTCACAGAACTCAATATTTGTAATTTAGTATTATTAATGTTTAAAGATATTAATATTATACGATGTTTCTCATACGAAAGATTACTACTAAAACTACTAGACACCAGTGGCGAAGTGTCCATACAACACGATACCCACCGGGTTACGTTCTGTAAATCGTAATAAATAAATAAATTGTTAATAAATATATACAATATTATTATATGATAATCAAACAAAAAACATATTTCAATTGATACAAGACAATTTCAACATGAAATTTATTTATGGACTCAGTGTTTTTTTACATACAAGCAGTCTTAAAAGCCGTACTCACAATTTTTCTAAATTCTTTTAACTCCGACTTACCTCTACAACTATTTCATATTGCACCACTGCTAGAGACAGGTATTCGTTTTTCAATATACAATATTAAATACTTTGTATATCTGAGCAATAAGCTACGCTTCATACTCTACGTTGTATGTTATGTTTATTTATTGACGGGTTATTACAATAATATTGCATTGTAGCAGTAAAAAGAAACATGATGGGAAATAAGGAAAAAAAGTTAAAGGTATATTTTCTGAGTAAGCCTTTCATGAAATTATCCCTGTAATTTTGATAGTGCATGCTTAGAGAAAGGAATACAAATATAATATACAATTATAAACTAACCTCTTTTTGAACGTATGGCTACTAGGTCAGAGCGCTTGAACGGTTTTCAAGAGGTGCGGGTTCAAATACCACTGCGTTCAAATTTTTTATACGTTTTCTAAATATGTCTTTTTCAATTTCTTAAGTGTGTGAATAACACTTTAAAAAAATGTTTAAAATAACCTCTTTTTATCATAACATATTGTGACATTACCTACGTCCATGAATGACACAAATTTTAATATTTACAATATAGTTCTGATAAGAAAAAATATAATTATTATTCTTATATCAAAACGATGGGTTAGGTTATACAGCCACCCCTCGAAGCGGGAGTCTGCGGCGTCAGAAACGACGACCACAACGCTGTTGGTGCCGCGCATGTCGCTCGCACCTTATCACGATGGGAGACACCTTCATGCTGTGAGATAAATATTTTATTATTTGTTAAA
The DNA here is from genome assembly GCA_038994665.1 of Podotricha telesiphe. Classification (NCBI taxonomy): domain Eukaryota; kingdom Metazoa; phylum Arthropoda; class Insecta; order Lepidoptera; family Nymphalidae; genus Podotricha; species Podotricha telesiphe. Next base: position 1,824,563 of record JAOYRR010000271.1, read on the forward strand.
AAAAATATTTTATAATATATTTTAAAAATATTTTTATAATTGCTTTAAGGTGATATCTATAACTTTTATTTGTAAATTCATATATTTTTAAGGAAACGATATAATCCGTTTACTATCGTTAAGTTTAAAAATTTATTTATATAATCATTTCGAATTTTAAAATGTTTTGAATAACTTAAAATTTTACTTTTAAAATATAAATAAAATTAAATAGTAATTGGTATACTTTCAATAAAACATATATAAAAATAAATGTGTGAATTAATATGAAACATTAACTATTAAATAGTTTATTTTCATAAATTAAACTTCTAATAAGGAATTTTTAAAAAAGCTAACCAAACTAACTGCATTGCGCAGGATTACATAACAAGCGGAAGCGCAAGCGGGGAGCAGTCCCCGGTGTGAGCCGGGGGGCGGGGGAGGCTCTCGCGCCTAAACACTCTCCATGAGGAGGACGCCCTTCCCTCCCCCGCCATCTCAAGCCAACACATGCCCATCTCACCAAAAGCCCTCTCTCCTACATCTCCTAATAGTGACTCTTCTAACTTAAATAACTCTTACGCCTCCTTAACTTTTCATAACCCAAATGTAGACTTCCATAATTCCATTGAACTTGGCATTGATAAATTTACATCATTAAATGGACCATTAAGGGATGTTGATAGAGATTAATTACATAGAGCCATGGCCAAATGTCATTGTAAATTCAGTTTCACTGTTGCTATATAAAAATGTATGAGGAAGATAAAAATTTTTTTTGATGTTTTAAAAATATACACTTTGTAAAAATATAAAATAGAATATATATATTCTAATGTGACACGTGTATATTTTGCAATTAATTGTGAGCTTAGATAACTGACGTATTGTTGTGACCGTATTTGATTATGTATGTTTATATTTATTGAGCTTTGTATTACGTCAACTTTAAATAAAATAGATATAATATAGTATATATTTTCATTTATATGATATAATATAGTACATATAAGGCATATTTCATATAAAAAATCTTGTAACTCTATAATTTATAGTTTTAGATCGTATCGCGTACTACATAATATATTTTTACAAACCAAAGTAATGCTATATAAAATGCTATAGGTACTATTTCTACAACTTATGGAAGTAATTCAACTCATCTCTATTATATTAATTTTAGTAATAAATATTTACTTTTCAATATAAAATTTCATTTTAAATCATTTCTAATACTTGTAAAAGTTTATGACTAGTACATAAAAAACGTTTTCAAGATATTTGTTAATATGTTATACAGCTTACTAATATAAGTCGTTTATTATTATAAATTAATACTGATTGAATTAAGAAAGGTACGTTTTATTGTATTCGTGTAAATATATATACTAAATATCTACATTATAGTAATATTGTAGAAATTTACTAAAATGCTTTTATTTGTAATTTTCAGATATACACTTTTAAAGTCCTTTCAGCGTTTTACTTACATTACATTTTAAAACAACGAAAGAAGTCGTAGTCGTTGTTCATTGTTTAACGCAGCTGATAAATTTCATCTTAATTACAGATAAACTCTTTAACACAAGTATTACTGTAGTGCATGTGAAAAAAGAAATATGTGTAAGTTTTGAAATGAGATTAATACATTATGTATATTGTAAAGTGTCTTTAAATATAAAAAAATTAAATTAAACTATTTAAATAATTATTCACTTGCATCAAACCTTTATACCTCAATATTATTCCATACGTTGTTATTCCATATTTAAAAAATATTGTAAATACCAACCAATATGTGGTTGGTATTTACACTAATTTTTAAATCCCAGTACTAATATGAATAATAAATTGACTATATCAAAAATATACGGGTAGAAATTAAGTACAATAAAAAACAAATAAAGTAAAATAAATAAGTAAAGTAAATTAAGGGGTATACAATTTTTTTTATAATATTTTTTTTTTGTCACAAATTTTTACCTAATGGTTGCCAATGCTTTGTTACATTATACTTAGAAGTATCAAATAAACATAAGTTATGTTAGGTAACTGAATTGGGAAACAAAACGCTATTTGTATAGTAAATATATCATATCGTAATAATTTGTAATTTTACTAGAATAATATTTATAATGGAATAACAATTATCGCTGCTTGTTTAATCTAAAGAAAATAAAATATTTTTATGTCGAATATAAATAAATATAGATCACGGAACTTTAAATTCATATTTTAGTATATAGTGTTAAATGCATTTTTATATTTTCAAATTCATCCTTATGATCATCGTGGCGAAGTGGAACAGTGACTGTAATCGCGATTGTTTGTGGGTTCGTTTCCCATTCGATGAAATGATCATAATTTAATTAGTTTCATATTTCCGCTCTGGTGAATATGACAAAGTCCACTCCACTCAACAACTATCTCGAATTCGAGCAGAAAGTGGAGAACGGAGTGTCTTGACACTAGGTTCTCTCCGACTACCTGGCTGTGCGGGAAAAAACTCTTCCTTTTCATTTGTTTAAAAGAATGAATTTGAATTAAAGGCGATTTTGAAATTCAAAATATTTATTTGGTGATTCAAAGAATTATAATAAAGTTCAAAACCTATATATAGGAAATGAAGATGTGTATTTTGTCACTTGTATGTACGAACACATTGTGGTTTTCGCTAGCATTCTCTCACGTAATCTATTCATGTATATTTATTAAATTAATGTAAATGTTTATATATTTAATAAAATATTCAATAATAAGTGTGTTGTTTGATTTATTTACAAACCTTTACGGAAACCTCGTATTCTTCTATTTCAGGATAACGCAAATAAATATCTCTCATGATCTGAAAAGAGAAATTGCTTTCTCCCCATACTGCCATAGGAGTCATGTCATCAAGTAGTATGTACATCCACCACAACCTGTAAATAAAACAATTTTTATAATCCCTCCCATTTACACACGTTTTGTCGATTATGATTATGGTCCCGACAAGTTCTGAGCAGCCTCAAAACTATAGTATTTCAAATATTGTAACGTACTTTTTTAGAAATGGTATAAATATTTGGACACAAATTTATTTGCTATTAACAAAAATAAATTGTAATAATCATATAACAATTCCGATGCAGCCAGATGTAGAACGCATGGCTTAGTAGTCAGAGCGTTTGGACGGTTTCCAAGAGGCGCGGGTTCAATTTTTTATACGTTTCTAAAAATGTTTTTCATCCCATAGTGGGATAAATAGAACCTTTACAACTTTTTCTGATATTTTTATGTCGTAAATGAGCTTAAAGCTGTCACTCCATTCTTCCACACTTCCATTTGACAGATTAACAATGTGTCTTGACACTAGGTTCTTTCTGCCTACCTTGCTATGCGGGAAAAGAGTGATGGTAAATAAAAAATGCTTTGATCTTACAAATCTAAGGAATTTTTAATTTACAAACGGGTATCCATTCGACTTTCAAATTCAAAAATTGCATATTCCTCTCATAGTATTTTTTCGTTTCAAGTCAGTTGAAATACTCTCAAAGTATTTTATCGTAGAAACCAGATTTAATTAATTAATTATATGAGCTTCATAGCTTATAAATAATATATATAATAAAAACATAACTGATCGCTGTCTGTACAATAGAACATAGATGAAAAAAACATTATTGGCTTTATTTATCAATATAATAGAACCCAAAATAATGATTTTTAATTATTTTCTGTTTATCTGTGCATTTGGGCTCACTAACCTCAGAAACCGTTTAACCAATTTTAATGCTTTGACTATTGTAGTAAACTACTCATAACATTTTCTGTTACTTTTCAATAGGTTTATAAATAAAAAAGTTACAACCATTTAAATTATAAATTTAAGCGAAGTATATGATTTAAATGCGGCTTTCTCACGCGGGTGGTGAGAATAAGGATGCGGGTGAAAATACGAAATAGTTTAGTACGTGTATTTTGTTCAGGATAATCCGCGAGAAGGTCGCTAGTATTGTAATATGTATCTATGTATAATATGGATAAATTTAATCTAAAAGAAACCTGAGGAAAACGTATTTGATTAAAGCACATGCGTTATGTCCAAAAAATGTTTGCTTATTCAATTAGAGCACTTTCCTTTGATTTTTTTCATGATCCTTTATTCATGTCCCACATTTCGCTAGTGAGCAGAAGAACATTAAAGAGTGCCGAACAAAACGTTTTATTACAAAAAAAAGATTCTGAACATAAATGAATATTACAAATTCAAAATATTACACATACATATCCATATCCATTCTTTAAAAGGCCAACAAATTTATTGAACTCGTTGTTGAATAGGTCGATATTACAATTAAATTTAATATTTTGTTTTGCAAACAGAAGTCGAATACATTGCCTGAGTAAGAGTTATTAACAATAGATTTTCTTAATTGAGTACTATCGAACAAAATATGAAAAAACAAGACCAAAGCATATAAGACCTAGAAGGCCAAAATCAGGATCTGCAAAACAAGAACAAGAACCAATTGCGACCAACTTTGAATGAACAAGATATGCGATCCTTTGAACAGAAATCACTTTCACGTGCACTAGAAGTGACGGACCTACCTGATTTGCCTGCTAAAAGCCTAAGCCCAGTCATCGAATATATATATATATATATATATATATATATATATATATATATATATAAGCTTCGACAATAAATATGGGTGCCTACAAAGTTCTACTTTCGCAGCGCCTTCCCGGATCAAAAGAACGACCTGGACCTATCCTAATTGAGCTGATATTAAAGGAGGCACGAGCCAAATGGATTGAGTCTTAAAAAACAGCTGCCTTAAGGTTGGACTTGTGTTGCCGAGTGCATCAAAATAAGTCTCAGACAAGCCAGTCCAATACAAATCATCCAATAAGCGCTCACTAAGCACATCAAGACGCTCCTGTATAATGCTAAACTAAAGCCAAGTAAAAGTTATCAATTCGTTTGATTAAAAGACGGTAAACGATTAAAATTCAAGTAGTGTAATATTTATTACATTCGTTCGAAAGAAGATAGATCATTTCTAGCTATTCCACAACATTCTTAATCTTATTTATATTAGTATCTATTAAAATTATTACTTTTTTAATCTAATAATCCTTGTTGGTAATTATGAATACACAAAATGAAGAAGTATTGATTGTCACAGTAGCGAAAAGGTTTTTCAAAAAATTCCCAATACAAATCGAATAACCATATCATATCCTCATTTTTATATCCGGTCTATAATTATACAATTTGTTAATTTACAACAGACCATTCACGTTCATATCCTATCGAAGAAATAGCTTTAACTGTAATAGATTTGTCAGATAATAATATATATTTATATTATACTCTTTTATATTAAAAAATCATTTTTAATTTACTGTTTACACTTTATAGAACCGTAATTCGTATTGTATCGTAATTGAATTCGTATTCAGAGATTAAATTTATCTCAAGACGCAGTTTAAAGACTTCGTTCCGCTAATAAAAGTATTTTTCTTAAGGCGTTTGGTTCGTCCTTTTCAACATTTACCTCTAAAAAAAGAACTATATATTGATTCAGCGTCTGACTAAACGCAACGTAAACGCGATACGTAAATGCCCACTCGTTCCGATATACACGATTATATCTCTTTTTTCTTCTTTTTTTTTACTTTCGCTTACTAATAATCCATATGAAAAATAAAACGTTTGAATATTTACTATTAATGTACCGTCAATGTAGTCATCTCTATTTTCCTTCGTATAAGAAAAAAGTTATGAAATACAAAACACAGTTCTTCCGTAATGAAATAAGTTCTTGTGAAACATTTTAATCCTCGTTTCCAGAAAATTCCAGAAAATTAGAAACGAAATAATTGTCAATTCTAACAATACCAAATCTAAAAGTATAACATTCACTTTCATTGTGAAACTTATTGTATATTTGAGCGTGCTCAATGGCTTTAAAGCTCCATTTCACTTGACAGTAAATATCACAATTTAATTACACTTTTTCCTTTAGAAAATTCTTAATATAAAATCTTTTTTTTACATCTTCATTATGTGTACAAAACGTAAACGTGTAATGAATAATAAAACATGTCCAGTCATTATAATTACATGTTACTCGAAGGGACTACTCTATCCACGTTCACCTGTAGGCTGTAAGTTGCTTATTAATAAGAAGGTAGTCTTATATTTCTGTAACAATATTTTCTTTTATACTTCAACTTTTACAACTTGTACAACTTTTTGTACGCTTATTCAAATATAAAATAGATATTATTGAGGCCATCGTGATTTTCTATAATCGATATACCTAGGTTATTCAGCTCGCACTTGATTTAGGTCAGATACTATTTGCTTACTCTTTAAACTGCAGAATAAATCTACATCAAGATAAACATATACTACTAACTAATACATATACTAATAAACATAACATATACTAAAAACTACTTAAAAATTATAATATGAAGACAAATTCATAAAATCTTTTAATTACAACATGAAATTTTCGAATTTACTACACTATCAACCAATAAAACACATTTACAAGCATTAATCTATATATCTCTATTTTTCTTATTCATTGTTTAAATTTTAAATTTCTGTTATACTAATTAATAATTTCTCTCTTTATCCTATCAGAGTATCCTGCTATATATAGAGTTTAGTTGATAACTTTTAATATACCTCTATACCACTTATATCAAAATCCACAAACAAAATATAAAATTTAAATAAAGTACTTTTCCTTGAAGATATTGTCAGAAATCAATCTCTTGTGACTCTCGATTTTCTTTACATTGTAAAGAGCTGTGTTGTGTTTTTATGCTTTTACACATACAATTCTATTAATTAGGCCCGAAATTAAATAGTCCGAGAGAAATAAACCGAAAAAACTTTAAAATATTTTTTTATATTATAAGTTTACGAATAATTTTATTGTAAAAATCCATTATCCATTTCTTTAATATTATATTCACTGGTCAGTTGACCAATGAATATAATATAACAGACAATAATTTTCATAAAAAATAGATAGAAAGATTATATAATTATATATCATAAATCTTTAAGAAAAAGTTTCATAAAACAGCACAGATTACAATGAAACACTTTGTGTAAGCTTTAAAATCGTTTAGGTTGCGACCGCTCAAACCGGAAGCCGTCGTAATCTGCGGAAGCGTATACAAATAGCTGTAGTGGAAGCAAACAAATTCAACAAACAGTACCAAGGGATTCACGCGAACATTGTATTAATCCAAGGGTTTTCATGAATATATATCAATTCTCATATTGCTAGAAACAACTAGTAACTACTACTATATACTATAGTACTATATACTATAGTACTATATAAGATCTTTGTTTTTCGCGATTTTTACACATTTTGAAATTAAACTATTTTTAACCGGATTAATCGCGTATATTTGTTTTATTCGAAAATACAATTAAGATAAAGCCGACGTTTCGATCACTTGCCGAGTCCGTGGGCACAGATAGGTACGTGTCTAGTTTCATTTAAAAGAGTTACAAATACATTTTTTATTAATTAAAAAAGTAAAATACATTTCTTTGAATACGAAATTTGGTAAATGAATACGGACATAAACTTATCATTAAATATTTTCAGACAAATATACCTTTGGTACAAACAATTTTTGCCATAACATTTCAAATATCTTAATAGAAAATAAGGCGTCTTTATTAACGTATCTACCTACATTTATAGTGCCGTTAATCCGCGCAGTTTAAGTATCTGATGTTATGAGAATCGTGTAAAATATTGAATCAAAGTCAATATAACATTGTTAAAGAACATAATAGACTTACACGTTTTTACACCAAATATTAATGATTTTGTTATACATTTCTATGAAATATGCTTGTGAGTTCGATGTCTACTCGAAGCAAGGATTATATTAAAACTATTACGATCTGCTAAGAGATAACTCGATGTTGACTTCCGCCACTCAACACGCCATGTCTGAAATATGGGCGGAAAGTGGTGTAAACGCTCAAAGTGACTGCTCGAAGTGGTTAAAGAAGTGACACTTACTGCTATTCGCTTATCACGCCATGCGGGGGAAATCGTGAAGCTGCATAATAATAATGGTATCTTCCTTAGTCTATTTATGGAAAATGCTATGTAGAATTTGTCACTCAGAAATGGGAGTAAGATTGCCTACTCAACAAATTGACACAAAAAATAAGGTAATCATTTATACAAACTGAACTGAACGAACTTTATACGGTAAATTTTCTGGTAAAACAATGGACACACCAATTATAACTTTATAAAAGTTTTAACTATTGTTCGTAAAGTATGCTAATCACTAAATAAAACAATATAATAGAACGATAGATTGCTAATACTTTTTTAAAAAAAAAATATGAATACTATAATTATGTTATGTTTTGTTAAGTGTAATAAAAGGCCATCGTGGCACGTGGCTTGTCTGTAAAAGGAACGATTAGTTGTTGATTATTATTTAAATTATTTTTCAAATAATTTTCTCTGCATTATTATTAAATTATTTTGATTTCCGCATTTCTATAGTATAACAAATTGCTGCGTTGAGTTGCGCCATTCAATATCATTCATCTCCATTTCGGGCGAATAAAATGAAAAAGTATGAAGCTGCATATTGATTATTTAATGAATTTACCGTTTCATTCATTCTACAACGTGCTTTTGCATAGGTACAAATGAAAATTCTAAAACTATACCTTTAGAAATATTACTGATCATTTAGTATTCATGTATAATACTACTAAATTGTAGGTGCATTTAGTGCTTAATGTGAAATAGTCTAAGCTATTCATCAAACTACATCGATCGCTCGAACGGTATAAGGAAGTGAACATTAGAGGCACTTAGACGGTATAAAAGCAGAGCTAAGTGCATAGCTTTGGAGAGAAATAAACCGTTAAATAACGTTCAAGTCATTGTTCCTTTTATTTATATTGTATTTTATATTATATGCCGTAGTGGTGAATTTAGGAACTGGTTGACTCTCCAATAAAAATTTGAATGCCTGAGATATGAACAATTACTCAGTCAGTCATTTTTATTGTATACAATAAACGTAGATATTGCCCTGGTTTGCCTAATAATAATAATAGATAATCTTTTTTGGTATTTTGATAGATAGTCAATTAACATGGAAACCTCAAGCTGAACACATCTGTAAAAAACATATCTGCGTATGCCCTACATAATATATCGGTAATATACAGTTTTAGTCGCTTATCATGGTTAAGTAGTTTTTTTTTTTTTTTTTTTTTTTTTTTTTTTTTTTTTTTTTTTTTTTTTTTTTTTTTTTTTTTTTTTTTTTTTTTTTTTTTTTTTTTTTTTTTTTTTTTTTTTTTTTTTTTTTTTTTTTTTTTTTTTTTTTTTTTTTTTTTTTTTTTTTTTTTTTTTTTTTTTTTTTTTTTTTTTTTTTTTTTTTTTTTTTTTTTTTTTTTTTTTTTTTTTTTTTTTTTTTTTTTTTTTTTTTTTTTTTTTTTTTTTTTTTTTTTTTTTTTTTTTTTTTTTTTTTTTTTTTTTTTTTTTTTTTTTTTTTTTTTTTTTTTTTTTTTTTTTTTTTTTTTTTTTTTTTTTTTTTTTTTTTTTTTTTTTTTTTTTTTTTTTTTTTTTTTTTTTTTTTTTTTTTTTTTTTTTTTTTAAAACATGTCCAGTCATTATAATTACATGTTACTCGAAGGGACTACTCTATCCACGTTCACCTGTAGGCTGTAAGTTGCTTATTAATAAGAAGGTAGTCTTATATTTCTGTAACAATATTTTCTTTTATACTTCAACTTTTACAACTTGTACAACTTTTTGTACGCTTATTCAAATATAAAATAGATATTATTGAGGCCATCGTGATTTTCTATAATCGATATACCTAGGTTATTCAGCTCGCACTTGATTTAGGTCAGATACTATTTGCTTACTCTTTAAACTGCAGAATAAATCTACATCAAGATAAACATATACTACTAACTAATACATATACTAATAAACATAACATATACTAAAAACTAATTAAAAATTATAATATGAAGACAAATTCATAAAATCTTTTAATTACAACATGAAATTTTCGAATTTACTACACTATCAACCAATAAAACACATTTACAAGCATTAATCTATATATCTCTATTTTTCTTATTCATTGTTTAAATTTTAAATTTCTGTTATACTAATTAATAATTTCTCTCTTTATCCTATCAGAGTATCCTGATATATATAGAGTTTAGTTGATAACTTTTAATATACCTCTATACCACTTATATCAAAATCCACAAACAAAATATAAAATTTAAATAAAGTACTTTTCCTTGAAGATATTGTCAGAAATCAATCTCTTGTGACTCTCGATTTTCTTTACATTGTAAAGAGCTGTGTTGTGTTTTTATGCTTTTACACATACAATTTTATTAATTAGGCCCGAAATTAAATAGTCCGAGAGAAATAAACCGAAAAAACTTTAAAATATTTTTTATATTATAAGTTTACGAATAATTTTATTGTAAAAATCCATTATCCATTTCTTTAATATTATATTCACTGGTCAGTTGACCAATGAATATAATATAATAGACAATAATTTTCATAAAAAATAGATAGAAAGATTATAAAATTATATATCATAAATCTTTAAGAAAAAGTTTCATAAAACAGCACAGATTACAAAGAAACACTTTGTGTAAGCTTTAAAATCGTTTAGGTTGCGACCGCTCAAACCGGAAGCCGTCGTAATCTGCGGAAGCGTATACAAATAGCTGTAGTGGAAGCAAACAAATTCAACAAACAGTACCAAGGGATTCACGCGAACATTGTATTAATCCAAGGGTTTTCATGAATATATATCAATTCTCATATTGCTAGAAACAACTAGTAACTACTACTATATACTATAGTACTATATACTATAGTACTATATAAGATCTTTGTTTTTCGCGATTTTTACACATTTTGAAATTAAACTATTTTTAACCGGATTAATCGTGTATATTTGTTTTATTCGAAAATACAATTAAGATAAAGCCGACGTTTCGATCACTTGCCGAGTCCGTGGGCACAGATAGGTACGTGTCTAGTTTCATTTAAAAGAGTTACAAATACATTTTTTATTAATTAAAAAAGTAAAATACATTTCTTTGAATACGAAATTTGGTAAATGAATACGGACATAAACTTATCATTAAATATTTTCAGACAAATATACCTTTGGTACAAACAATTTTTGCCATAACATTTCAAATATCTTAAAAGAAAATAAGGCGTCTTTATTAACGTATCTACCTACATTTATAGTGCCGTTAATCCGCGCAGTTTAAGTATCTGATGTTATGAGAATCGTGTAAAATATTGAATCAAAGTCAATATAACATTGTTAAAGAACATAATAGACTTACACGTTTTTACACCAAATATTAATGATTTTGTTATACATTTCTATGAAATATGCTTGTGAGTTCGATGTCTACTCGAAGCAAGGATTATATTAAAACTATTACGATCTGCTAAGAGATAACTCGATGTTGACTTCCGCCACTCAACACGCCATGTCTGAAATATGGGCGGAAAGTGGTGTAAACGCTCAAAGTGACTGCTCGAAGTGGTTAAAGAAGTGACACTTACTGCTATTCGCTTATCACGCCATGAGGGGGAAATCGTGAAGCTGCATAATAATAATGGTATCTTCCTTAGTCTATTTATGGAAAATGCTATGTAGAATTTGTCACTCAGAAATGGGAGTAAAATTGCCTACTCAACAAATTGACACAAAAAATAAGGTAATCATTTATACAAACTGAACTGAACGAACTTTATACGGTAAATTTTCTGGTAAAACAATGGACACACCAATTATAACTTTATAAAAGTTTTAACTATTGTTCGTAAAGTATGCTAATCACTAAATAAAACAATATAATAGAACGATAGATTGCTAATACTTTTTTAAAAAATAAATATGAATACTATAATTATGTTTTGTTATAAAAAGTGTAATAAAAGGCCATCGTGGCACGTGGCTTGTCTGTAAAAGGAACGATTAGTTGTTGATTATTATTTAAATTATTTTTCAAATAATTTTCTCTGCATTATTATTAAATTATTTTGATTTCCGCATTTCTCTAGTATAACAAATTGCTGCGTTGAGTTGCGCCATTCAATATCATTCATCTCCATTTCGGGCGAATAAAATGAAAAAGTATGAAGCTGCATATTGATTATTTAGTGAATTTACCGTTTCATTCATTCTACAACGTGCTTTTGCATAGGTACAAATGAAAATTCTAAAACTATACCTTTAGAAATATTACTGATCATTTAGTATTCATGTATAATACTACTAAATTGTAGGTGCATTTAGTGCTTAATGTGAAATAGTCTAAGCTATTCATCAAACTACATCGATCGCTCGAACGGTATAAGGAAGTGAACATTAGAGGCACTTAGACGGTATAAAAGCAGAGCTAAGTGCATAGCTTTGGAGAGAAATAAACCGTTAAATAACGTTCAAGTCATTGTTCCTTTTATTTATATTGTATTTTATATTATATGCCGTAGTGGTGAATTTAGGAACTGGTTGACTCTCCAATAAAAATTTGAATGCCTGAGATATGAACAATTACTCAGTCAGTCATTTTTATTGTATACAATATACGTAGATATTGCCCTGGTTTGCCTAATAATAATAATAGATAATCTTTTTTGGTATTTTGATAGATAGTCAATTAACATGGAAACCTCAAGCTGAACACATCTGTAAAAAACATATCTGCGTATGCCCTACATAATATATCGGTAATATACAGTTTTAGTCGCTTATCATGGTTAAGTAGTTTCAGCTTTACGTTTTGGCGTCATATTTTGGGGTAATTGTTCTGAAAGACCAAATATTTTTAAGGGGCAAAAACTATGATTAAGATCGATATTTAATTTATTGTACCACTTTTAAAAAAAAGACCTTTGACATTTCTATGTATATTTTAAATTTCTTTATTCGTAAAATGAAACAAACATATTTTTATTTCATATCTATACTATAGATGAAACTAGAAACCGTACCTACGGTAGGTCTCAATAACAAAATTTATAAAAAAAATCATTTATAAAACAGGACTAGTAAAAAAGAATGTAGTAAGCTTGGCCCAACTATATAAACATCCAAAAACATTAATTTAATAAATATGTTAGGTACTATTCTAAAATGTTTAAAATAATGTGTTCGTTCGTTCGTTGTAATTTTTACATATCAGAAACAAAATAAAAAAATCTTCTGATAAAATTAAAATGATATGGTATATAATCAATTGTGAGACTGGAATTTGGAATGTCAATTTAAATTAAAAATTGACAAGCTTGTTATACCAGTTCTGATCAAGAAGTCGCGTGTAAATTAAAAAATTCTATGCTGATATTCCAATCTCTGTCATTACACGAGGGATCAGTACTTAAAATTTAAACCAGTCACTAGTCACTAGCACTACTAGAGAATTGTTAAGACATTTAAGTGCCTAGATATCAAGAAAACATCAGATCTGTGGGGTCTTATAATCTTATGCATGTCAAATATTATGGCTTTACTAAAGGTCGATCTACTATCGATGCTGGTATCAATCTCTTAAAAAACATTTAATAGATTTGGGAGGAATTACAGAATGCCCTTGACATGTTCTGTGACTTGTCCAAGGCATTTGATTGCGTTCATACTCATCATTCATCAATGTTCAGGAAACTACACCATAACGGTATAGGAGGACGTGCACTAGACATTCCCACCTCTTATTTAACTAACATGGTTCAGACTGGCAAGAAATCTCTTGGGTCATTAGTCAGTATGTGGGTCCCACGGGATACGTACAAATATTTGACTTTTTAGACTAATGGTAGAATGTACATGGATACATATTGTTTATTGTAATCCCAATAATTGTAATTCTAATGATTGTAAATTTTAAAGTGTACATTTGCATATTACATACTTAGTAATAACACAGAAGTAATAACACAGAAGTGTTATTATTTTTACAAATAGAAATATGTAAAATAAATAAGTTTTATTACCCAGAGTTGTTATCCATCTGTTAGTATAAGAAAACCTTGCAAGGCTATATAGCCTTTACGTGCGTCAATTGCGTGAATATTCACGCAATTGTTACCGTCCAATTTGCTTGAAAGTTCCGAATCCGATTATATTTCGATATATTCCTAGCATATATGCCTTTATGTCGTATTTGACTGGGATGAAAAGACAATAAGTTTGTTTTAGTCTAATTTTAAATACGTATATCTTCCCTAAGTATGACTAACCATACCTTGGTAATTTGATGTTTTGTTACGCCCTTATAATTAGCATCACACAATATACTATGATTACATACGAGAATCCGGAAGGATGAAATGATAAAAAAGGTTTATTATATCTTCCCTCTTCCAAAAATAAAGAAAATATATGTAAATCAAATTTTGTACATAGTGTTTATAGTGATACATACATATAAGTTTATCGCTAAACCAAACGCATCTGCATTGCAGCTATCTCCTATAAGGTCACAAAAGACTCAATAGACTATCAACTTAGAATACCAAAGCTTGTTATAGTTATATATTTTATGTATCTTGATAGATACATTATAAAGGTAACTTACTTTTTATAGTTTACCATTGTTCACTTCTGTATATAGACTAACAAATTAAAAAAAAACATTTAGATAGATATTTAATAAAAAAAAAATACTTCTATCTTTTAAGCGTGGCAATACGCTGGTGTTGCAAACTTCCTATTAGCCTATTTTTCGCTGTATAAAATTCAAAAGTTTCGGAAATACTGCGAAAACCGACTTTTCAACTGTGCGATGACCCACAAGTAATCGCAGAAATTTGCCGTTTCACCTTATTTTCTTCTATAAATTCAAAACATGTTAGTGTTAGTTAGTTAGAGTGAAAAGTAATAATAATTTATTTAATCATAATCTAATTTATGACAGCCCTTTTTAACATCATTGCCATAAACCTACAGCTTTCTTACTTAAAGTAACAACGCCGCCTTGTGGGCCCTGGAGGCCTAGACAAAATTGATGGGTGATGAAGTGGCTTAAAGGGACAATGGCTGGCTTGTATTTTCACCTACTTAATAATGTTTTTTACACATTTACTCATCGATATTTTATATTTTACTATTACTTTCTAATTATATTTTTATTAGCAAGCTGGCCAAGCCATTTCATTAAGTTCAATTTCCTAAATGTGCAAAAAACACTTTAAAAATTGCCATTTCATTTCCAACTTCAACTTTAATCCCTTGTTTCAAGGTAAGAAGTAGTCTATATATTCTTGCGGATTATAGCCACTATCTCCAAAAGTGCAGATATTGGCAAAGGCCAGTTTCATATGAAAGTAAAGAAAGTAAGTAACAAACATACATACATCAATTGTTCCTCACAATCACTGACTGACTAATTTCACATCCCCGAGAGTAAACTATTGAACTTGAGCACAATTTGGTTGGTTGGACGAACTTGATTTTCGTCAGTAGCGTTATTTTATGGAGTAAACGCTGACTTTTTGTAAATTTAACCCCTAATGAGGTGAAATAAGGTTGAAAGTTTGTAAGGAGTTGTTTGTTCGTCATTATTTGTGTTACAAATATGAAACTTTGTACATTAGCTGTTGTGTGAAAATTTTACTCCTTATGGATGAAATAGAAATTCTAAGTTTATATATAGTTTTTATATAGAAGTCCGTCATCTTTGGTGCTAAAAATAATTAACTTTATTTTTGGGCTTTACTCACAAAGCATGAGTTAATTGGTGTTGCAGCGTTTATTCAAATTATACCACAACAGGTGTCAAATAGAGATTTAAAAGTTTGTACAGAAGGCTATTTTTTTTTAGTTTAATCATTCAATAAGTGAATCAACACAATATGTTATTTTATAACTATAGATAATCTACACAGATTTAATTGACTTCAATTATACCGTATATATGTGAGAAAAATAAAATAGTAATCAGAGAGAACTTAGTCAAGACACTCTGATCTTCAAATTCTACCCGAAATCGAGATATTGCATGTTAAGTGGTAAAACTCGATACCGCGCCATCATTCCTCTGAGTGGGAATTGAACCTACAAAGCAAACGTTTTTACAGTCCCACTGCACCACGATGGCCTCATGATGATGGGTTTTTCTCTTTAAAGAGGATTTTAAAGAGAAAACAACTTACATTTTGTAACAAACTGCCTAATTTCGATAGTTTTAGGTTTTAGGAATTAGTCATTATTACTATATTATTGCTCTTAAAATTACTCAATAAGAAAGAAAAATAACGAATACTTCATAAAGTACTATTAATTATCTCTATATAAGAGAGATCGCATCGAGTCAACCTGTGGAAGTGGAAGAGTGCCGAACAGCGGGATAGACGATGGTAGAAATGCACCGTTTTATATAAAAAAATACCTACATTACATACTTTTTTAAAAACTTTTATAAATAAAATATTTTTTTCTTGTATATAGAGTCAGAAAGTCACTAATATAGTGATTTAGCTTTTCAATGACATTGTAGCCGATAAAAAGGACTTATACTAGTGTAACCCTTCGAGCGTTCAATAAAACGTCCATTATTGGATTCCGTTCTTCAACACAATGGCCTAAATCCCAAAAATCCATTAGTCTCACTACAGAAAAACGAGTCTCGTTAAAAACTTCGATAAAATTCGTAGTTAAAGTGAAAATTAAATATAAAACAAAATTGTAGACATGGAAAGATGTTAAGTCGATAAATTTAGGAATAATCTTATATTTTCGTTCTATAAGATTCATTTTTAGTGATTAAAAATATATTCAATATATAATAAAAAGTAAAAAAGTTTATTAGAAGAAAAAATTACCACCTCGCAGGATAAGCAGCGAGAGAGAACCTAGTATCAAGATAGTGTCTTGATTCTCCACTTTACGTCCAAATTCAAGATGTTGCATGTTATGTGGCGAAACTCAACGCCGCGCTGTGACGTACCAGACCGGAGTATTTAAATTATTTGCTTATATTACTCCCAGTGATGCTCGAATCCAAAGCCAGGACTTATTGACAGACGAAGTCCCACTACACCACGATGGCCTGAAATAATTTTAGTTTTACTTTGTAATGTATATTATAATATATATACTCCATTTTCCTCATCTCTCTTAGTAAGTGCTCTCGTAATATCATCTTACTGAAGCTGTATTCATTTTTCGGAGGTCGTTATCAGTTTGAAACTTTATCTCAAAAAGAATGTCCTTCAACGCCTGCCTCAAAACTCGTTTCGGTTATTTCTTCAAATTTTTTTTCTTTTCTATTTTTTTAATTACATTCCATTGTAGCCCCTTTGGAGGTAGAGATAATATACAATTGATTACAATTATATAGGTACCTGTGATTATTGTACTCACAAATAAATAATAATATTTAGCTTCGCACAACCTTAACTAGATAGCGTTCTTTACTTTTCGCCACAAAAGAACATTGCGCGTTTTGTAGCTTAGCATGCGACTTATTTCACCATATCATAGAAACAAAGATATTTAAAAAATAAATCAATCAGACTCTTTGTATTATTTCTTTAAGAGTAATAATTATTAAGAAAAAAATTAATAATAATAATTATTTATTTTCAAACTACTTCAGAAGCTGCAGTATTTTTACTGTTTCATACTCTGGTTTATTTGATTTCACGGTTCTCCTCTTCCGATTATGATTATGGTAAGATAGGATTAGTCCATAGAACTCGCCTTCTAGGTATAGCAAATTGAAACACATTTTGTTTGAAAGCTTCAGCAATATGACATTTTAAAAACACATTCAATTCTGTATAGTAGAGATTAACGTAAATTTTAACGCAAAATATGTAAAATCCGGAAGTACGGAAGTACTTATCACCTGTTTGTTTTCCAGACTCCATATGACGCGGGAAATGAGCAGAAATATAAAAATAAATCTTTTAATGTTCTTCATATAAAAAGTCATTCTACCATTTAATATTAAGTGCACCTGAGCAGAAACTCATTGTTTTTGTTTCCATTTACTATCTGGGCCATTTCATTTTGTTTATCACGCTACCCTGCTTTACAGATTTATTGCCTTTTTAACATGTATTTACTTTTAAAACTTCTACAATGATCACCACCTGGATTTTCGTTGAAATATTCCTAAATTCTTAGTCTCTGCCTTATTTTTACATTTTTGTGGTTTTTTAATTAACTGAAAAATGGTGTAATAATACTTTAGTTCTTTGGAATAAGATAAATCTTACATTAACTCTTTGTATCCCCATAAACTTATATTTTGATTTTGACGCTCGGATGATACAGATAATAAAAATATATTTTCCTACATTTTTGTGGGCGAACAAGTGACACCCGATACCACCGCGCTTTGCGACGTCAGTATGTTAATACTGACGTCGCCGACGTTGTATTTTATTTCTCTCGTGGTAATTTTTATTTCGCAATAAATCTTAATATATATAATGAAATTATTATGAAATTATTGAAATTATAGTAGATCAAAAGTTATATAGCATATTTATTGTGTAGATTTTAAAATAATACATAGAATGAAAAAAGGCGACCATATCACTAGAGAGCGGAAGCGAGTGTGGAAACGGGAGTGGAATAACACGGAACTGTAAATAATAATTAAAAGATAAATATGATTAGTATTTTTAATGCGATACTGTTATATTTTATTATTTAAATCAGTCTTCATAAGACTACTCATAGATAACAATTTTTTTTAAATTATATGTGCAAATTGTTTTTATATGCAACTCACACTCACAAAACACATGTGGCATAGTCCTGTTGTATTTATATAATTATTGTTCGATTTTTTGGAAATTAGAAATTAAAATTATAACCAGTTCCAAAAGATTTGGATATTTTATATTATTTTATCATTTAACTCATTTGTTAGTTCATATTATGTATGAATGTATCTGTTGGTTATTTAAGTAGCTTTGATTTTATTGCAGATGCTGATTCCGTTCTCTCCTTTACATCAATAGTATATTTTAATACTAAACAATGATTTTTTATTTGTCATGTATTTGTAAAATAACATCCTCGCTAAACATTTAAATTATAATAAAACTATGTTAAAATATATTCGTAACAATATGTATAGAAATTCTAATTAAATAAGACTACCTATCTTCTTAATAATATTGTATTAATATTGAAATGCACTCGTAAGTGTTCATTTCCCTTTAGCGAGATTGCTTTGTGCAGCTATATTGATGCCAATAGCAATTTCATAGCAAATAGCTAATTACATTAATCGCTTTCTTATATAAAATAGAGCCCCAAGAAACGATTGCAATTGTATTAAGTTTCAACCGCAGTTAGAGAAATGCTTCTCGGAATTATTATAACAAGTTATCAAAATTTATTATCAAAAATATAGTTAGAGGTTCAAGTAGTTTCGTATTTACATAGAATTTTTTATATAATTTTATTTAAATAACATATGAATCTATAACAAGTTAATACTTAATAATAGGCTGCCTATACGAGTATACGTATCACAATTTGCAATTTGCAAGTTAAATTATTGATCTGCAAACTCACGCTAAATTAATGAAATAGAACTAATGGTGCCGTAATAAATAATATGTATATAATATTACCAATGTGTTTTATTAATAATCCATTTTTAACATTTAAAAGTGTTAATCAGACACAATTGAAAAGCATATTTACGTATAAAAATTCGAACGCAACGGTATTCGAACCTTTTAAGACACCATTTTAATATACATATACATATATCATACAACATTTGATAAACATCCTGGCGAACAAGTCGTAATCTACCCAAAGGGTGACAAACTAGCTCGTTGCCCACTGAAATAGCTTTGCTATACGATTATTACCACTTACGGACTAAACTGACTACCTACATAATTATTAGTAGATTAGAGCGTGTGCCCAATAAATGATTACAAAATATAAGCCATATTTAAAAATGAAAACACTACAGAATAGGATTTGATACCGGAATTAAGCTCAAGATCAACGGGGCCACAATGACATATAAAACGTTTGAAGTGCAAAAGTATAAATGTTTATTTTGAACAAAAAAGAGAACCTTCACATCTATTAAACCTATAGGTGATACTTAAAGCATTTAGTGGTCAGAATTCGCTGAGCCTGAAAATGGCCGTAATTAACCCAAAAACAAATTATCTCCCATTAAAATAAGTAAACTACATATAATAAAACATACATTAATATCATTTTACACTATAAAATGCGTGTTGTTTCATTTAATGTCAATAAATGTCATTTTTCGTAATCGATTAACATTTACAGAATAAGAATTCCAATAGATATAAATTATAATAAATAATATAATAATTAAACAAGTCAATTACAAAATATTTTCGGAAAACGTCTACAAATTTTAACGCAGCGGGATTGGAAACTCGCTGGATTGGAAACTCTTGGAAACCGTCCACACGCTCTGACCGCTTAGCCAAGCGTTCTACATCCAGCTTCTTCGAAACTTTAATACGCATATTACAATTTATTTTTGTTGTTAGCATAATTATAAGTTTTCTAAAATATTTTTCTACTTCTAAGACCGTGAATAACAGCTTGAAAAGTCAAATAACAAATGAAACAATTTTTAACCGGATTAATCGCGTATAATATTGGTATTCGAAAATACATTTTAGAACCCCACGTTTCGAACACTTTACAGTAGTCCATGGTCACAGGTAGACTGAGGTGGCATTTGTCTGTCATTTGGTACAAATATTATATCAAACTACCGCCAACGATTTCTTAGTTGCCTCGCGTACTGTCCTAGTTTCTTGCAGAATGAGCTGACTGTATCTGGCTCTCTGGTGTGATCGAATTGAGACTTATCTTTTTTTATATATATAATAAAAGAAAAAAATATATTGTAATTACACGAATAGTTTTTTTTTCTATACCTTTTTAAAAAGTATTATATTCTTATAGTATTAAATTAATTAAAAAAAGACTCTCTGTCATATTCCTTAAATTTGGAGACCTACAACTTGAACTACATTTGCCTTAAAATATTTAACTTTATTCAATTATATATAACCATTCCTTTGATTAATAAAAATGCCTTTTTATTATTATCACATACCGTTATTAAAATTTAGTTAAGACTACTATTTATAGCAGTCAAATTCAGATTCGACACCATCCCGTTTGGATCCTGTTCATGAAGCTTCATAATTACTTAGACAACTATTAGTGATTAGTAGTCTTGAAAGCATAGTTAGTAATTTTAAAGAATTTCTTGTATTACAAAAACTAAGTTAAATATATTTTGGGGAGGAACTTCGTATCTTCTATGTCAATAAATAATGATAAACTGGATAGGCTATAACGATAAGAACGAGCGAAATTGGAAACTGCTCTGTACAATACTCTTAACTTGATTTATAGCTTTGATAGCCTCATTCCTAATTCATTAGAATGTACTTAAGTTAATATTAAACATTACATTTCATATTTATATTTATATTTTATATCTTTTTGACATATTCTTAATAGTACGTCAGAAACAAATTGTACCTTATCTAGTGAGACACGTTTAACAACTGTGACTGTTGGTACTTAAATGTGTTTCTTGTCTTAAATATATGAATAACTCTTTTAAAATATTAAAAACTGTAACTGTTTACTTTATTAGGAGAAATAAGAGCAAATAAAAACGATCTAAAGTCTGACCGTCGAATTCATTGACATTCACTAACTGTTATTTGTAAAATTTAACGAAAATTACGAATAATATATATTTAATACAGTTTCAATTACATTTATTATGTTTTATTTATCTTCAGCAACATACTGAAAAAGTAAGGAGACACTATTGAAGTGACTTAATTCTTCTCATTTTTACCTATTTAGATATGAAGTTGAAATTCTGATGATGCCTGGCCTACCACCTGACATACCTATATGTCAGATACATAGAGATAATTATGTTCCCCTATAGGAATGCGAACCCATATCGCTCGTAGCCAGCATTATGGCAGTATCATCATTTTACAGTGGCATTTTGTTTATTAAAACGACAATAATATTCGTAAAAAGTTGTACCTAAATGTAGTTGCAGAATCTGAACTCAATACCTTACTGTGAAGCGCAGTGCTAATTAGAAATTGTTTCAAATGCAATACAATAATGTAATCGTTAATAATTAATAGAAACCAGTTAAATAGGATTAGGATTGATTTGTGATCTTTGTTTAGACACAAAGCAAATACCTCTTAATCCTACCTAAGCCTTTGGTGGGAGGTTGGCGTAGAATATGATGCACATGATACACCTGCAAAGCTTTAATTATAGACGTCGTACTGTTAATGATAGGAAAGGCGATTTGATACTAAGCTTCGAATTGAGTTTTCACGTTTTTAAATTCAGTAAAAAATCGTTGTGATATATCACTGCGCTCTCCATGCTTAACCTTTTTTGTTTATTTTTGACATACTGTCCTGTCCCTCATAATCTCACCGGGGAGACAATACTATACAAATAATTAATATTATTAAAAATAATAAATTTTATTCTGACTTAAATTTGAAATTACAGCTATCGTGTTCAATCACACACTTCTTCAATGCCATGCTTCAATGTGCACAAGCCTCCTTCTCTTCTTATTTCGCGCATAGCAAGGCAGAGAGAATCTATTATCAAGACGATGGAAGATATGGCACATGGATAGATTTCCTTTTATTTTCGGTAGTAACAATTCTACCCAGATAATGCAATACAATATAACCTATACCTTTCAGACATCTCAGTAGTTTAAAGTAAGCTATTTACCATTTATATTAAATAACAATTCTCAGATAAATTCTAATACAACTTCCAAAGAATTCTATATAACATATTAAAATATATGTGCAAAACTTAATGCAATAACGTAATATGAAAACGGTACCTGTATTTTAATAATACGTTATGTGGTAAAACATTAAAGTAGTTTTATAAAATTCCTAACATTTTCGGGCCTTAATAAAACACACCGCGAACCTTTCACTAAAATATTCAGTGCTCCTCAATGTACAGAGTTCTACAATACCGGTGCAAGAACCGTTTCATAAATTTTGAAAATTTCACTCAAAACAAACTACTGCTAAGCTAGAGTATTATAGAACTTCAAATAATGTATTCACTTATATTATTTTTCTACAGTCAATCCATTTTCTCTCTATCAAAAGCTTTTACTAGAAGTTTTTTGTTGGTTCCTAAAATTAATTATTTTCAACGCATATTGATCTGAATACAATATAAAAAAACTAACAAAGATTGCGGTAAAACAGTTCCAGGCACTCAATAATACGTATAACAATGACAAAAGCTCAAAACAAACATTATTTAAACTTTTGATTATTAATAAAACTTTTTAAAAACATGCTTTAGAAATTTTATTTAAAACGAAAAGTAATTATTTTATGCAAAAACTGTGCTGAATGCTTAAAGGATAAAAAAGAAAGGGAGATTTAAATTTAATTAATAACGTTTCCACTTTAAATCATAAATTTTTATCATAATTCTTTAGGTAGGTAGGTCGAGAGGACCTAGTGTCAAGGCCATTCCATTTTCCGCCAAAATTCGAGAATACGTGTTGAGTAGCGAAAATAAGTGGTGTAGTATATTGGACTCGAACCGATAACTACATCATCGGGTAAATAGTGAGACACTGTCCCACTGCGCCACGATGGCGTATTTATTTTAATTAAGAACGTCATTAATTAAATTAATAAAAAAAAAGAATATTTTTTAATTAAATCTATTTCAATTTCTTAATACTCGTAACAGCATAAACATATTTACCACCATTTATTAGGAAACCTAAAAGAATTAACAGATATAGCGAAAGTACTATCGCAACACTATTGAATGTGGATGAGTAGCTTACAATCATCCCACATCTGCGTTTCATTTTTGCTATGAAACTAGAATAAAACTTGAACACAAAATATGGAGGAATATAAAGTGAATGTTATTTTACGCTAAGAGACCGAAAACATTCACCATAAAAGGTTTATACTCTTGGTAAAGTTATTACCAAAAGACTATTGATGCTTATTTTTAAGAATTTATGAATAACGGGACAGCGTCTGGCTGTAAACGCGATTGGTTGTGGTGTTGATGCTCACTTGGAGTAATCAAAACAATAATGTAGGAATAATTTACAATTATATGTAAATTGTTTTTATTCCTATCGGACGGAAAGTGGAGAAAGGAGTGTCTTAATACTAGGTTCTCTCTGATTACCCTGCTATACGGGAAAAAGCGTGAAGCTGCTGTTTTAATAATTTTAACAATACATCACAAAGTTATTACGTCTTGTTTATTTTCACGCAAAGAAAATTTGTATTGTTCTGAATGTGACATTACTAAAACCAATGTCTTTAAACTTATTACTATAATTATATTATTGATATATTCCTTTATTTTTAAAATTTTTTTAAAGTGTTATTCTCACACTTAGGAAATTGCAAAACATATATTATGTAAATGTATATAAATTTGAACGCAGCGGAATTTGAACCCGCTGCTCTTGAAGACCGGTAAAGCGGTTTGACCGCTAAGCCATGCGTTCTACATTCGGCTACGTCGAAATTCTTATACGCTTATTACAACTTATATCTGTTTAAGTACGGTATTATTTTGTTTCGTTATATCATTTTCGTATAATATTATACGTACATCGATGTATCTACGTATGTAAATCGAGGCCAAAACAAAGGAAAATATCTTTCTTCCGAATCCGAATCATCGTTTCGGCTTGAGACAAAGATTATATTGAAAGATTGGTCGTGAAGCATTTGGTGACAGTAATATTTTTCTTGCCTATATCTTTAAAAGAACAGGATTTTTTCTACATCCACAATAAGCACCTTGTTAGCTTTATCTCAGATAAAGTGGTGACACATAAATAAAGATCAACCCTTCGTCGCAGCTACGTGGCGTCTTTCCTCGTTATAAATTAGTCGTGACGTGCATTTCCCTTGGTTCATAACAAAAAACGTAAAACAGAGCAGCTTTTAAGCGAGATTTCGCTTATAAAGAAACTTTTTAGAAAATTATAAAGGTTCCTTTTTTCTGAACGTAGGCTTTCCTTATAGCACGAAAACAACGCACTTTAAATATTTTAATATCGGATAGCAAACCCATACGATATCAAAATCAAACAATCACTTGAATATTTGTACATATGTACCTGTATGTATATTTTTATTATTATTAAAGTATTAATATGAAGAAATCACTTTTTCTATTAAACGTTTAATTTAAATCATAAAACTGAGGCAAACCTAAAATTCGAATATATATTTCATAATAATATAGAGAACTATTTCCTATACATATTAAACTTCATACTACTTACTCAATAATAAAACCAAACTTTACTACTAAGATATGAGCCTCGGTTTCTTTTTCCCTAAAGTCTCCAATTCCATTTTCCTGTCACGCTAAAAGCCTAAATAAAAAACTAAACACCTAAATTGCTGAGTCCAATTAAATAATTATTCTTAAGCAGAAATAATACAGATATTAGAATAGTATAGAACTAAACACATCTATATTTTCAAGAACGCACTAATTATATAATGTGCGACAGTTTTATGCATTATGTAAAATACTACTTTTTCTGATGTTCACAGATTTTGCCTTTGTCTTTACAGCTACAAATCGCTTTGAAGTTTTTTCTCTTTGATCAATGAAGTGGAAACACTGATATAGGTTCACACTTTTCATCGACTTTTGCTTAAAGACATCGAAGTTTTTATGTAGACTGTGCACATCTTTAAATATATATTTGTAAAGTGATATATTTATAACAGTTCCTTATATGCATAAAACAGCTTACCCTTTTTATATTCGTAATTCTAATAATATATTTTTAATTCTAATAATGTATTTTTAAATATATATCTATAAAAACAATACCAAAGACTATATTGTATATTAAAACTTAGTTTGTAAGAGTGATAAATATGTTTGTTGCCCCTCTAATGCATCCGCACAAGTTCTCAAGTAAAAAAACATCGTAATAAACCTAGTACTTAGTAAATAGAATAAAAGTAAACAAAAAGATAATTAAGTTGGCCATTTGAAAATTGCAGTTCTTATTTGACTTAATAGTTAAATAAGATTAGAATTGTAATAAAATATTTATTTTTATATTTATTTTACAGTCTGAATACTGCGTTATCTGTACACAGCTAAGCTTACATAACATAACTGAGCTTAAACAAAAAGTCAGTTGGGAGTCCATTTAAAAAATAAAAGTAAGAAATGTAAACGATATGCGAATGTTGATTTTTAAAAAAAATTTATGTATAAAAAGAAATAACGCGTTTTTATTTATAGTTTATTGACTTGGAAATTTGCCCCGAAAAACCTATTGCTATATAAAACGGCATATTTTGTATATAAACATTACTTTGTTCCTTAATAAACCTTAAAATTTATTATTTATTTAAAAAATGATTTTATTTGCAAAATTTAACAAGTATTCAGGGCCGGCCATTTAGAATGATAATGGTGCCAATTAGGTACTACTACTGGATTTAAACAGCGCAACGTTAAATGTAACTTAAAACAAACGCACAATTGCCACAGAAACCCATTCAGCATAATTAGTGTGCAAAAGTCGAAAGTATAATAGTATCATCAGTTGCTCTGACTTTTATTTCAAATGACCTTTCTCGACAAAATACTCAACTAGTCCTATTTCGTGCTTGTATTTTGATGTATCAAAATGCTATTAATTTCTTACTAATGTCCAAAATAGCTAATTTCACTATATTCATTGTGAGATCAGTATGGGTATAGTCAACTAGTAATATAGTGATTCCACCGCCTTGGGATTAAACGGCAATTTGCTCACAGCTCTATTGCAACTAAGCTACGTTAATTACGGCGATCCAAGTAAATCCTATTATTTTTTAACAGTTTTGTAGTTTTCAAAAATATATTGTAATATAGTGTATAGGAGACAGATATAATAAAATTTATTCTTCTAGCTTGAAAGCTCTCATACACTAGTGACCTAGTATCTAATTTCAAAACAAACAATACTTTGAACTCCTGAGGTGTGTTGTCTAATATGAGACGGATTTTTATTGATTGAACCAAGCCTTAATATTAAAGCCAACGTCGTTCTATGGTTCCGCATTGAATTCCTACATACATACTATCAAGTTATAGGCAGTAAGTTTAGATCATATCGCTACGAATAATGAAAAAACTGAACTAATTATATATTTTGTTTCATAAAGAGGTTATACATTTATGTAACGTAGTTAATTTAAAACAAATTATAGATAAAAAGTAAAGCTCAACAATTTGGAAACCTTCCAAGCAGATCATGTTTAATATCTAAGCTTACACTTAGATAAACGCTTTACATAGCTGAAGCACATACTAATAAAAGGACACAACTTGGTCTAATACTAAGAAAGCTCTACTGGCTCATATGTTGCAAATCCGAGCTGTCTTTGGAAAATATACTATTATTTTCCAAAGCCATACTCACCGGTTTGGACCTAGGGAATCCAGCTATGGGGAACAGCTTCCTACTCCAACATCGAGATAATTCAAAGATTCCAAAATAGAATGTTACGTATTATGATTAACGCCCCTTGGTTCACGAATAACGAAACATTGCACAAAGACCTATAATGCCTACACTCAGAGAGAAAATAGTTAAACATACCAAGAAATATAGAAAAAGAATATCATATCATCCAAACATACTTGGCCAAAAACTAATGGATAATAAACGATGCGAGCGCCAGCTTAAGCGTAAGTGTGTAAATAAAATGTAATAAAGTGTGACACAGGTTTCACTGCCTACACATGACAACAAAACACATACGACATAGCTACCGCTGAATGTCCCGCAATGGTGACAGATTGCAGTTCGAAAAGAAATAGAAAAAAAATAGATACAAAAGCAAAAAAAGAAAAGAAATAGAAAAAAAACAGATATAAGAAATAGAAAAATAAACATGTAAGTCTTGTACATTAATGAGTAAAACTTTTATACAAATAAACTAATACCGTAAATATTTAAAAGAACATAATATTTAAAAGAACGCATGCCCACACATAAATATATTTCAAGAATACATTAGCTAGTAATATAATATTACATAAAGTATAATTAAATAGGTCGTACGAAGAACATGTCCCAGAGGGCTCGAGACGTAGGCACTGACGAGGAATATGTAATTTTAAGCAACATTTTGATTTTTTTTCATTTTTTGGATTTCGTACTTGAATTGAATTAAGAAGATATCATTCTGAATACAAGATGATATGAATATATAGATGATAATATAAATTGTTACAAGCTTATTGTCTTTTAATTATAACTATAATAAGAAAAGGTGCATACAATGATTTAAGGTAAATTCATAAAAAATATATATAATACATAACATTTATCCTGCACGTTGGTATTCGTATATGCGATGGTTGTGGATTCGGTCGAATGATTATATTTAAATTATTTTCATATCCCCGCTGGTGGCAAGACAAAGCGCGGTGCACGAATTCGGGCGGAAAGTGGGAAACGGAGTGTCTTGACACTTAGTTCTATTTGCCTACCCTGCTATGCGGGAGGGAGCATTTTAAAATATTGTGTAGGTATTGTCCAGCATCAATTAGCATCTAAATACTAGACAAACAAAATTTATCTATTTTGATATTTGCTTATGAAGACAATCTAACGTGAAACATACGACGAACTGAATGTAATTAAAAATAGATAACACAATTTACATTTATTTTATGCCAACATTGAATTATTTATTTGAATTTTTCTCGACACAGTAATTAAGGTAAAACGTTAATTAGCAGAAGTGTGTGCGAAAGGTCAGTGTATTTCATTAGAATAATATTTTTAAAATTGTTGACATGTTATTATCACCTTCATTAATATGAATATGCTGAAAGATTTACTGGTAAGAAAAGTAGGATCAGATATCGCTTCAGCTTCGAAAACACAGTGTCGGTGATACTGAAGGAAGGTCCTGTAAATAGTAAATGAGGACATCTAAAAGAACATAAAAACATATGATTAACATTTAGGTCCAGTTTGCCACTAAACAAGCAAAGTCTAGATTTGGGGTGGAAAGTAGAAAACGAAGTGTCACTAGGTTCTCTTGCCGATATTGCGCTTGCTATGCGTTTAGTCTCCAAATAATGACGGGTCCTAAGTTGACTCGTCCAAGTGCAAAAACAATATTTTACAGGAGAGCGATTAGAAGGTTCCTATGGTTGTTATTTTGTCATTATTCAAAGGAAATGAATAAAATTTCAGTGAATGTAATGTTCCGCATATATGCAATATTTCGCAACGCATGTGGGAATTGTAATTATTTCCTTTATTCTAATAATAAAACGACATCCCAATTCATTTCGCTCAAATCGCTCATTTGGTCATGAAATTTGTTTGAAAATTAAATGTGATCAATAAGAATTAATTTCGAATTCGAAGACCTGAATTTAATATGAAACAGAAAAAAATTGGTATATAAAACAAAAACTTCTAGTTCTTGTGAAGATATTCATAATTACCTGGGTAAATTTAACCTTACTAAAAATAAATTTCTTAGTTGGGTAATTTTCCTTCTGTAGATAAAATATTCTACTTTTATGCTTATACTATTAGACTGCAAATAAAGAAGCTTTTATATGTATATAGCGAAGTGAACGACCAAACGTGGTCGACGACCGTAATAATTAATAATAATTTCACATATTATGACTTATTTAAATTTTAATGAATATAATAAAAAACACACTATAAAGTATAACGTAAATTTAAATATTTACTTTAAAATAACCTAAACCAACATAACCTTTGTTTGATATTAAATATTCAAGCTACTCTAACATTCCTCTAAATTATACAAAGAATCGAAATATATTGTCATTGTGTGCATATGTAGATTGTGAATCCAGAGAATACAATTTATGAACATTAGCTTGATACAACTCTATTCTTGATATACGTCATATGATTTATTTCTAAAAGTAATTTTACTTTGTATTTTAATAATAAGTAAGTATAAGTAATGAGTAAGTATATATTATATTCATAATATAAGTAATTTGTATTAATTGACTTTCTAGTCTAGTCTAGTCTAGTCTTTCTTTCTAGTGTTTGGACTGTGTACAAGAGGCGCGGGTGCGCATCCTGCCAGGTTAGGAATCCTGATAGGAATATCACTGTAAAAAAAGTCCCCTATAAACATAAACCAATATTGTCTAATGCTTTAGTAGTAATCACATAATTTTGTATACATTCCTTCCTTGTTTCCCAAAAGAAATTTACATACTTAATATATAATGAATTTTTAAAATAAATGTAAAAAAAAAAACAATTTTGTACATTGTTAATAAGTGTCTATATTTTGAACCTAAAACAATATAAGAAATACTTTTAATAAAAACAATCATTTTCATCAAAACTAAAAATCACTCTATCTTAATCACATGGGATTTGTGTAAATAGTTGTTATTAAATATATGAATTCAATTATCAAATAAAACAGGACGCACGCAGACGAGCAGACGCTCATCTCCGAAACAGATTTAGCCAATTGCGTTATTTAAACGCAAACAAAATACGGAAAACATCCCGGTACTACCAATTTCCGCTGTCGAATGGAGTAATGGGATGAAGCGACGGCGTGGTAATTAAGTCTTATAGTCAAATTTACGGCCCAAGGTCTCGTTAAAAGTATTTTAAACATCTTTCTTATAAGAAAGGCTGCTTCACGGTTTTTACAGTATTTTAGGTAGTCAGACAGAACCTAGTGTCAAGAAACTCCGTTCTCCACTTATCTCCCGAATTCAAGAACACAACGCTCCTCGCTTTGTCTTGTATCATTATTATCATTATTATTCTTGTATTATTAAATATATAAGCACATAATTGAAATAATCAACAAGTAGGTACTACTCGACACGACGCACATTCACGCGTTTTGACTAAACTTTGTTTTAAGTTGTCAATGAGTGAGTTCTGACTAACTTTTAATAGAATAATCAACGCCCTCGCTATTGTTCTCACATTCAGATGTTTGGTGTGCTTGTTACGCAAATGCGCAGAATCCTCAATGAAATAACATTAAAAGTTAAATCAATTTACGTGACAAGAATTTCCAAATAGCTTAAAATGAATTTAGAAAATAGTAATTAATTACTACGTAGTAACTTTAATATCTATTTATCTATCTATACATTATATCATATTCACTGACTGACAGTAAACGCGATTAGTTGTGGGTTCAATTACTACTCCCGGGAATGTTTATATTTAAAACATATTGATATCTTCATTTAAGTACACAAGACAACGCGCAGCAGTGTGTTCCGCCACTTAACACGCATTAAATTCGGCCGGGATGTGGTGAACGGGGTGACTTGGAGAAGCTCTCTCTCTCTCTGACTACTATCATATGCGGGAAAAAGCGTGAAGCTGTAAAATCAAATCAAGAAATTAAATACCAATTAAAATAACAATACTTAACAGGCAATATCACTGCAATATCACAATATACAAATTGTATCTTGCGAAAAAAAATGTTATATGACTAATATTTGCAATTTCTGCTGCGTATGTACGCATCACATAGATGAAGGCTGTATACGCTTAGAGCAACTTGGGAGTAGTCATACTATGTTATACGATATATACGATAGTGTTATACCGCGTCGTTGTTGATAAAAATGGATACTTTTTTTATAGTGCTATATTAAAATTGCATTTAAGAAAATAATAATTATACAATACTTAAAGACTCCACAGACGTTTAATTATAAATACTTAGTTTGTAATTAGGATGTTTATTTATATAATTGTTGCAGGTTTCCTAAACATCCTGACATAAGGGATATAATGAAAAACCAGACCGATAAAAAGAAATGGACACAAAACTATTGAACTTTTTTTTAACATTTTAAAATGTTAATTCACACACTTAGGAAATGGAAAAACATTTTTATTGCTGCGAAATTATCTGTATTTTCTTATTATTATTATATATATTTTCATTACAAATTATTTTTGTTGTTAGCATCTCTGTAGAGATTTTTACAAATTTCTGCTACCCAAAGATTATTCTACAAACAATCGCTTGGCAAGAGAGAAACTAAAATATTTTTTAACATTTAAAACTTTGTGTTATTTTCTTTGTGTTATTTCCAAATAGTATTAGAGTGTCCATGTACTGTGCGGTTGGAAAATTCTGTGGCAGGAAACAGGTCAAACAGTTCCCCAGAACACTCCGCGTGATAAACGCGAGATAGAACAGCGAGGAAACGTCTCTACGCCACGCCAAAGTATCTAGATCTTTTCCAGATTATTGGGCCCTTAAAGATAGCTCTTCGTTGTATGCGATCAAATGGCAAACGTTTTACGCGTAAACGCACAGAAGGCGTTGTCTATTATTATCTTAGTTTTATGTGCGGGGTGTGGTAGAAATTTTGGGGGAATGGGCTCTTGTAGCATGACGTCCGTGGGGAAGTATTCGTTGACGTTATATATTTTTGTTAGTTCGATTTTATGAATATCTAATATTTTGTGGGGAAGTGGGGTTAAATCGGACAGAGCGACCGCTGCCGTATTCGAGATGGTTATGAATTCTTTAATTATCCTAGTACCGTATACATTTTATATGTTTTAGTGTCTTAAGAAGGCCACCAGGCGTTATCGAAAGGTGCTTTAATGTCTAGAACAACTGCTATAAGTATTTTTTTGTTGTTACGTGCTGAATTTATTACATTTATGGCTGGATGTCTTTACATACATACGTCGGTTGTACAGGTTCTGCATTTTAAAGCCAAATTGGCGTGGGTTATCTAAGTTATGTGTGTGAATATGATGGTTTATCCGACTTATCATTAACTACTCTAGTACTTTACCTTGTATATTCAAAAGCCCAATTGGTCTATAGGAGGCGACGTCATGATAGTCTGTTTTGTTTGGTTTCGGTAACATGATTACATGTGCTGATTTCCAATCTGTAGGAAAGTGGGGGGAAATGGTGAGGCATCAATTGAGTGAGAAATGTGTTTTAAAGACAGCATGGCAGATTACCGACGTGAGGTGGTCTGATCCAGGAGCCTTTTTGGAGCTCATGGAGTTTAGGGCGATATCTATTTCGGTTTCGGTGAATTTAAGATTATCAAGTGAATTGAGTATTGGACAGGTTTCTAGTGTTTATGTGAACTGGGAGAGAAAATGTGTCATCGGGGTAAAATGTTTGTAAAAGAAGATTGGCCGTTTGATGATAGCGTTGATGGGGGTTTTTGTGTAACGATTTTTTTTTTAATAATCTATTAGTCCTCTTTGTCCTGCTTGCTACAAAAATTCCTAAAATTTTCGGTGGAGCCTTTGCGCGCTCCCTGTGTACGGCCTAAATGTTTTTTACTTCTAAGTAAGTCCAAAATGCTATGGTAAGTTTTCCTTGATTGACTGTAGTTCGTCAGTCCACCAGAGAATGTATCCCTGATTAGCTTTCTTACGAGGTACCGTTTTGTCGCATGTCTTTAGTATTGTAGTCGCCAGTCTGTCAGTAATTTGGCCTAATTCGGTAGCTGATGCTTTGTTTAGGTCGATTCCTGATAATTGTTTCTGAATATTTATTCCAGTCTACTCCATTTGTCATATTTAAAAGTAGAATTTGATTTATTTGTACTTAAATTCTTGGAATTCACTTCTAAATTGAATACTATGGCTTGGTGATCGGAAGAGGGGATTCGGCTACGTGAACTTCACAGTTTGAGATTTTTGCACTTAACGTTGCGGAAGTTAATGTGACATCTATTATTGGGTTAGGTTAGGTTAATATTCTACGTTGTAGTAGTATGCGCAAGCGTTCCTGCAACGTCTCGCCGGGGTGGAGAGGGTTTCCGTTGGGTTTTATATTCTACACACATTCACTCACAAGCGTATTTGGTTTATATTATAACAAATATAATACATCATTAAATTTAAACATAAAAAAATGACTAATGTAATTTAGCAAATAACAAAATTATTACATAAACTGACAATTGAAAGATATTTTTTGATAATTTGTTTACATGAAAATAAAACCAAAACGTAAATTTTAAATGATATATTTATTACTAAATTTGTAAATATAATAAATAATTTTAACTATAACTCATTTTGTTATGGCGATTCCCTTGCGGCCGAGGCATCCCTCTTGGTAGGTTTTGCTTGTCAGTCCTTATTGATATATCCGAAGTAATTAACTGATCTACAGACTCTGAAATAAAAATTAATTACATTAAATAGTATTCCATAATAAAAATATGTTGCATATTGTAGCGGCACAGACGTTCCTGCATAGCAGTAGCCAGAAAGTAACTAGTGTCAACACACCCACTTCCTCCACTTTCCGTCCAAAATCGAGACATTGCGTTTTGAGGTCTTTGGGGCTTTGGTAGCAGTGCGAAGAATTTAAAATATATTAAATATAATCATTATCCCAAATAGGGTGAGTGCAGTAAACCGTTTGCCACATTGCGCCACGGTGGCATCAAATTTAAACAAGTTTAATTGAATATAGGGGTTATAGGTTCAAATTCCAGTCAAACTTTATGTATATATATAATATGATTTTGTTCCACCCTGCAATATGTTTTTATCCGTAATTACTAATTAACTTTTTTTTAGACAAATATCTTGTTAGAAATATCTCATTACGTAACAAGGTGATTTAAAGTGATTTAATCAGAACTTACGTATACAGTAAAACCCCGCTTATTACAATTTCTTACACATAATATACTCTTTTAGATGAGTCCCTACAACTTTGAGCATGATTTCATAAAATTTGTTCATGCTCAATATGATTCGTCACTCCGTTCGTGACGTCACACTATCCATGCTGTAAATGAAGCCATCAATGAATAGCTGACCCACAAATTCTGAGTGTAATTACAGGAAGTCACTCTAGGATTTGTCTTGGCTTGGACGGTTTCCAATAGGCGTGGGTTCGAATCCCGCTGCGTTCAAATTTTTATACATAATATATTTATATTTTTATACATAATATTTTTATACATAATATTTATAACCTATATAATTTTTAGTTTTTTTTTATACGTTTTCTAAAATTCGACGACGATTCGAAACGCGAAGTTGTCATCGTGTTAGATTATTCATTTTTTTTCAAAAATGTCAATCAAATGTATTGAAACAAAAAAATATGGCAATTGCATTGCTTGTTACAAAACTTACAAAACCCTTTTTGCCGCCAACTTTAGTGTTGCGATTTTGATAAATGAAAATAGCATCTTAAGCAATTATCGTAGCGAAGACGCAATGCAAAATTTTAATTATATTTCAATCTATCATAATAACAAAATATTTTAATTGAAATTTTTAGGTTACATAAACGTAAAATTTTAAGTTATACTTAACAAATTAACACTTTTACCAATGAATTAAATTTGTAACAACTTTATAAATGTATAGTATAGCTATACAACATTTTATTTTTCCTTTCCCGCTTAATAAGTTTTCACGGTTAAGACACGTATATTCTTGTGTACCCACGAAATAGTATTATAGTTAATAGAGTTCTATAGAATTAATATACTGCCATAAATTGTATCAAAGTACCGCCGTAGGTTTTACTGTATTTGTTTATGAAAAATACTATTTTCCCGTTGCCGTGTGAATTTCGGAATAAGGAATTTTATTTTAGTTCTCATTGACTACCTATCAATCACTTAGTAAGTTATTAAAGAATTTTATATATTTATTGATATCATTTGATAAAACATTTAGTAGGTAGTTTATTTTTTAAAAATACAAATATATAATTATTTAGAATTATTAAGGGCATTAAATACATATGAAAGTATTTAATAATAACCATGTTTATACATTAAGCTAAGGCTATCTAAGCGCGTTTTTTCTTACCATAAGGTAAGAAAAAACGCGCTTAAATAGCCTTAGCCGTAGTTTTGAGTAACCATTTATTAATGTGAGACAAATAAAAGTTATAAACAAGAAAAGGGTACGGACCGAGTGTTAATTATTTTATTACTAGCGACCCGCTAGCGGCTTCGCCCGCTTTGTGACAAACCAGACTTATTGTTCTAGTATGGAAAAAAACTCACAGCAATTTAATATTGATTAAAAAAGGAATATATATCTAGGAATACGCAAAATATAATCAATAATACGCAAAATATACATATATATTTAACACAAAAGAAAAGAAAATTCACTAATTAACCTATTTAGTTAGAACCTAAATTAACTTATACTAACAGGATAATTAAAGACTTAAATTATAGTTTTATATAAATATAAAAAACCATACGAAGGTACAATAACCAAATTACAGAAAAATGTAATGAACTGATCGCAGTACGTAAGCCGCACTCCGCTCGTGCCACCTCTCCGGCCATAAGCGTACGTATCGGAAATAAAGTACCGGGATTGATCATTTATCGAAATAGGATTGTTTCCATATATTATTGATTAAATATTTCAACGCCAAATAATTGAAAAAGGGTCATCTGTTTAACCCTGGTTTATCAACTATATGTATACCAAAACTCATTACAATCGGTCTAGCCGTTTAAATTTTTGATACAAATTTTCATTCTCTATTTCAGCCACTAAGGAATTGGTTATTGAAAATATTGGTACCCTATGTTTAACCTTGTGCCATCAACTATCTTCCTTAGAAAATTCATCGCAATCGGCGTAGCGGTTTAGATTTTTCATATAAACTTTCATCCTCACATTTCAACTCTGTAGGGGTTCAATTTTTGTAGTCTAATAGCCTATATTTTACCCTGAATCATCAACTATTTTCATTACTAACTTCATCCAAATCGGGCCATACCTGGCATATGGATGGTCTGGCTTAAGGTAATATTAATTTTATTATTAAGTTAATAATTAGTTGAGGCCATCGTGGCGCAGTGGGACAGCGTCTAACTACGCGATACGTAAAAGCGATTGGTTGTGGGTTCGATTCCCACTCGTAAGAATGATTATAAAAAAATATATTTCGTTCCTCCGCTCTGGTATCTAAGACAAAGCGCTGCGTTGAGTTCCGCCACTCAACACGCAATGTCTTGCTTTCGGACGGAAAGTGGAGAACGGCGTGTCTTGAGACCAGGTTCTTTATGACTATGGAAACGACGTGAAGATGCTTGCTGCTTTTATTAAGTTAATAAAATTTCCATTACAAGAAAAATACGAACCTGTTTATCAATAATACCCCGATCTTTAAAAGCTTCCTCAATATCTCCAAGTTCCTTTAATGCATCCTTATTATTTGCCTTCTCCACGGCTTGTCGCACTTTTGTCATCTATAAAATATTTTTCAATTATTAATGTATTTCCCGTATTTGATGCATATTTGATTGCCAATGGTTTTAAATAAAAAAAAATGGTGGCCGAACGGACTGATTACGTTTTTTAAAGTAAAAAGAAAACATACTGTTTCTTCAAAGAATGTGTGCTTGTTCTGTTGGCCTGGCTTATCAATATTTAAAACGCCTCGTAATACTGCTAAGGATTCTTCTAACCGTCCTAACTCGGCTAAAGCTACTGCCTGAAAGAAACAAACATAATAAATCAAAATAAAAATCACGAAAGTCAAATATCTTATTATAAACTTAATGTAAATGTAATAACTTAATATTACATTTACATTAGTACTGTAAGTATTTTTTACATATTACTAGCAGAGTATAGTTTATATTTACAAAGATATATTTATAAAACGAGCCCGATAAGCACTCTGACCGCTAAGCCATGCGTTCTATATGCGAGTACCTTGAACTTCTTATACGCTTATTACAACTTATTTTTGTGGTAAGCAAAGTTAAAATTAAAATTATTTAGGTAGTTAAAATTTTATACATTTTCTTAAAATGTTTTTCAAAGTGTGTGTTTTAAGTGTGTTAGTAACACTTTAAAAAATGTTAAAAATATCTAACTACAATACTCTGGGACGGTTGAAGTACCTGACAATGGGATGTCATTTCTCTCTTAAAATATGAAAACATTTTTAAGCTCCAATAAAATTAAACATATACCTACAGCACCATACCATCCACGCTCTGAACAGTGGGATTGTATGCTAGGAAATGCTAATCTAAAATAACTATGTCCAGGGGAAAAATTAGGAATAAGTTAAATTTGCATTCTAAAGCTCCATATTCTCAGCCCAGTTGTTCTAAGTTTAATATTAATAATATTTGCTAAAGTGATGTTATGAAAGTGTGTGGTAGATTTATCTTTATTAAAATTCTTTAATTGTATATATATTTTTAACATCTTTTAGAGTGTTATTCGCCAACTTAGGAAATTGAAATATATGGCTTTCAAGAGGCGCGGTTTCAAATCGCGCTGCGTTCAAATTTTTATTCGTTTTCTAAACATGTATTTTTCTTTAATTGTATTTCTGCATGAACTTAAAATATTACTTAGAAGGCAGATATGTTATATACATGATTTCATCATTTGTTTACCTTTTTGTGTTAAAAGTTAAATCAAGTGAGTAATTGAATAATAAAATTGTTGACACTTAATGTAAGCTCAATTAATGATTATACTTAAAATATAGTATTATTTAAACATTATACATACTCTAATATTTCTAACTGTAATATAATGCGGTTTTTGCATAACTAGGGACTCCAGAGCCAGGTGTGGTGCTCCTTGGTTTAATGCCAGTGCTGAAAAAAATAATGTTAAACATTAAGTTATAGTAATAAAATAAAGTAATGCATATAATGAAAATATACATTTCTTTATACACATATACCACAAAATAAATTTTTTACTACTATGAATAAAATAAGGTAATATGCCGTTAAGTTTAGTGTTTAATTAATAATCTATTTAGATTCCAATAATTTCTCTGAGCTTTGTCAAAGAGGCTATTGTGGTGCAGTGTGACATTGTTTAACTGTATATACAATGGTTCTGGGTACGATTCCCACTCAGGGAATGTTTATATTTAAATTATTTTTATTTCTCCATTCTGGTGACAAAACGCAGAGTTGATTTCCACCACTCAATACATAATGTCTCGAATTTGGCCAGAATGTGCGAAATGGTGTGTCATGACAGGTTAGACTAGGTTCTCTCTGACTACCCTCATATGCAGGAAAAACATGAAGCAGAAGACAAAAACATTCTTTGTTTATTACCTTATACTTCTCATACTTTTATGTACCAAATTTCTTTTTATAAAATAAAATAAGAAAATCATTTTAAATACAAACACTAAAACTGACAATAGTTATGATTTATCATTTTATTAAATGATAAGATTCATACCTGCCATAAATGCTGCTGTCCTCCTCAATGGCACAGTACCAACTTCTATCATTTCTGACCATAGCTTTGTAGCATACTCTAAGCTCTTTGGTGTGTTCTATAAAAGAAAATGTTTCTTTCTAAGTATGAAAATTTATGCCACATTTCAAATAAAAATATGATTCTAACACAAGAAAAATGTATGTATCAATATTACAAACCGATTTATAAATTAATGATTTTATATTAAAAAAAATTAAGTTTTCTTAAATAAATACTAATTTGAAAAATAACACAAAAAACACAATCATCCTTTATATAAACAATTACCTGTTTATAACAAGCTCCTAGTATCAAAACTACTGGGTATTTAGGAAATTTTGTCATATTCAACTGTTTCTGTTGGATTTTATCAAATATACTATACATTTCATCATACATTTCATTATTAAACAAAAGATCTAGAAGTATTTGATAGGATACTAATTGAGCAAAAAAGTCTTCATTTGCTGAATCTTCAAAACACTAGAAAGAGAAAATTATATTAATTTCTTTTTTAATTACAGATTTCATTTATCAGATATTACAGATAGTTTGTATTAGTGGTATTCTACAAATGTCACAACTTACTTTGATGGCCTCGTTAGGAGCATCCAAAAAATGGAACATCCTCATTACTATTGGTCCAAATATAAAAGAACCAAATCGAAATTCTGTCTTTTGAGTATTAAATCTAAAAACATAATACATAATTCAGATTATTTCTTATATATAAACAAGTTCGTTTTTTTTTATAAAATATATGTATGTAACTATATAGGGTGATTTCAGAACATACTTTTTTATCATTTTTACGACTAAATCTATATCAGCCGGTTCAGCTATGTGAATTATATTTTTTAAATCTTCAGTAAATATCATATTTTTCGAATCTGAGACAAAGTCTGTCATTTTACTTTTAAAATTTTCGGAGAAATTCGCAAAGTGTTCCCGGACTCTTTTCCTTGCTTGTAAATATCCATCAATTCCCAATGCAGATATAGAATACAAGTGTTGAGCTAGAAAAAAATAATATTAATCATATATTAATATTTAATAATAGTAAACAATGTCTCCAAATTTTTTTTTTAATAAATTTATTTTACCTTGGGTTACATGAATACTTCTGTAAGGAAGTACATAACGGATACAGTAATTAGTCGATAGTTTTAATAATAGTGAATTATGTAAGAAGGACATGTTTGGTATTTTTTATAATGTTTGACACATTTATATCGGCGCTGGAATTTTTAAGGTTATATGATAGATTTAAAATTTGGCTCGCACTATGATGGCTATTAGACACTGGAAAGCTTATCCTAAATATACCATAGACAAAATATTCAGATTTACTAGTGCTACCTTTTCGAAAATAATTGATGCATATAACGAATTATGAGACTAACGTAGTTAAACAAGGTGTTTTATTTACCAGAACATGTTTTTCAATAGTATATATTTTATTTTAGTGAAATAGAATGGAGATATCTTGTTACTTGTAAGTGTAACTGTAAGCCTAAGATTGAATTAACCCTATTTTATCTGTGCATTTATTTTATTACTGTGCAAATAATTCAATGAAATATGAATCTGTCAATTAAACAAAAGTAGTTCAAGAGAAAGGTTACATACACATATGTGTAAAACTCTAGTAATTGTGAACTTGATTCTAAGGTGGACAAAATCAATGTAATGATAAATTGTACAGTACCTATTGCATAACCATTCGTCATTTTTAAAAGTAATATCAAAACGCTAAATAATGTGGTGATGTTATAAGTGCTAAGGAAATCACTTATTATTATATTTTGATACAAACTGGTACCTTTAATAATAAGAATAATTTAAATTGTGTCGGTGTTCTCTAGCGAAACTGTTTATATGTATAATATTGTTATTTCAAAGTTCATCATTGAAGAAATAGGATTACTGAGTGCTCACAACATGAATTTTATAATTCGCCATTTAAAGTCAATATAGCATATTCTTTAATAAAGCTACAAATTTTGACTTTAAATTGTCGAAATTTCATGCCGTGTGTACTATTGTAATTACTCTTTACGTAATAACTATAGTGTTTACAAATTCAATGAGCAGATATTTTTTCTTCTAAATGGATTTGTTATATTTTGATGCTATTATATTATTAATTATCAGTTGATTTTTAATATAGATAACCATGGATGGAAAAGTAAAGTGACTAGAAGGACTAATTATATGGAGGACATGAAATGTGAATTTTCATCAAAAACAACATGAAAAGATAAACTGAGTAATGTTGGCTGATGACAAAATGCAGGGTGGAAATGTAATCAATGATAATAATAGTACATAGTACTCCATTTGCCTGCCAAGTTATGTCAAATGTGTGATATGACATTTTTCAGAAATTTGACAATTTAAACAAAACAAGCTATCATACATATGACATACTATGCTTATAAATCACATTTTTACCAAAAATACTAATTTGGTTATCATCAATAGTTAACTTTTTATAGAACAATTACTAAATCCAAAAACAAATGTTACTTTTTACAGGTGCAGAAAGTAAAAATTTAAAGATATTGTGCTGTCTAAAGTGAATAACATAAAATGGCTGAAAAAAATGTAAGGGATTCAAAATCTACTGCAAAAGATTCTAAGACTAGTTACAGGAAAAGAAAAAATGAAGAAGCCAAATATTATTTAAAAGAAAGTCAAACACCACCATTACCACTAAAAACTAAATCTAGCATAGAAGAATTAATGAAACAAAGAGAATCTATAAAACAGGAACTCAAATATATAGAAAAGACTAAAAGTAAAACAGAAAATATGACTAAAGAAAATTCTAGGAAACGCAAACTTTGGGATGAATGTTCCAATGAAATTTGTAATACAGAAATCATTAAAATTAAAAAATCTGTGTATAGTAAAAATAAAAAAAAAGAACTTTCTCCTGAATGTACACAGGATTTTGCACAATTAGACTCTGAAGACGAAGAACACATTATAGCACAAAGGAGACAACAAAGAAAAAAATTATTAGAACAATTACATACAACACAAACAAAAAAAGATTTAAATGACGGAAATGTGAAGTCTAATAGCTTAAAAGTACAAATTATTGATGAGGATAGTAATAAGTCCTCAATTTCTAAAATTAAATTTGCAAAAGATACCACTGATATGTTTTCAGAAGAAGATTTTGCTCCTCGGAATAGTTCGGACAATGTTACACAAGACAATAGCAAAGAGACTTCACAACTAAGGGATAACTGGGATGA
The DNA here is from genome assembly GCA_038994665.1 of Podotricha telesiphe. Classification (NCBI taxonomy): domain Eukaryota; kingdom Metazoa; phylum Arthropoda; class Insecta; order Lepidoptera; family Nymphalidae; genus Podotricha; species Podotricha telesiphe. Next base: position 1,867,226 of record JAOYRR010000271.1, read on the forward strand.
TGCTGATGGATATTATAATATTAAAGTTGGTGATGTAATTAACAGCAATCAGTATACAATCAAAGCCTTATTAGGCCAAGGAGTATTTGCTAATGTTGTAAAAGCAGATGACACTAAAAGTAATAAAGAAGTTGCAATAAAAATTATAAGAAATAATGATTTAATGTATAAAACTGGCTTAAAAGAAATGGTCATTTTAAAGGAAATAATTGCTGCAGATCCTGATAATAAATATCATTGCGTGCAATATTTGTCACATTTTATGCACAAAGGACATCTGTGTTTGGTCCTAGAACCACTTCACATGGATTTACGCAGTATTCTCAAAAAATATGGCAAAAACCATGGCATTAATATTAAAGCATTGATGAGCTACAGTAGACAATTGTTGCTGGCATTGCGATTATTGAAGAAGATTAGTGTCATACATGCAGATATTAAACCTGACAATATTTTAGTAAATGAAAAGAAGAATGTTCTGAAACTTTGTGACTTTGGTTCAGCAGCCAAAACAAATGACAATGAACCTACACCATATTTAGTATCAAGGTTTTATAGAGCACCTGAGATTATACTTGGAGTCCCTTTCAAGCACAGTGTCGATGTTTGGTCAACTGCCTGCACAATATTTGAAATGGCTACTGGGAAAATTCTTTTCACAGGCAATTCTAATAACAAAATGCTCAAATATTTCATGGACTTGAAAGGCAAAATACCAAGCAGAATATTGAAAAAAGGAAAATTTAAAGACCAACATTTTAATTATAATAATAACTTTCTTCTTCACAAAAAAGATGAATTCACTGGCAGAGAAAAAGTTGAAGAAATTCATAATATCACAATTACCAGAGATTTGTATAAGGAACTGAAAAAGAGTTGTAAAAATCCTACAAGTAGTGAAGAAAAAAAGATAACTCAATTAAAAGATTTATTAGACAAAATGTTAATATTAGACTCAAACCAAAGAATATTACCAACTGACTGCTTGAGACATCCATTCATACAGGAGGAGCTAAATTAATTGTTCAAAATAAATATTAATTACAAGTCTTTGTTTAATTTGTTGTGCTCAAAATATTATACAGAGTCAATATATCAAGAAATAGTGCAAAGTCCATATATATATACTGTGTATATGTTTTTTTTTTAATTTAATGTATTTACTCAAATATTATAAAGAAAAGAAATGATTTTTTGCGTTTCTTTTTTGTTAAAATATAGCTTCTGAATGACTAGTAGATGCCCGCAACTTCCATTTTGTGGACTTCATGACCCTTGTCATACTGTTTATTACCCGTTGACAATTAAACTTGGACCCAAAGTTATACTGTCACAATGATATATTAAATGTTAGCTTTTTGCTGCATAGTAGGCAAAGGCAAATTAGTATTAAGACACGGTTTTTTGCTTTCCACCCTAATTCGAGACATAACGTGTTCAGTGACGGAACTGAATGCTGCAATTTTCTTTTCAAACTTATTGGAGTGGGGAAATGAAAACAATTTAGTAATAAACCTTCCTACCAATAAAGACAAACAGGCAGACCAAAATCACCGATTCATATTCATATATTGTTTTCGAACTAGTCATTCACAAGCAAAACCCAAGCCAAGCAAGTTTATAAACAACATTATTAAAAACTGACAATAATAAAATACGTTAGTTTAGGTAATTTAGATTGTCTGTGAGATTGCAATGGATACCGGGGCATGTTGGGTTAAGTAGTAACGAGGAGGCCAACAGTATAGCTAAAGAGACAATTTTAAATGGAACTGAGACATATTATTTTCTGATTATACAGAAATTATGAGAAGTTATAAATATGATTTTTTTAATAATTGCATCAAACACGTTAGTTAAGCCTCAAAACGTAAAGATATGTGGTACAATACTATATAGAAAGTGCCTCCTCGTATACCTTGGTTTATTAATTGTAAAATTCGTAGGGAAATAATTGTCTGTGCTCTTAGACATTGAATCGGGCACATTCCACATGTGGTGCGTTAGAATATGTACAGTATGTTTTAGTGGTATGTGCACAAAGTGAAGCCTCCTGAAACTCTTTGGTTGGTATATTTAATTTAAATCTTAAATATGTTGATGGACATCATAGCATTTTTGCTAATCCTGTTACAATAACAGCTACATTAGTTTTTAAGGAAATAATCAAGCAATGCAGATAGAATATACATTAATATGTGATACGATGTGTCTGGCATAATCTCCAGAGATTAAAGACCTGTAGTTATTTTGAGTAGAATAAAAAAAACAAATAGGTAATTGCTAAAATATTTTTGAAAATTTTTTCAAGTTTGTTAAATACTTTATTTTTTTATAAACAACTTAGTTTTGCTAAGTCCGGTTAATTGTTCCTTAAATAGCTGTACGAAGTAGCTTAGTACAATATTAATTTATTGATATTCAGCAGCTGTTTAACGGGAACATTTTAATACACAAACAGCCTAAACTTTTCCTTAATTCTTAAAGTAAAAAAAAGATTAGTATTTAATTTTCCTTATAGCAACAAAATATAATTACAATTATATGTATATAGGATCCAATTGCCAACAACGGGCAAATTGCTTACAGAAATATACGAATTTGTGAATAATATTTTAAGCATTATGATACTAGTTTTACACCGGGTTTACAGATGTTAGCCTACTGCAGAACGATACCCTCAATGTTCAATAGTTTTTATTTAGCAATGAAAACTGCCTATCATACAGAATACTAATGCGGCATTTACTTATTTCTTATAGCTTAGCTGGTCTATCATGGTTATTCAACAGACTTTCCAGATATTTAATTCATATAGGTATAGGCGATATAGTCTTTTTTATATAGTTTAGCTGGAGTTATCTTTCAGTACAGTAACACGGACACATCAGATGTTCCAGATCTTTAATTTTTAAATGTCGATTACATATAATGTTTATCACCTTGAACAAATTTTGATAAGGTTTCATTGGTATATTTCTTAGTTTAGCTGGTCTATTATGGTTCAATGAGTACATTCGGAAATTCACTCTTTGAAATCAGTTACAATATTCTAGTTCTACCCAGGGTTAAAAGCTATACAACAAAAAAGCCATGTCTCGGATTCCGGTGGAAGGAAAATGGAGGAGCCGCTAGGCTCTCTCTGTCTACCCTGCTATACTGGGAAAGTCGGGAAGCTCGAGTAAATCCTACAAAAAAACTGTTAGTCAAATCCGTCCAGTAACTATGAAGATGTGCGTGTACAAACAGGCAGACAAAAAAAATAAAAAATCAGAATCATGTTCAGTTACTGTTTTGTCATCCCTCTAAATTATATTTTCTTAAATATATTTATTGTACACACACTTTCTTTACTGTTTCATTATACTAAAGATGAGAATGAAAAAAACTTTTAACTTTACAAGTTGTGCGATTAACACACATACTATAATAATATACACTAAAGTAGGTAGGTATATAAAAGTATTGGTAATAAAAAAACAAGTCAATAAAATTGTTACTTTAATAATTTCCTAAGTTAGAAAATAACAAAAATATATGACATCAACCAAAATATCACTTAAAATAATAAGTTTAACGCCGGTAGTGGGTACACAGTACATACATCCGACATGTTGACTATCACATTTTATAAAGGAAAAATTGACAATCATTCAATCTGCTCTTTTATAATCATAGGATAAAATTGACGTTTTTGATTGTGAAAATACATCACATGTAAATCAAATGTTTGTTATTCAATATATTATAAGCATTTCAATTAAAAACTAGAGCCAAAATTTTAATAAAATAATAACTAAGACTAGTAATTATAACGCATATTCACTATATTCTGACAAATTACACCATTACTTTGATAATTTTTAAGCTACACCCGAAAAAAAGGACATAGGTACGATTATGTGTGTGAGTAACTACACAAATTATATACAAAATAAATTTTTTATTAGAAAACAAAGTTTTTTTTTCATTCGGACAAACGTTATATGCAGGTTACCTACACTTTAAATCCAGCTTGGCTGTACACGATATTAGTTATGTCCACTATCACTTTCATAAACATTAAAAAAAATAACAACAAAATAAAAATAAATAGGTAAACCATCACAGTACGATAGAATTAAATTTATAAGCGTCTAAATTGTGTAGTTGTCTAGTGTTGATCTGTCTAAGATTAAATTTTTTAGCATATATTTTTGTTTTGCAACAAGTTCTTGACCTTTATTATATCGCAAAATGATGGTGTGACGCACTATATGAACTAATACTTACATGGATATGGAGACAATTATGTATGATTCAGTACAAATTTACTTTCGTTTGTATTTATTTTTTTATTTGTTGGTTGTTAGAAAAATGTGTACTGCAATAAAGTTCAATACTTCAACTAATCGATATCTATTGATTTCAAAATCGGTGGCCCCAATATATTTCTTAGTCTCCGTTTTTATTTAATTAAATCTGGTGAAATATCTTTTTTTTTTTTATTTATACTGAATCAAACATACAGACATTTGCCTTGATAAATACTGTTTGTTATACAAAGTAAGAATTTATAAAACAAAAAAATAAAGTAATAAAAGGGCTTCAATATACATATGTGTACACAATATTACACAGTTAAAATTCATGTATATAAAATAAATGTTTAAAAATATCATTAAGCTTTCTAATCATAAAAATAAATAAATAAAACAGAATTGTCATCCTTTTTTAAAGTTTCTAAGCCCTTTAAAAATGTTGCCATTCACATAACAAAAAAATACACAATATAAATGTACATATAAAGTTTCATTAATATCATTTAATTTTCAAGTGTCTTAGTGATTTTTATTGCTAATGTAAGAGATCATTTTTGGTTGTTATATACAAATTAATGACAAAACTAAAAATTAACAATCATATATCTTAAAGCACTTTCAAGCAACTTCCTATAATTGCTTATTAAAATTTCATGTAAATAAAAAAGAATTGTAAATTTAATTTCAATATTCGCGGTCTAATAATTACTATACTTAAAACAGTAGCTGCCGACGTATCTTTTTTAAATTAAATTGTCTTGTTTTTTTTTTTAAGTATTACCGAGAAACATAATTCGAGAGCAATACCAATTACTATATAGAACAACTTATATCCGTATATGCCTGAATAAGTTGATAAATTATACTTTACAATGCATACATTATTAAGTTTAAGTTTTATCTGTAAATTCACGTTTTATGTTACTTAAGAGAAAAAATACTTTAAAAGTGTTGGAGTTCCTTGAATTATTTTGATTAAATCGTTTATTCTAACTATATGTAAAAAAATTGTAGTTGCCTTATCAACCTATTCACGCTTAGGACGGATATTGTTTAATCATAATTTTCAATTATTGTAAAAATTTATACACATTACCACTGACTTTAGAAAAAAAAAAATCAAGTTAATAATTTCACCTAAGAAACAATTTAAAATAATTATTGTCCTAACGTTACACTGTATACATCATTGTTTGTCAGAATTTTAATCGATTATCCCGTATAAAAATAATTGTGCAGATGCTATAAAAATTATAACGATTGCATGTAAGTCAGAGCGTATGCTGTAAGCGGAACGTTTATGACAAGATACTTGTGAAAAAAAAACAAAAAAATAATAATAATATTCAGGTCAATTACATAGCCATAATTCTTAGTCTAACATGAAAAAGTGGATGGATCGGTTACACAACTAAGTTTTAAAGCAGAACGGGATGTAACTCCGATCACTGGGCTAACTGATAAAAAAAAGTACATCACTGACACTTAATTATAAAGCTTTAAACTAACCCTTAAATGATAATATTTCTTTGGATGTTGAAATTATTGTATAATATTAGTTTTTTTCTGTTATGTAGATAGCATGTTTTGGGGGAATCCCGTTGTCCCGATATCTATTGATTGTCCCGAGGCTATAGAGTCGGGGCTTTGTAGAGACGCGCTGTATACTGGGTTCATTGGTGTAGTCCCTCCAGCTTCGAACAGTGTACTGTCGTATACGCTATTGCTCTGCTGAAACAATATTCAGTATTGGTTTTAATTTACAATTTATTTGCATCGAAATCTATACGTATAATAAAAATGTAACTGATGGCTGTCTGTACATGGAATATATACGAGAAAAATATTATTGAAGGCATTTATTTATCAATGTAATACCATGAGACCATAATATTTATTTTTCATTTCTGTTTGTCTGCTTATTCGTTTGTCTGTGCGTTCGTGCAGGCTTATCTAAGATGCTAATTAATTTTATTTCAATTGATTCATAAATGAAAAAGTTACAACCATTTAAATTATAATAAACTTTGTGATTTAAGTGAGAACGAAGGCGGGCGAAACACCGAAATAATTCTAGTCGTGTAGTTTACGCAGGTCAAGCCGCATGGGTATTATAATTTTTTTAACGTATAACCGTCACTCTTGTCATAAGACATGTCGTGAACTAAGTGAAAGTCGCGGGTGATAATATAAATTATCATTTTCAATATAAAATATATATACTAATTTAAAAATAAGGCGTACTTGATAAATATAATCGGAGTCAGTTTTAAGTGAACTGAAGCTTTGCTGGTGCGGCAGCGACACCTGGTCGTCGTCCATCGGCTCGTCCATTTGAGCCTTGTACGAGAACATGATGCTTGGTTGTGATACACTGTAAAAAATATATTTAAGTTGTATATATATATATATATATATTTCAATAATGAAATTTACTGAGATTTTTTCAATTCCAATTGATTTGCTTTAATTTTTATACGAATCTACAGCAATTAGCAGGATAGATGTAACGGTACCATCATCATAGACGGTTATCCGCTTGGTTGTGGGCTCCATTCCCACACGGAGGAAAAGTTATTAAATTATTTTAATTTCTTTTCTCTGGTACCAGACAAAATGCGACATCAGTTCAGCCACTCAACAGCACTCAACACGCGTTGAATTCAGTCTCGAACACAGACGGAAAGTGAGAAATGGAGTGTCTTGACACATGGTTCTCTCTGATTACCCTACTATGTCTTTTACTTAAATTACTATAAATTTTACAGATCAGTTTCAAACAACTACATTGAAATATTTCTTTAACTTATTCTAACGTATTATTGACGGTAGGTTATCTTGTTTTAGTTACTTAATAATGTTTTACTTCTCTATTACTTTATAATGCAGGAAATAATCCTACTATTTTGTATACCAATATTTTTTTAAAGTGTTAATCACACACGTAGGAAATTGAACGCAGCGGGATTCGAACCCGCGCCTCTTGGACGGCTTCGAATCCTGCTGCCTTAAAAATTTTATACGTTTTCTAAAAATGTTTCACTATTTTTATATTTAATAACAATATTACTTATATTTGTATCTGTGCTTACACGACCATTTAATGGTTCTAGTGGGTACTATTTACAATAAACAACAAAACCGATGCTATTTATCTAAATATAACAAAACAAAATGTTGACTCACGTATTAAGTAGGTACTTAGTAGTCATACAAATTAGTATTAATTTATGAGTAGGTGCATATAATATATTTTTCCTTCCATCAAAGACATTGATTTTAAATTTGAAAACCTATTCCTACTCGATTCGGGAAAAGATTTTTCAACTTTACGCTTTTTCTCGTATAGAAGGGTAGGTAGACCTGTCATGATATTCCATTCTATGCTTTCCGCTTGAATTTGAGATATTGCATCTTGAGAGGCGGAGCTCATCGCCGCTTTTTGTCTATTAAAAACAAGATCAGGGGATTGTAAATAATACGATTTTTAAATATTCGCCCGAGTGGGGATAGTACCCACAACCATCGCACATACCTCTGAATACTAATCTATTCATGAAATTATTATATCCATTGACATAAAAAATATATCTCTTTACTATCAAAACGACCAATTATAAATGTTATAATATGTATATTTTAATAATATTTTTCGTTAACGATAACCTCGATATGCTTTTATGTTTTCCTACAAATTTGGACGGAACTTAAAAACATTTATTTGATAAATATTGTGGGAAACAGAGGCTGCGTGCAATCTTAATATTAATTAAAAAAATCGTGCAGTTTTTGAGCATAAACGCTGCTTGTACATCAGTTATTAATAAATTAGTAATAAGCAGAAAAAAATGTGTCTGTATATTTAATAAATTTTTGAAAAACATTTATTTCGTCGGCTATGATTTTTATTGATTTTTTTGGTATTACAAATATTGTTGCAATATCTCCAGCATTGCCCCAGAGCAGTATTCCATAGGATAATTTACTATGAAAGTAACTAAAAAAAAGAAGTCGGGCCGTATTAACGTCCGTCTGTCTTTTCTATCAGCGTACGCAGCAGAGCTCAGTCTACTAGCAAGGGAAGACAGGTGGGTGCCCCGTTGAAGTTTCGAATGCAGAGTAATTCCTAAAAATACCACTAAAATTGAGAATTTCATTATTGAGACTTAAGTTAAGCTCTTGTCTCTTCACTTTGGGCATAATAAATTTGACACATTTAGTTTTCTTCGCGTTCAATACCAAGTTGTTAAATAGTAAACTAGTGAAGTATTTGGGACAAATTTACCTAATCATAATTATCTTTATTATTATCTATTTTAAAAATTAAAGAATTATCATCAGCAAACAACACAATATAGCATAAACTCTTACCATAAAATGGAAGATCGTTTATGTACATTAAAAATAAGAAAGGCCCTAAAATGCCCCCATTGTGGCACACCCATTTGTAGATAGCAACCGGACGACTTTACATTATTTAAATCAACTTGCTGAATCCTTTTAGTAAAGTACGAAGCAATGAGTTCACGAGCGTTATTATGGACTCCATAGTGACTAAGTTTAAGCAATAATGTGTCGTGGTCCACGCAGTCAAATGCCTTAGACTTCTGTGACTTTTATGTGTTATCAAAGGTGTGACATTTCTACTCCTAACTCACATTGCTATAGCAAATAACACTTAATAAATTGAATGTATGCGGCGATAGAGCACTAACTGCTATGACCTCACAAATTATTATACTAGCTATTAACCAGAGATCCGGTTCCTAAGTACTTTACAAATACATAAATACATTATGACAAATTAGTAATCTTTAATATAAATATTAAAGATAATGTAAATGTTTCCAAAATTAATTTATAGCTAGTTTATTAACAAAGAACAGCTTAAAAAGTTGTTAACTTTTTCCAACAATAAGCTGCAAAATAACTATTGTTATAATTGTTGATACAAATAAGGATCGAACCCACATCTATCGCAAATACAGATAAAAAACCAACATAACAGCGCTATTAAATAACTCAAAAGTTTAACTTTTGAGTTATTTAATTATTAAACATGTGATACATTATAAATACCATATTTCTAAAGAATTTGGATAAATGTGCGAATCGCTAACATCGTGTAAAACAAAGCAGCATCTGTTATCGCCATATTGTGTGTATTTTCGCTCATGAACCGCTTTATATTTATAACCAAATCGTTATGTAGAAATTTTCTAATAATCTTAATAAATACAGTTTAAATTACTAGATTATTAGATCGTTTTACAATCATAAATAAAAGGAAAAATATAAACATATAACAAAATTATCTCACACTCTTCTTCTTGCACATGAAAGTAGTCAGAGAGAATTTATTGTTGAAACTAGATTCTCTATATTCCGCCCAAAAATGCAAACATACGGTACTTCCGGAACCAGAGCGGAGAAATTAAAATAATTTAAATTTATTTATTCCTCCCGTGGGGATCGAACGTATAAACAATCGCGCTTAGACAAGACACTGTCACATTGTGCCACCATATACGTCGTTATTTAGCCACATTTCGTCATAATTTTTTTACAAAGTATTCTAATTTATGTTCTATTTTCTGGTATGAATATCAGAAAGGAACATTTTGTAAAAATCCTACCTAAATGATTCGACGAGCACGTACTTTATAAACCGAAATACTGATGAGAAAACTGAGCATAAAAAGTTATAAAGCCTGTATTTTAAGCAGAATCTTGTTCAATATTCATAAAGCAGTAAACGAAATCAAGGCACAGTTGTGGGTTTCCGAATATTTCCGCAACGGTCATGAATTCGATATCTATCTGACGGTAATTTTATATTACATAAAGAATATTAACTTTCTATAGTCTAATAAAACACCACTTTGGGTACAGTAATAGAAGGTTTTCCAATAGACCCAATGACATATATATTTGAAAAAGTTCCTCAAATAAATTTCTTTGCTTATCTAAAAATAAATTAAACTTACCTAAAGAATTCACTCAAAAAGGTGTGATAAACAAGCGGCGTGTACAATGAGAAGTACAGCCACGTGGTGACGTCGACTATGCACAGGCCGGACGGCATCGAGCCCCACGTGAGCAGGCCCGCGCCGACCGCCTGCGTCGTATCGAGCAGGGCGAGGAGCAACACGTACAGGTAAAACGAGAGTTTTGCTGAAACAAAATTATCATGTATATATTTCATATAATATATTTTGAGCTATAGGCATCGAGAAGCTAGTGCTAAGACAGAGTTTCTCCAAGTTATTGTTTTACATATCCCAATTATAGTTTCAAGAAAAAACTGGATATTAATTAGGCACTTTATTTAAAAATATACAAAACGAAAGCAATATACATATGTATGGAATATTATAAATAAGCTATTTTATTGCCACGTCAGTGTCGCAAGCACGACTGTTGAACATGGAGTTCGACAAGCTCACACATAGCTTATTCGCCGCTATTACTTTTACTTTATTCTCCACTAGTCCATGTCAAAATATTCTGTAACCCAACGCTGTGTTTAGTCAAACCAGGCTAGTACCGTATAAGTACATATTTTTAAATATGAACAACTGGTCGAGTGGGGATCTAACCTAAAAAACATTGCATTTACGCTTTTCAAATTCGCTATAACGTCACATGTCTTAGTATAGCTGTCGAGGTGTAGTTAGGACAAGTGGCAAAGATAACAGAAAGCAATAATTGTTTTAATAAATATTCAAATATATTTGACGTAAAAGTGTTATCACTGGCCAATGCCATTTAATATCCTTAAATGATCAGTAAATAGGGGACGGTCTTATCACATTTCTCTTTGTAACTACCCTACCCCACGTATCGTTCACAAAAATAAGCAATTACAGAAAATAAACATACACATTCTTTAAAACAAAACTAAATAAACCATACATAATATTTAGTTTAAAATCGCCCTTAGATATATTTAGCGTCTCTCAGCGTCTACGTAACCGAAATTGTTACAATCTTATTAAATTGTTTAGATTTTTTGCGAGTTTTACATCATAATAAACGTTCCAAGTACAAAAATTTGAATAAAAAGGACTGACTAATGTATTAAGACTGCTAAAGCGGCTGGAAGGAATAAATTAGGGATAGAGATCTATTGTGACAAAATATTTTTTTATCAAAATGATTTTTGTAATGCAGGTCGTGAATAGATTTTTTTCATTAATTAATTATTTCGCAACTCTACATATGTATATATATATTTTTAATATTTAGTTCATAGTTTTCATTGACGCTACTCCCGGCAAGGGTTTGTCTGTAAAAACAACGTATATATATACAATGTATTACTACAATGGCATATGTATATATATTATGTGATACATGTGTGAGCTAGGAATTGATTGTCAAATATAGACCTGTTTCAGGTCAAAAATATAACGCCAGACTTTTAACATCCAAATGGATGTTAAAAATACTAAATAAATATTTAATTCACATGTATACATATATCTATCTATGCATTATACATTTCTATCTATTACTCATAATATAAAAAATATATTCCATTTTTATGACAATTTTACACATGTCCGATTTCGATACAATTTACAAAAATATATATTTTTGATATACACTATACAGAAAGTGTTTGCTAATCTGTCTACGTCTTACAATTTGAAACTTCTAGAAGGGTGATTGTAATCCTTTGCTTATACGGATTCTCAATATTCGATACACATTTAGCAAAAGTGTCGTATTGAATTGCAATGCTAATATGTATTGTAAATTTTAAATGATATAGGGATTTCAATTACCTATTTGTAATAATCCAAAAAAAAAACATACACATAATATATTTCTTCTGATAGGACGTATTCAATATTTTTTTAGAATTTGTAATGTTTTTTTAACTTTTGTTTGTCTGTTTATCTGTTTGTACGCATGCGCACATCTTAGGATCTACTAGACTTATTGAAATGAAAATATTTTGTTGTATAGTTGTAACCCTGGTAGTTTTCAAAAAGTAAAACACCTGACGTAGAATCATAATAGAACAGCCAAACTATCCATACTAATATTATTAATGCGAAAGTAACTGTGTCTCTCTGCGTGTCTGTCACAAAGACATCATCATGGCAAATCGCTGAACCGATTGTGATGAAATTTTACATAGAGATACTCGAGGGTATTGGGATGAATATACTATTCCTTCCATTTTTTTAGTTTTCCAGGAACTTCTGTTTTTTACGATAAGGCCGCCGAAAAGACGAAACAACTATAGTTCACGCAGGCCAACCCGCGAGTAAGTCGCTAGTAAGAAGTAAAGAAAAGTCACTATAAGAATTCCTTTTTGGCGCGGCATTTTTCTAGCTTGCTAACTAAGAACCTATAGGCTATTACAGCCTAGCTAAACTATATGTTATAGTAGAAATCATTAATGTCCCCTTTACAAATACTTTTCAACGTGTGTACTACTTAAAAATTAAAGATCAGAAAAATCTGATGGAGAACAATGATAGACAATATAAGAAATAAGACAATATAGGAAATAAGACAATATAAGAAATAAGCCAATATAAGAAATAAGTCAATGCCGTATTAGTAAAAGTCATTAAGTGTGATGGCAGTTTTTGTTAAGAAATGAAAATCATTGAACTTTGCGACCATTGTGGCGCAGTGAGAGAGAGTCTGACTGAGTGTAAAAGTGATGGTCTTGGGTTCGATTCCCACTTAAGGGAATAGTTGTATATATTGCTTTTATTTTTTCTCTCTGGTAAGACTAAGATAGGAGTTGAGTTTCAACATTCAATACGCAATGTCTCGAATTAAGGCTTTGTTAAAAAAAATACAACCATCTAAAACATCTGATGTGGAGTATTAAATATAAGAAAATTATCTTATTTATAATAATAATATTATGATTGAACAATATTATCATCAAAAGGAAAATTGAATTAACTAGATGTATGATATTTATCATATTCTATAATAATTCATATTTTTTCATCACACTATACCACAAAGTCAAATATGCAGAGAATATCTGCCAACATGTTCTAATTGACCAACACTCGCTTAATGCAACCATTAAGTGCCATTGCCATAATTTCATAATCTGTCAAGAGTGAATTCTCTATTAAATATGTTCCCAAAAAATTTTAATTGAACTTAAGTTATTTAAGGGGATTGTAATCAAGCCCATTATCATTTATCATATTGATGGCTCTCATCATCATCATCATCAGCTCTTCTCTGTCCACTGTATGTAACATAGTCTAAGGCCTAGTAAGCTAATGGCACACCACTAAACTCAATCTTCAGCTCTCAATAAAAATATTTCACAAAACACAAAATATAACTAATATCAAACAAGGTAGCAACAATATAAGATAAATAATATAAAACAAAACATTAATAAAAATATTGTAAATATGTATGTGAACGAGGAACATAACAGTACAATAATATAATTGATTATGTAACCTTAATATACAGTAGTAAGCAGCCAGGTTTATAAGACTTACTTGCTTATATAAGAGAGTAACAGCAAAACATTATTATGAATGTTACAAATATATTAATTTGTATGAGGCATTTATAATTATAGCTGTGTGAATAATAAAGAATGTAATTAGACATTTTATAATAACATTTAGATAAGTAATGCAGTAATGAAATGATAATGTATGAAGCAAGTATATTTAGATCTGTTTTTTTTTTCAATTGTTAATTAACCAAAAGTTGTTTTTCTTTAAGATGTACAGAAAAAAAATATAATTACTTTTTTCATGGTGTCTTGTCTTTGGAAATTATGAGGACAAGCAGAAACTATGGACTCCAGAGATATATTTAATCAAAATGAAGTTTAAAGCAACATCTACATTCAGTCAATGTACTCTAACTATGAGGTAAGACACAGTTATATGCTAGTATTCATTATATATAATACAGATCACAAAAATAAATTTGAATAATGTTACACTTGATTTAGCATAAATCGTAAATTGTGACTAATGGAATTGATATAATAAGTAAAATTTTACATAAATCATTTAAAATTTAAAGGAATAGTACAACAATATAATAGAAAGGTGGAACAAATTGTACTACAGAATTAAGGCCATGAAATTCATTTACTTCTAGCTGAACTCATTCTTGGTGTAAAGTGGTATTTTTTGTTCCTATTATGTCTTAACCATTATTAAGTTGAACATGAGTCATCTGCTGGCTCTTATAAAAGGTTTTAATTAGTTTACTAGGCTCGTTCTCTAATATTTCAGTAACTTTTAAATATAAATATTCTTATTTATAATTAAATTACAATGAATCCATAAAACAAAATCGATTTCTTGACCTTAACTTAGATATTTTTTGTGTACATTATTGCTCAACTATAGAAAGTGGGCCATTTATAAAATTTTGTAATTCTTGTATAACAGATTTCCATTTTGGTCATTTGATACACAATGTTCGATATAACTTTAAAATATAAAAAACACTTATACTATTATTTTTATATAAAAAGGAGCAAAAGAAATAATAAAAATCTTACTTGGTAAGGCCAAATATTCCCTTAGAGGTATCCACGGCAGTAATAATATTGTAAAATATATAACAGCAACACTAATGATGATGTGAACCAAAACAACATTCCTCCATGTCCAAAACAAATAATATTCTCCATTGTTCACATGGAACAGGTCATTAGGCATCATTAACTCCAGTGTCCCCGGGTTACAGTAAAACTAGCAAGAGAAATAAAGTGATGCTTCTGCCAACAGCACATATCTGATACTACTACGACTGTCCATATGACCTAAAATAATATAATTTTTATGTGGATAAAAAAATACAGAAATAGAATTTCAAGTTTTTCATATTTTGACAAAAATATATTTTTAAATATAATTCAATGATAGCCTGATAACTTACCAAAAGCCAACCCAAATATCACAACACTCAGTTCTGTAGCTAGTAGAAAAATCTTACAGTGACCCATAACACTTTGTCAACAAGACCACCAACTGGCACTGCTGCATTTAATGTCATTGAGACCGCACATCGTATCAAGCTGATGATCGCTATTTCCCCAAACTAGCGAGTAAAACGTCGCGCTATTGGACTACCTGCTTGCAATTTCGTAATTTCAATTGCGCTTTGTTAAATCTTAAACCATCAAGAACAGCACGAATAGAGCGTTAGGTATCAATATAATCAAATCCCATATACGAACTCTGCAAAAAAATATAGCATTATCATAACATAAAACATAAGGTACCTATCTCACAAAAGTAAATTGCTTAAGTTACCTTGAGTTGTTCATTTCATAGTATAAGACGTATTTACAAAACGTCTCTTCCTTAACGGGCGGTAAATCGGAACCATTTATTCCATCCATTTTTTGAACGTATTAATTTTTTGCCATTTAAGAGTTACGGAAAAAGTATTTCAAGATTCGTGGAAGGGCATCATCATAACTTAGCTAATGTAATTCGAATTAGCGTTTGATGCTTCATAACGTCAGCTTTGTCCTCGCATTATAAAACTCAATTTTTATCTAGATCTAGTCTCACTTTCTAATCCAATTTAAAAAATTACAACACTAAACAATTTATAACAACAAACGCCTGACTAAATCCTCCGCACTTGCTTTTCAATTTCCCAATGGTTTTTACTCTTATATTGGTCAATGGTCACAGACACAAATTATTATTTTTATACTTCCCGAAGTCTGTGTATAAGCTTTATGGGCTGCGAAATTATACGTACGACTACCAATAATAATCTATGACTTTATAATGTTAAACATCTTGAAATGAAAATGAAAGAAAATAAATTATAAAACCTTAAACCAAAAATAACAATTATCCTAATCGACTAACCCATACAACAGTTACAATTTCGCCTCTTTTCACTTAATTCTATCGAAGAAATTGAAACAAATATATTTAAAACCATTATTTTTAGAAATCGTACAAAAACTTTAACACAGCCGGATTCATACCCGCGCCTTCGTAACTGTCCAAGCGCTCTGACCGCTAAGCCATGCGCTCCATGCTTTCAGCTGCGTCGAAATTGGGTTATATGCTTATTACAACTTATTTTTGTTGTTAACAAAATTTGAATATAATTTTTTCAAAATTTTATACATTTTCTAAAAATGATTTTTCACTTTCTTAAGTGTGTGAATAATACCTCTTTTTAAATGTGCTAAAAGGTTTAATTGAGTATTTATAAAAGGATAGATTCATGTTCATTAATAATTTCTTCTAATCACAAACCAGTGAACCCGGCACTTTGTCTGAACTCATTCCATTTGCTTCTGGCTCATGAGACACTATGCATATCTTGCATGATTCATCAACCGTTGTCTTTTATTCTTCGTACTATTATTATAATGATTTTAATTACGAATACTATGCATTTATGTAATAAAAGATATAAATCTTAAATTGAGACAGTAGGCAAACAGCTCTCATCTTTAGCAAGCTCCTTAGGGCACCGCCTTCTGCTCTCTGTTTGTTTACGTTCTTTTTTAGTTTATGACAAAATCACTATGTTGCGAGTTCAATGTTTGTTCCAGATTTTTATGCATGAAGCATTAAAAGTTCAATTTATAATTTGGCGTTGCGAACTACTACTAAAAACGCCATATTCAAAAAACGGCGGCGGTAAGTATAGATGTTAGCTACTTAAAATGTGAGAAACAAATCATTAATTAATTATTATACTGTGACGGTGGCTGATGAGTATCTGTGTGATTCGTGCGTACCAGAATATGAATAAGCGTGCCACGGCCTTCTCTATTGGCGTGAGCAGCAGTAGAGGACAACGCGATTTACTTTCAGAGACTGCTTAGGGTTCGCCCTAACTGATGATGTAACAATATTTGTGAGCGGCGTATGTGCAACTATCCTTTTCAAGACATAGAAAAGTGAAGAATGCCAGGGAGATAAGCAAAAGGAGTGTAGTAGTGTAGACGTAAGTGGATGGAACCAATCCCTGAGGAGTGGCAAAAAACATTTACAAGTTAAGTACAGTGATTGTAAAAATCAATTAGACTGGAAGCTCATATTAAAATTTCTGTGAAAGTTTTTATTTGTGACAAGCAAGTGACCGTAAACAAAAAATGTCTTTATATCAGGATCAGTGTTAAAGTATGAAGTCTGACTTGGGTTTGATGTAACTCCTTATCTCGTTTAAGGAATCTTGTTCCCCGGATGGTACAACCTGGCACGCGTATAGCAAGAGATAAGAGACTTGAGAACTGAATGTGGCTCTAACTGCCTGTCGTCTTTTCTCTCCGCACGAGTATATATGGCAAAATTTGCATCTGTTAGCCAAAAAAACATTCTGCGCTTTTGGGGACTTGGAAAAAGCATCTGATAGAATTATATGTCGCCTTGGCTTGTCATTCAATCGAGTCACAATGTGTGGCCCCATGTTGGCTTTATATTAAATTTGTATTTTGCCTGTCAGCTGTCATCAACGGGGAGGAAAATTGTCTATTATACACAGATAATACTCATACAAAATAAATGTTTAGTAGTAAACAGTGATAGAATATTACTGCTACTAAGACATCGTTGGCGGTAGTTTGAGATAATAATTGTATCAAATGACAGGAAAGTGCCACCTCAGTCTACCTGTGACCACGGACTACTGTAAAGTGTTCGAAACGTCGGGTTCTAAAAATGTATTTTCGAATACCAAAATTATACACGATTAATCCGTTTCGCGAAAAATCAAAGAACTTATTATTACTGCTATATGAAATTATATGGCGGTAATGGTTCGTGTATAATTTACGGCACTGAAAGGTGGGCAGAAAAAAGGAAGATGTAATTCATCAATCATCAATCAGGCGCAATATTTTGTTATTAACACTACCAAAGCGCGACGTTGAGTTATTAGTACGCAATAAGCGCCAATTTATGTAGAAAGAGGAAACCGGAGTGTACAATGCATAGCAATGCATGAAAAACCGTAAAACTTCTTTAAAAGGATTTTTTTTTACGTTCAGATGCTTATTCTTTTAAAGTTATCTGTTTTAAGTCTACTCACGTTGGACTTTAGAACGAGCTTTTATGTGTAAATGTAAATAGAAAGGTTCATAAGGTGGTAAAAGAGAGTTTGTGTGATTAAACTTGCAAGAATTGACTCAAACACACATATATTACAAGTTAAAAAAAAGCTTTCAAAAAATAAAACGTTTTAAGTAACACAAATTTTTCTTCTTTATTTACCTTTTACGACACTTACTGATCCATATAATGTATATAGAATTCGTTTCAACGTTTTTTTGTTAAATTTTTATAACTTAAAAGATACGCAATATCGATATCGTTCATCGTACGAAACTGGTCATCACTATGACTCAAATCAAGTTTTCGTATTCAAAGTCATCTCTGACGTGTGTCTTGTTTAGTGGACTGCAAGTTGAGGTATTTTTTTCTCAAGTTTTGCCGGTGCCGGTTCTCTATTGTGTTATAATATAATTTATCTTCCTCCATTTATTAAAAAATTCTGTTTAAAATTGCAAGAAAGAAAACTAAACTAATTATAAGCATGGGTATCCTTGCGACAGCACTTGGCGTTCTTTTTATTGTTGCTACGGCTTGGTCCGCAGATGCTCCTAAGGGACCCAAGGTCACCCACAAGGTAACTAAGCTATTATTATATCAGGCTGTATCTTATCATTTCAAGAAATTTTAGTTTAATTTTTAAGTTAAGCTAATTTTAAAAAGCTTAATTAACTACAAACTTTGATAAGGTCGATGACCTTGCGGTCATGATGACCATTTCTTTGTTCGTGGGATGTGCCATTCATTATTTCATTTTACATTGACTTCATATTTATTTCGTTTTAAACAATCTTAGATTAACTTTTAAAACGAATATTTTTTGTTTAGGTGAAATTTGACATAAGCATTGGAAACAACCCAGTAGGGACAATAGTTATTGGGCTTTTTGGTAAAACTGTACCAAAAACAGTAGATAACTTCTACCAACTTGCTCAAAAGCCAGAAGGTGAAGGATTTAAGGGTAGCAAGTTCCATAGGGTTATTGAGAATTTCATGATTCAAGGTGGAGACTTTACTAAGGGAGATGGAACTGGTGGTAATTATATTTTATTATTATCATTATTGATGTCTTCATTTGTCTAATAATATTGAGTTGAATATTATATATAATGTATAATTTTCAATCAGACTTTTCATTGCAATAAACAGAACTTTGAAGAATGTTGGGTATTGATTGTTTCTTTTCATTTTTCTTTATTACATGGCATATGTAAAATATTGACAATTAAAATTGGGTACATTTATTAGTTTTTATTGTAGAGTTCATTTTGCCAATCAAATATACAGTAAAACTTTATGATTTACTTGCAACAATTAAGTGTTATACGATTTTATAAGATAAGAATCTTGTTATGTTATTTTTAAATTGCAGGCCGTAGCATTTATGGTGACAGATTTGAAGATGAAAACTTCAAACTAAGCCACTATGGTGCTGGATGGTTATCCATGGCTAATGCTGGAAAGGACACCAATGGATCCCAATTTTTTATTACTACCACTAAAACACCATGGTTGGATGGAAGACATGTTGTTTTTGGCAAAGTCATTGAAGGCATGGTATGTATCTACAACTATTTTGGAGAATGGTTTAAATTTACTTATTTAATTATATTAAATATACTATGCTTTACACAGTTATTATTAAATATTCAGTCATATGAAAAGGATACTGTAGTTTAATTTCAGTAAATTTTTAACAAATTATTTATAGTAAATTGTTGTTAATACATGTGTATGTTGCTTAGTGTCAATAAAATTCCTTTATATCAAAAGCAAACAAGAGTAGGTATAAACAATTTGTATATTTCACAGGATGTAGTACGTACTATTGAGAAGTCACCTACTGGAGCTAATGACCGCCCAACAAAGGATATTGTCATTACTAATACTCATGTTGAAGTTGTTGAAGATCCCTTCAGTGTAGCAAAAGACAGTGCTCAATAAACTGTAGTTTTTTTAAATATAAATTAACAAAACTAAATGTTTAAAATGCATTTATTATTAAGTTCATAACTATTGTTTATTAAGTGATCGAGTTAACTTTTTCTTTATTAATTATCCACCCACCCACAATTCCATTCATCTTTTTAAATGTCACAGGGTACATCAAATAGATAAAATCATTTTATAATAAGCTATAATTTCAGTGACACAAATAAAACAATATATATTTATGACAAGTTTTTTATTTCTTTCATGCATAGCTCTGCTTCTTTTTGTATGTTATCATTCTTTGCCAGTACTCCAAGTTTCCAACCAAATCCACAAGTCTTTCTTGCTATATCCAACATACTTTTTTTCATATATGCTCTTCCTAAATTTACATATATAGCACCTAAATCTGGCATATCTGGTATTTTCTTACCTAAATCTATGGCATTTGTAAAATATTCTATACTCTCATCAATTTTGCCTGCTGTATCACACACAGTGCCCATATCATTTAATTCTATTACTAAATGCTCTTGTTCAATATCTGATAACTTCTGCATTTTTTCATATGCATTTTTCATATAAGTTAAAGCTAACTCATGTTTACCACAATCTGCAAATAAACGACCATACCAATCTTCTGCCATTGCAATCAGCTTTACATTGAGTTCTGAAGAGTCATTTGATTGAGCAGTATTCAGTTTTTCTAAACACCAATCGTAACCTAACTGGGCTGTTGTATAATCTTTCAACATATGACTTATCCTCGCTAACTTAATGCTTATGTGAATAACACGAATATCGTCTTCAGATACTCCATCTGACATAATTCTCTGTGTAACAGCCACAAATAATTGTTTAGCTTTGTCATATTGGCCTCTCTCGAGAGCCAAATTAGCCATGACATCATAAATATATGTAATGCCTAATTCATGATGTATTTGTTGTGCTTGTCGCAAAGCAACATGCAGAAGTTGTTCTGCTCTATCATATTCATTTCTTTGAATAAATATTATACAATGTTTGATTTTTAAAATTAATTCATCCTCTGCACTTAATTTTTTCTCAAGTCCAATCAAAGTAAGGAATGACAAACCAAAAGAACAAGGCACTACGATTCTTAATGAGTATTTGTGAGATGTTATTAATGGTAGAGGGCTAACAGCCTTCTTTAGGTATATAAAACTTCTTAGTAGAAACCTGCACCTAAACATCATTAGTTTACTAAATAAATGTTGGTACTATTACTTTTACTATACTACTTTTAGTATGAAAAAAGTATAATTTTTACCGAGTTATATAATAATTTGTGTTACAAATATACAAATATTTTTTTTTTACTTATAAATCCTTAGTATACATATTTTGTCATTGTACAATTTGATTTACAAATTGATCTCAATATAGTTAATTAAAATTACAAATCGTTACACTTTTACAAAAACAGCTCAAAAATTTTTTTACACCGTGCACGACAATATATTTTGATAGTTATAACAGTGTTGCCAGTGGCTTCTATTCTAGTAATTGTTTTCTAATATGAATATTTTTTGTACTTACTAAATTACGTCGATAGATTTCAATTATAAAACGTATATATTATATAAGTAAATATATATTGATTAATGAGATCATTTCTAATATTATATATTCGATTCTATACAGGTAACATAGTAAATAACGGTATTTTACCAAAAATACATATATCGAGCAAGGGTACTGCCAGGGTTGCCGCTCCGCTTCGTTTTACCGGCCCCATGCGCCCCACGCACCGCGCTACGTTGCCAAACCGTGTATCAGCGTGCCGACTAAATATTATTCTTTTAATTAACAAATTAAAATATTGAAACAACGTGACAATAGGCTAGCGGGTCGAATATTTCTAAGTAAAATAAAGAAATAACTTTGGTAATTATGTTAATAAAACTAATAATGTAAATATATAAAATTTAATAAAGCAATATATACAATATAGTAATAAACGTTCACAGATCTTTATTACTCACCTCTACTTCCTTGGCGTCAAGGTCGATTTTTGTAAAGTTTTATTATTTGTTTTTTAATATATTTATATATGGATACACAGTCAATACAATATATTATCTTTGTTATGATTATTTTTAATACTTGTTTAGTTTGTAATAATAAATATTATTCATTTTTAATTTATATGAAATTATGGCTTTGGGGTAAGTGATTTGCTTTATTTTATTATAGTAGTTAAATAAATAAAACATAATGTAACTTTGTAAATTAAAGTATAGCTTTCAGAGATGTTTAAATACCATTTAAATAATTCAATATTACTAATATCTACAGATTTGCAGTAGGTACTAACTAAGCAATGTTATTGCTTGCCTCTATGGCCATTGTGTCAATCGTAACCACGATTGGTTGTTGGTTCCATTCCCACTTTACATGCAATGTCTCGAATTCTAGTACATATACATAGTTGTTCTTAATATGTTTTTCAGTTTCAAGTGTGTGATTAACATTTAGATTGTTCGTAGAATAATCTTTAGGTAGCAGAAATTTGTAAAAATCTTTCTACCTCTGTAGCATCTCTATGCTAGCAACAAAAATAAGTTGTAATAAGCGTATAGGCATTTCGACGTAGCTGGATGTAGAACTTGCAATGCTTAGCGGCCAGAGCGCTTCCAAGAGGCTCAAATCCCGCTGCGTTGAATTATGTATACGTTTTCTAAATATGTTTTTCAATTTTCAAAGTATGTGATTAACACTTTAAAATGTTAAAAATACAGGTATCGTTTCAAGGTCACTGTGACCTGTATTCGAAAACATCGGTTTTACAAGCCCTGGTTATGAGTATGTCATACCTTCACTAATATTTATATAATATTTGACGGAAGAAATGTCATTAAAAATATAGTTTAATAACAAAAACAGGCTCAAGTATAAAATGAAGTTGATAACAAATCCGACAGCTTATGGGAAAGAAATCACGATCCACCATTATTCCTTGAACGTATGTAAATTTACGAAAAAATTAAATGATTCATCCTTCTCGTAAATCACGTGTATAGAGGTTAGCGAAAGTAACAAACCAAAAGTAGCAAAACTGTCTGTGTTTAAATATAAATTGCACTTAAACTTAGGTTAACGAACGTTTTTTAAAATACAAATATATTTTTGGAATATTATAAATTTAAGTTTCAATTTACAATAGTTAGAATAAATCTTATAATTGAACTTATGTTTAATCTTGCATGATATTAACCTTATTGCAAAGACAAGCGCCAGTTAGGAGTTCGCCTGAAAAAATAAATGTTTCTAAGTATATCTTTTAAAAATATTATTATGAAAAGTACGTAAGTATAGTATTTTGAAGTATTTTTTTTATATTTCATATATATTATTTAATTTACTTTACGAATATTAATATTTGAAGTGAACCAGGAAGTTCATAATATAGCCTATCGCTGTCCGTTTGGATATAGCTATCATATATAAAAAACTATAAATTGTATAAATTTGACTATTATTTCTAAAGAATCGCGCGTTCGAACAAACAAGCGAACAAACTCGTCGGATTTTTTTATATTACTTTTTATAATAATTAAAACATACTAATCAGTTATCCATTTTCCATATTCATAGATACTGTTACTGTGTATTCTATAACAAAATCCATTCCATCCTTAAGAGAAGAAAAGTTTAAAAAGGCATTAATGCGTTAACGCTCGCCTCCACTATTCGCGCTCCTCTCTCTACCTAACCAAATTTGAAAAGATCCTACTATTATTAAAGAAAAAAATCTCAATATATTTTCGTTTAAACTTTCCTTCATAAAAACTTTTTAAAACATTTTTAGCAGCTTTAAAAAAATCTCGAAAACACACTCTTAAAATAATTATAGATTAAAAATGTTAAAACTTACAATTTAGATATATTTGCGATGTTAAAGTTCGTTTCAAATACATCCTTACTTTGGCACCTGTTAATCCACTGTCTGGTTGGTTTCAACAAACACGATGCCTTTGCTGTGGCATCATCTATTTTACTATAAACGAAATTAAAAACATAACAAAAAAAAAAATGTAAATTGAAAAAAGAAACATTTTCTTGAGTAATGACTATTAATGACATACCTGACATTTCCAAGCATAAAAAGCTGTGATTGTTTCTCACATGCTACAATTCCAATGATAGAAAGATTAATATCACATATTACTATCTGTTAAATATTGTCTTAAGTAGCGATTGTAAAAATCAGATTTAATAGCCATTCCAATGACTATCATCCTGCTCACGGAGTTAAGCACTTACATCCTTTACTATAAATTATAATGAAGCCATCTAATAGATAAATTATATTAATAACGTCCTTCAATTGAGACGTTTCAATTTAAATTGTAAGTTTGTGCCAGTGAATATAGGAAAAATGAATCAAAATTGGTAAAAAGTCAATTTCATGTTCAGGCAGTCAATGATATTTCTAGTAGTTGATCTATATTTAGCGTCTGTTAAATTTAATTAATGTTTTATAATTAAATTTTGTACACTCATCAATTTAAATAGTTTGTGTTAATTCACTGACAGATTCATCATCACCTGGCATAAACTACCTATTACAGTTTAGTCATATTTCGTTAGTAGGGGATAACCCCTTATAAATTTTGTACAGTAGACTTCCACTAAGAAAAGATTTTTGGAAATTGAACCCCTAAGGAGCTGAAATCAGAGTTAGAAGTGTATATGAAATCTCGTCACCTTTGAAGTAAGATATAAGAAACTTCAACCTTTTCAACCTTTATGCAAATTATACCCCTAAGGTAATAAAAAACATATTTTATATGAAAGTCCGTCAAAATTTTAATTTATTAAGCGTTTGTTTTTACGCTTAAATACCCATAATAATATCGCAAAATTTTGTCACATGTCAAGTTAGATTTTTTTCCAGGATTTTAACTATATATTGTAGCATTTTATTTATAAATATATACTTAGAACTGAAGTTTTGTAAACGAATAATATGTACGTATTGATATACATTTTTCTATAAATACCTGTTAAAAGAATTTTTCATGTCGGTATTTTTAAGAGAAAAAAATATCACCTGTGGTTTTCGGTTCTTTTAAATTTGATTGCGTTTTCTTGCAAATTCTTTGTGATATGGTCATAGAGTCGGTTGTTGCTTTTGTGTTTGCTAACTAAAAGTAAAAGTTTTTTTTTGTGTATACACTAATTTAATTAAAGCTTTCTTAGGAAATTAAATAGAACTACGTGTATACACTAATTTAATTAAAGCTTTCTTAGGAAATTAAATAGAACTACTTTAAATTTAACTCAGATTCTATTGCGTAGTATCGTGCGCAACTTATGATAAGTTAGTATTTCAGCTTCAGCTTCAGATTTAGTTCAGCGTCACGCAGCAGACTCGTCAATGAGCTCTTAGTATCAAGATGCAGCTTACAAAGTTGATATATGGCAAGCAAGTCTTTCGAGAATCTTAATTATACCGACATAATATGTTTTATTCTTTACCTTAGGTTCTTGCTTTTTGATTTTTCTTTTGTTTTCCTGCCATTTATTAAGTGCATTTTGCTGTTGCATTTTAAGAAACACATATTCACAGTACCATTTACTGTGCGCAATTACATCTACTGTATTCATTTCTAAAAAAAATACACCGTTTACTTTTTAATTTTACTTATAAGAAATAAAAACGTTGCTTTTTTAATTTATATATACTGAAAATAATTAAGGTTAAGTTATTTAAAATATACACCTGGCATTTTTTGTTGAATTTCGAGTTGAAATTCTTCATATTGAGACAATTTATCAAACGACTTAATGATTGTATCTTTGTAATATTTATTCCAAATAAGTACAAACATATTATGATTGTATTCATTCCAACCACCGTAACGATTGACACTGTTCTTCAAAAACTCTTGATATTGATGGACTTCCTAAATAATATAAAGGTTGGTTCTTGTTAATCGCATTTTGTAATAGAAATTTATCAATACTTATTCTGCCATCTGTTAAATAATCTGTAGTTTCTGATATAAGCACACTTAGGATATGGAAAACCTTTTTAGAAAACGAATGAAGTTTTTAACGCAGCGGGATTCGAACCAGTGATCAAGCGCTCCGACCGCTAGCTGAGCTACATACGGCAGCGTCGAAACTCTTATACAGTTATTATATTTGTTGTTGCGTTGTGTGTTGAAATTTTTATACGTTTTTAAATAATGTTTTTTAACAATAACAGTCACTTATTTAATCAATAATATTGTACCTAGTAGCACCTAAGTCTAACAAACACAATATTATAGCAATATGTACAATATAATACTAAAATCTTGAAAAATAGCTACGACCTACAATAAGTTACGCATTCATTCTCGTTGTTTTGTTAAATGGTACTAATATTTTACTCATCTATTATAAATATAGAGATACAAATCTATATAGGTACTGCTATATAGCTGCGTTCAAATTTTTATACGTTTTCTAAATATGTCTTTTTCAATTTCCTTAGTGTGGGAATAACACTTAAAAAATAAATAAAAAATATATATATATATGTATAGGTACTTCTAGCTAAAATATTTTTGGTTGTTAATTTACTTTAGTACTTTCTGTGCAAGTGATGTTATTAATAGACCAATGCTAAAAAAAACATTTAACTTTAAAAATAACTTACCGTGCATTTAAAAGGAGAATTAATTATTGCATGCACAGGACTTGGGACAATTGCGTTATAAGTATTCACATGAGCCTTTTTACGTCCAATGTTTTTCGTTTCAAATCTCGACGTTTCGTTAAGCTGTAAGTATTTAAGCAATAGTTAAGAGTTTAAATTTAATTACCACGGACACTGTCGGGACTCGTGATCGAGTCAGATTTAGCTTACTTATATATTACGTAGGTCTAGTATATTTTGAACAGAGTAAAAACAGGCCATCGAGGCACAGTGAGACGTCTGATTGTAAACGTGATTGGTTGTATGTTCGATTCCTACTCGGGGGAATGATTATATGTAAATTATTTTCATTTCTCTGCCTTGGTAAGACAAAGCAAGGAGTCATCCCGCCACTCAACACTCAATATCTCGCATTCGGGCGGAAAGTAGAGCATACAGGGTCTTGATAATCCTCTGTCTTACAAAATGTGAAGTAATATTAATAATATATCTTATTTTATTAATAGGTACAAAATTAAAAAAATCTTAAATGAACATTTTAACATTTTATTTTTTAAAGTACTTACTTTGTTTATCAGCATTTCCTCATCTGTTTGAGCTAAAGTTAATTCATTTCTCAAATACTCTTTAAGAAATTTGATTCTTGATTCAAGTCTCAAAATATCATTTTTTAATTCATTGATATCTGCAAGAAAAGTAACGCTTATAATTATTAAATTCGCTTTCCTGAAAATAGCTATATTATTATTTCACCTGAAGTCACTATATATTCTTCTACTACTAAGTAGGCTTCACTTTAAATGAATTACTATATATTCACATGAAATAAGTTCAAGAAATTATGCTTCCCATTGCAGTCTCAATTTCTCTTAATTAAGAGCAACTAACCAAATTTATCAAAGATTTCGTCAAAATTGGTTCTTGCTTTAATGTCTTCATATAAATATTTTATTTCATTATATGATTCCTTTAATTTGGATATATATCTTTTTATTTCAACATCAGTATCATTATTTATGTCTTCACAACATTCTTCCAGGCTACGTAAAGAGTTTTGTAAATTAGCCGAAAGAACATTTTGTTGAATTTTTAATCTTCGTAATTTTGAAATGCTAGTGCTATTATAGGATGAGCAAACACTAGGTGTCGTAGAACTGCTACACATTTTATCCAGAGTAGTTACTAAATCTGTTTCAATTAATACACAAATATTAGAATAGATGAAAAAACTATGTATACAATAATATTAAGGATCAAACAACGAATATCGATCAAACATATTGCTCCGCAATCATGAAATGCAGACATTTCTTTGTTATAATTTATATTAATAAACTATAATACAATATCTTTCAGAAGTTTTTGAAATATATCATAAGAATACTATTTAATTAATTGTAAGTAGTTAATACATTAGCGTACATTTGACCACGAGTTAAAAATTTTAAGGCGGAAGGAAGTTATAGTGTATATAATGGATCTTAGTTGATATTTTAATAATAGTTTAATATATAAGAACCGTACTTTATCCATTTTTTTTATTTTTATTTTCTATCACAATAAATCGTTAAGTCTAATATCATCTATCAGAGAGATATTCTAAAAATATGACATTGACGGTTACTGTCATTCTCACGAATATAATCCCGGTTGTGTCTCAAAGAATGGGTTATATTGATTTTAGTTAATGTTTAGTTATCTTAAATACTTATAGCCATAAAAATTAAAAATGTTTTCACGATCCAGATACCTCTTTTCCAGAGTTCTTCCTCTAAAAGTATGTTTCACTTAAAGCTAATAATTAACAGAATTTTCTTTTAAAATATATGCAATTGTTATTTCACATTATGTTTTCAGGGTGCTTCCAAAGTCGAATGCAAGAATGAAGCTCGTTTATTATATGGAATTACAGCTGTAAGAAATCGTTCTACAACACCGCTCAATACTATTGTAATGTTCGTCCCACAGCAAGAGGTTAGTAAATTGTTGCTGTCAGCAAAATTATATTTTTTTTAAACCATAAGGTTTTAAGCTATCGAAATACTGTAAATAAAAGAGCATCACATAATACTTTATATTTTACGTAACAATTTTTGTTTTACACTATACTTTGATCTTTACCAAATGTATAAATTTCGTAAAATACGAATTTCAGGCATGGATAGTGGAAAAGATGGGGAAATTTCACAGAATATTAGAACCAGGTTTAAATCTCTTATGGCCTGTGATAGATAAAATTAAATATGTACAAAGCCTAAAGGAAATTGCTATAGATGTCCCAAAACAAAGTGCTATTACATCTGATAATGTTACTCTGAGCATTGATGGAGTATTATATTTAAGAATTATTGATCCATATTTGGGTAAGGATTTCCTTTTTTTAATAACTCACCTTGAAATTGCTGTGAGATATTATTTTAAAACGATTGAAAATAATGTACTCAATATTATTTTAGTCTATCAACTGTTGCAAAGTCTATTATACTTAAAAATTAATATATATATTTTTTTTTTATTAAAGCTTCATATGGTGTGGAAGATCCAGAATTTGCAATAACACAATTGGCACAAACAACTATGAGGTCAGAGCTTGGACAAATATCACTAGATAAGGTGTTTAGAGAGAGAGAATCTCTGAATGTCTCAATAGTGCATGCTATCAACAAAGCAAGCGAAGCATGGGGTATCACTTGCTTGAGATACGAAATCCGTAAGTAATACTTTTATTATTAAAATATATGATGCCATTGTGCACCATAGTGATGATTGAATTGACATGTAAAGAGTGATACTTTGCTAAGCTAAATGTCTGAATTTAAATACTAGATGTATTTAAAAACATCAGAAGTAATAAGGACATTATTGTTTTATTACCAATACACCTATGGATGGCCACAATGAAAACACGGGTATCTACACAACCACTAGTTTTCAGGAGAGTGTTTTTAGGGTAAAATTTTGATGAACCTTTACTATAAGAATGCTACCTTCTTCAAATTTGGAATATTTTATTAATATGAAAGTATATAGTGAAATTTATGTAAAAAATTTGTTACATTTTGGAAATACAGCAGATGTATTTTTTTACATGGTCCAAATACAAAATGCCATATATTCGGTTTTACATTGGTTGTTACAACTGCCTTGTTGCTAATTTTGGAATAATTTTACTCATTAAACACGTTATTAGTCTTATTTTTTATAATAAAATCTCACTACGGCAATAAATCAAGACTTACTATGATTAACTCCAAAATACAGTAGTCTTTAAATATAGTATGGTTCAGACATCGATATTGCAGAGACTCATAATATATTTATTTCTTTAACTCTTAGGGTACAACTAACATTTTAATAAAATCTAATTAATTATTATGGTATCTACATCTTATTACAATTATTTCGAAAACGATCCATCCGAGTACACCATCATAGTACATGAACTTTTGTAACACTGAATAATGGATAAAAAGTAATGGACAGAATAATTTCAATTTGCCACAAATTTAACCAACAATTTTCTTTTTTTATAATATTATGTTTATTTAAATTTATCCCTGATAAACTTACGAAGTTTTTTCTCAGTAGTTACAGTATGGAAAATTCATTGGATATTAAAATTTCAATTCGCATAGTGTCTGTGACTTCGAACTAAAAGTTAAGTTAGTTCAGTTAGTTTATGATGAGAAATGTTAGTTTCTTGAGATATTAACAGCCATCAATATTTAATTCTTGAATCAACGACTTGATAAAATAATGTCAAAGATGCAGTGCAAATGACACTTTCACTGGATGGAGACATATTTATAGGAATGGACGTAAACACACAATGAACGGAAGTTACATATTTCAATTTAGCTGTCTGTAACAATGTTTTAGCTTTGAACATATTTAACAATGTTTCGTATGCTATCAAAATTATTTTAAAACCTTGATCTTCAATATTTATCGTTATATTAGAACCATAGTATGATCTCTTTAAGTAGTTCCAAGTTATCTGAATCTTCGGTGACGTTCATATTTTTAAATATCTCACCACTATTACTAATAATAATTTTATAATACAGATGACTACTTGCAAGCTTGCTAATATTAGACAATTTATTGATAAGAATAAATGCGTGAATATTTACGTGAAACGTATCTTGAAATCGTAAATACTAGACCTCGGTGTACATTTAGATAATTGGTAAATCAACCGAAGTAAAAACGAACATGTGGCATATATATTACTGTACTTTGGTTTATTACCCTGAAATTACAATGTATAGGAAATATATATTACATAAAACAGATTTAACTAAGTAATGTTATGTAGCTCTGGAATAAGTAAATAAAATTACCTTCATTAAAATATTCAATTTATCTAATTTGATAGATCTTCTCTGCTTGGAAAATATTTTTTTCGTCAAGTTTAACAACAATTTTTTGTTTTCAATATATATATTTCTTGTAATATTATATAATTTAGATTATTGATATTGACGTTATAGGAAAGCAACAGTATGTAAACTTAAAAAAAAGGCATACGCCGGTATAGAAGCAGTGACTGATATGTTTTCATACAATAAATGACCCGCCGAATTGCAAGCTAAAATAAACGTATAATCTTAGAATTTTTATTAAATAAATTTATCACTAGACAAAATAAAGAATTCTAAATTCAATTATGTAAAAAAGTTAATATCGGTAAAATGCTGATATCTCTTTCTTTGTTGCCGTTGCTATAGAGGTATGTTTTTTATAAGCAGGCACCCTTGTTTTTTACAATATATATATTTTTAAATGGGTGGCAGGTGATATAAAGCTACCAACAAGAGTGCATGAAGCTATGCAAATGCAAGTAGAAGCAGAGAGGAGAAAACGAGCTGCTATCTTGGAGTCTGAGGGAGTTCGCGCTGCCGATATAAATGTTGCTGAAGGAAAGCGACAAGCTAGGATATTAGCTTCAGGTACAATAAGTTATTGTAAACGTGCCTTAAAATGTGGTTCTGGGTTCAGGCCCCATTCGTAGCAAATATTATAATTAAATAAATTTCATTTCGCCACTTCCGTAAGACGTAATGCGGCGTTTAG
This sequence comes from Podotricha telesiphe, assembly GCA_038994665.1. Taxonomy (NCBI): domain Eukaryota; kingdom Metazoa; phylum Arthropoda; class Insecta; order Lepidoptera; family Nymphalidae; genus Podotricha; species Podotricha telesiphe. The sequence continues at coordinate 1,899,268 of JAOYRR010000271.1, forward strand.
CTCCACCACTTAACACCCAATGACCTAACCTAGCGGAAGATGGAGTGTCTTAACACTAAGCTCTGTCTACATAAAATGTTCTTTTTAACAGTTATTAAAAATTACTTTTATTATAAAAGTCCTTACAATAATTCACAGAGGCAGAGAAACAAGAACAGATAAATAAAGCATCGGGTGAGGCACAAGGGATGTTAGCAGTGGCCGATGCGCGTGCTAGAGGACTCAAGTTGATTGCCAGCGCTCTTAAGCTCAACCAGTAAATACTTATATTTTTGTTTCTTTACTAACGATCAGCATATTATTTTAGTTGATTCATGATTTTTTATTCTTTACATTCTTTTAGTGACCGACCAAAGTTCTATGCCTGAATATGGTTTTACATCAAAATACTTCCACTCTTCATAATCAATTCAGTTTGCTCCGTAAGCTTAAAAGATAAACATCAAAAAAGGTTTCATTCAAACCTGCCCAGCAATTCTAAAGATGTGCCCATTAAAATATTTGATTTTATTGTAGTTTAAAACGATTGATAAGATTAAAGCTGCAACCCCAGGCCCGCGGGCCATATAAAAAAATACTGTATTTATATACTTTTTGTATTATTTCACAATAACAAGAAAAACAAACTGTCCGTGTATATGTAATTTGTCATTCACTGCTATGTAATAATGCAGTAATATATTGTAACCAAAGCAACAAAGATTATCTTAGAGTTAGACAAAAATCATAAGTCTTTTCAGTGATATGAAATGCTGTTTCCCTTGACTCAAAAAGAAGCAAAATGTGTCCTGCCTTTAAACAGAAATTAATACTGCTTTTAAACCAAAAGACACTTATATACACACCCCGCCGCAATGCAGTGTAGAGACGGTCTAACTGATGCCAGGTAAAGCCTTATCTCCCACAGGATATTTGTTAATATTCAGTTTCGTTTCCAAGACAGTGGCAAATTCTGCTCTACACTTTTTATGTAACACAATCATATACATAAAGCACTAGCAAAACGTAATAATAACATATGTTTAGTATAATGATAAAGTTATAATAAGGTAACTGAAATATTTTTGGGACTCTCTCTTAGAACTACTTATCTATAAATACATAATTTTTAGGCTAGTTGAGTAGCAGTGAAAATAATAATAATAATAATTTAGATTTTTGTTAGCAAAAGGTACAATCCATGTCTCCCTAGTGTTTAAAGAAAACATTTTAAAAATGATACTGTCATGAACTTCACATACAAGATAAAATCAACCTAATGGAAATAGGAAAAATTTTTTGGGTATAAGTTAAGTTATATTGCAGGCGCAGACTGCTGTTTAATTGACAGGTTTTGTTATATATATTGAAGAGTTGTTAGTACAACTTGTTTTAAATTTACAATTTGAATTTCCGTTATGCTGTTTTTTAACACAAATAAATCATCTACTCTTACAGTGACAGCACACAATAAAACAAAAAGTCATGGAGAATCAGTAGTTCCCGAAATAATGTATAATGATCTCCATAAACAACTTAAATGAAAAAGGCCTCACCATTGCTGGCCAACCAATACCGAATGAGGACATGGCTGAATATTAATTGAATACATGAAGAAAGAGTAAAAGCCTTAAATTACAAAAAAAAAAAAACACATAAATACTATAGAAAAGAAAACAACTTTGTTAAGTAGATCTTGTTAATAAATGAAATATTTTTTTAAAATATAATTTTATTTCTAGTTGTATAAAAACATATAACGCCACAAGATATTAGAAGTAAAAATCCTTAGTCTACAGTTTTAACAGTCTATTGAATTTGACACAACTTCAAAACTTTTATAACTTATGCTTAATCGTTTTTATAATATTATTGCTAGAAAAAATATTTCATATTTTTGTAATATTAACTACATGTCACATATAGATTGGAATGTAAAAGTTAAATAGTTTACGAAATTTTTACAAATTTGTCTCTTCGGTTAAAATAACCTTTCAGCAGAACTTCTTCAAAAGAATGATTTTTGAGGTGTGCACTGGACAAGCCATGGAAGATTAGATATGATGTACCATCAAAAAGCCGTCAAATTGTGTCGTAAATGTATCTGAAAACACAAGCTGAAAAATATACAACAGTCAATAAAAGCTTATTGAAAATCAGTTTGTCTTGTAGGGACTGAAACATGTGCTGAACATACTAACACTGTAAGGTAACATATCTACAATTGGTATAATTTTCTGATCTATTATAACATTGGTTAATACAAAACATTATATATACTTACCAACAAGTGTAAATTGACTTCATCACTTCTACTTAAATATGGGAAATTTCCACCACTTTTTAAATGTGCAAGCTTTGCTTGTGGATATGATTTATATAGATCCTCACGAACTCTTGAACTTAAGGCACTTTCATCCCAAACATCCATTATTGTTATGGGTAAATCATTTAAGCCTTTTGGTTGAACATAACAAGGTGTACAATTCAGAGTTAGTCTTGATGCTAGTTCAGATTGTGTAAGCGATTCCAGCTAAAAATATGTTTTTTTCTAATATATTTACTTTTCAAAAGATGACAACTATTTAATACTTTAATGGAAACTTTGTTTCATAAGCAACAATTTTTTAGTCTGTCAATTTTGCATAAAATGAAATATCTAATAACTTACTCTTTCCACCATGAAGTCAACAGATTCTGCAATTCTTTTATCAATTTTATCAGTTGTAAAATTACCCATCAACATTCTTTTTAACACTAGAGAAGGCAAAAGCCAAAACAGAGCTGCCGAATCATGATATTCAAATATAGCCGTATCGGTAAAGGAGTTGCATAAAACTAGTGAAGCTACTCGAGGGCAATTTTTTGTTACTTCAGTAAATTTTTGACCCATGAAACCACCTGAAAACAATTTATAATTAGGTAAAGAATAATAGATTTTTAACTATATATATTTCTATAATATTAACTAACCCAAGGATGCCCCAAAAACATGTATTTTATCCAGTTCAAGGTAATCAATCAAGCGTTTAAAACCATCACACCATTCCTTCAAGTTCCAATATGGCGGGGGTTCTGCAGCTATTACACGAATACCCCTGGTTGTCAGACCCATCACTTGTTTGTAGAAAATATCAGCCGTGCCTGATACTGGGGGCAAACACATCAATGGACATGCAACAGATTTCGGACCACTGTCGAATATTCTCCATGCCTAAAAGTTTTTGAAACATATAATTAAAATACTATGAGCAATAGAATGAAATTAAGCAGCATTAATGTATAAGCAAGACGAAATATAATGGGAAAGTTGTTTGTTTACCTTGGAACCATCAGAATCAACTACAATTTTTCTTAATGGTATGCTACTACGAAAACTTAAATATTCACTCGATTGGGACAAATCACTTAGACAGCTCATTGTACTATTTTACAGAAGAACAGAATAAATTATTTACAAACATACAATATTTTAATTATACATTTATGTCGCATTAATACTATTATCTTGTGGCATTTTATTGTCAATGTGACATACGTCACGTTAAAATATAATCGAATGAAACAACAGCTGTGTGAAACAGATAACTTATATTTAAAAACAGATAACTTTTACTTCACAAGGATTCCAATTTCTATAAAAATCAATTGATTTACCGCTTCTTAGGTGACGCCCCACTGCCAGGCGCAATATTCGAAAACTTACTGAGGATTTTATATCGGTTAATAGGCGTTATCCCTAATTTTTAAGTTTCAATGCTTATCAAATGTATGTATATCACAGCTTTTAAACCCTTTGGTTATTTTTCTGAGTAAGGTGTAATATTTACATAGTAATATTTATGCGAAAATTAACTACTTGTAGTAAACATAATGTATAAATGTAACTGTCTACTCTGCATAGAGACCTCCCTCCGTATCGCTAGCCTGGTGACGAACATCCAGGAATTGCCTACGAGGTTGTTCCACCATGCGGAGTCGTCGGATCACCCTCATACCCGAGACATAGCATCGTGGCACTCTTGAGCACCAGACCGACATCTCCCAAGAAACTTCAAGCCACGGTTAATAGTCGCCTAACCTGGGTCATCCTTGATTAATCAGGGTTGGGCAGACCACTTAGACGGTTTATAGATCCTCCCGTCTCACCAGCCATTCTCCTCCCGCGGAACTCTTCTGTTTCACTTACCACAAGAGGTCAATGGCCTAGCCCAGGGACTCACCCATATTAGTGGCGCTGAATACCACGACCAGAGGGCCACGCCCTGATGTCGTCTCCCCTCTCTCCTGCTGAATAAGAGAGAGAAGAAACCCACCTAACTAAATGTAACAGATATAAATACAAGCAACAACCAGCAGATGGAGGTGAGCAGTGTAGTGTTTTATTATAAATTTGTTTCATTCTCGTTCTTTTTTAAAATAAATACTTGACTATGAAATAGTTGCTTACATTTTCATGTGCTCAAACTAATGACTTATGCTACGGTATATTCATTTCTATCTTACTTAGTTTCGGCAACATAATGTAAAAATTGTATTTTACTACTAGGTAGCAACCTACATACCAGATTTCTTTTTATTTCCAGTAGTTTCAGCTGTGCGTGAGTAGAAGATTTTTTTTATATACTGGTGATTAAATATTATAGTCATGTTGTGTTTATTTCTAAGTCTGTAATTGTAAAATTAAGATTACAGGACCTTGGGAGAATTAGAAAAAATCAATATGGCATCCAAACACATGCTGTTTATTACTGAATATTTTTATGTAATTAACACTGTCGTGACATCCTACAGTAATTTTCCAAACCACTTAATATATAACTTATTCTAATTACAAGATAAATTTCGGACGATTTTGCAACTCTAAATGAAAACGTCAAAGATTTTATATTTGTAACTGTATATGCGTATTATAGCATTTTTAGTATCCAAGATAAGATTAAGTAAATGTGTATATTTATTATTTAATTATGCACTCTAGAAATTATTAAGATTTTTTTTAAATGATTGTGTTTTCACTAATATATACTCCTAGGTTAAAATAACAAATTAAGAACAAAGTCACAATACATTCTAGCATTATAATAAAAGAAAAAGAAACCATAGTAACTATAATTATTAATAAAATAAATTGATATAGGCGTCCAGATCAAGAACAATAATTGTAAAGCCAATAGGTACTTAGAGAGTCATAATCTAACATTGTTGATGTTGGTTAATTAAATATTAGCTCTAGCACTAGCTTATTGTAGACCTACAGTTAAAATTACTTATACACTTAAATAATTTCGCTCGTGTAATCCTAAGTAATTATGCATGTACTCTTTGAATATATCTTAAATTGTAATGAATTTGTTACATTATCATACACATTCGATTTGAGCATATCTACTTTCGAACAATAGTAGAACACTATAATCAATTAATCTCTGTACATTTTGAAAATATGCAAGTGACCTACATCGGTATATACATTGCTATGCAACAGAAACCAAACTGTGATGTTTTTATTCATGCTTAAGAAATTGAAATGATTTCAAAAGATTAGCTGTAAAAAATATAAAAAAAATATTATTTATATAACCCAACACTTGTGAAGCTTTTCTATTATAAGACATCAATGTATTGAAATCACAGAAATACAAAAAAAAAATAAAAAGAACATCGCAATAATTGATCTACTAAAATAATAGCCCCTACTAATGGAACTAAATTTAAAAATAGTAAATGACTTTATTGAATGGAGTTTATTAAAATTAAGCTATACAGTTAAAGCGAACGGCGGACTAACATCAGTAAGAAAATAGAATTGGCATTTTTTATATTAAGAATTTAATATATATAAAAAATGTTTACTCTTAGTATTGACTCCCTTTAACGAGTTAATTCAAGGTAATTTCGAGTCATTCTTTATTACTTTACAGATTATAACCCTAAACATATAGTTTAGTAATGCATTAGAAAATATATAATTTAGATGTTAAATGATTTCAAAGCTTTCCCGGTACATTTAAAAGTAACAAAAAACCTGCATTACATATACATATACTCGTGTTTCTTATCTGTTAATATTTAATAAAATTTAATTTTGAATCGTTTGGTGGAAATTCAGTAATAAATTATTTTAATACTTTTTTAATTTGTCAACATATGGCAGTGGTATATAAATGGTGCATTTTATTATTTAATACATTCCAATGTGCTTGACTGATAACAAAATGCTATGCAATAGGTTAAATGTTTATAAATGAAAAAAAATGCTTTAATCATTTCTGTGTATTGCAAAAGTATTAATTTTCTTAACAAATATGATATTTTTCTTACATTTCAAGTTAAAGACACCCGTAAAGCTTTTATTTTAGAGTTAATCATTTACAAAGGCCTACAAATTAATTTGAATTTTTCAAGCAATTTCTTTTTTGATTAACTTATTATTGGATGTCATTTTTAGTATTTGTAGGGTTTTGACAAATCATTATATATTTTTTAATTTAGCACTTTTTGAACAATGTTATTCATTTTAAGCATGTTAAGTATTACAAAATTGTCATTTTACTAATCATTTTTATTTTGTACAAACGTTCTGTTTGACGATTGTAACTTAAATATACTTGTATTTTTACAAGTATATTTAAGTTACATGTATGTATTTTAACAAATTCTTTATTTTTTAAATTAGAAAAAAACGACTAAAATAATAATAAACTAAATGAGACTAACAATATTAAGTATCCAATATTATCGATTCTTCCTACAAAAGCTATATAAAAGAAAATCTGGATTGATCGTCAAACGGAACGCAATTACCAAAATGGCGGTGTTACAACAAAATGCCAATTACAAGCGTATAGTGGTCCGACCGTCGCATGAGATCTGTTTATTGTATCACGATTCGCCATTACCACTGTCATCACCATCCTCGCCCCCTTCCAACTCGCCCTCAGAGTCGGTGTCGAGATCGTCATAGTCGTCGTCGTAGAAATCTGTCATGTCCAGCTGTAATAGAAGGGATTATTATTAGTGATTGCATTTAATGAAATATATAGCTATTCATTTTAAATGAAAAACTATTGTAAACGGATTAATTGCGCATATTTTGGTATTCGGAAAAATATTTTAGATAATTCGATGTTTTGAGCACTTTAAAGTATTTCGTTGCCCGAATTAATCCAGTTAACATAGTTTTACTTCAAATATGTAAAAATAGGGATAGCCAAAATATTTTATTTGTATTATTTTTCGCAATTTAGTTAAAAGTTTTCGCAATTGTGAAGCAGGTAAAGGCTGTTCCGTCTTTAAAATAAGAGCACACGGTGCCTGTGCCTAGACCCTCGATGGCTTCTATTGCTTTACAATTATGACTCAATGTTTTGCAATTGTGCAAATGCTCCGTCATGTCCTAAGACGGCGCTGGGTAAAGAGAGGTAGTTTGATACAATAATTGTATCGAATGATAGACAAATGCCACCGAGGTCTACGTGTGACCACGGACTATTGTAAAGTGTTCGAAACGTCGGGTTCTAAAAGGTATTTTCGAATACCAAAATTATAAGCGATTAATCCGGTTAAAATAGTTTCATTTAAAATCTTTTTGAATTCCCTGAATGGAATTTACTCATAACGTTTGCTTGCATATATTCTTGTTTTAACTTCAACACGATGGCGTCTATTATTAAGTATTACGGTTTTTATATTAAGGTGCAGATAAGAATAAGTTATACAATATAATACTAATTGTTTATATCATTTTCGTATCAATGTGCAAAAAAATAAATAAAGTAACTTACAGAAATTTCAATGGTTTCAATAATACTTTAGTTACAAATAGGTAACGCATATAATTAACGAATATGTTTGTTTAAGATTAACAGTAATTACTAGAATTTTTTTTTACTACAATTCACATATGTTAAGTTTATAGAACTTCCAATAACCATAAGAACATAAAATAGAATATTACGTTACATCCCTTTTTTTTTGCAAAAATTATAATTATTCCTTCAAAATCCTATACCTTATTACCCAATTTTTTTTTTACATTTTGATATGTAATAAAATAATATTTCAGAATAAAAGAAGTCTTACATGAGTTATACATACAAGCAATGTCAAGGGCATTTGGCAGGTTCTCGTGACTTTGAAAGTAGTTTGCCAACACAGAGACCTCAACTGTGAAGCTCATTCATCCCTTATTTAGACAATGGCATCGATTTTATAAATAACAGAATATTTTTCCTTCGACAATATGTCATACTAATAAGCATTGTAATATCGCTTTTAAGTCTAACCTCTAACACTTTTGACGTGACGTAGAACGAAATCTACGTAACGAAGAACTTTTTTCTGTGCAAATCTCTACTTTAGGAATTATAAATGTATAAAAATTTTGATGTATAAAATTATTTTTAATATTGAAAATAGTGCGTGCGAATTTTGTGTACTTTATAATAAGACGGAAAGAAAGTCGTTCCATCAGTAGTCGTGACAGTCGCAGTGTCGTGATCTATGACATATTGAGTTAAAATAAAACGACTTTCACGTCCTATTTATTTGATTAATTATGATATTATTACCGTATTTCTATTAAACTAATTGTTTCACAACACTTCGTTTGCGTGGACTTTATGACTGTTGTCTAATAACCATATCTATCTTCTATAGTTACGACAGAAATCCCACTTGCGCATGGCTTAAGGCTCAGAGCGCTTGGACGGTTTCCGAGAGGTACGGGTTCAAATCCCGCTGCATCCTAATAATATACGTTTTTAAAAATGTTTTTTTAGTAGTAGTAGGAATTTCAGGAAAACGACTTGTCTACACTACACTGCCCAAAAATTTTCACATGCCAAATTTGTGTTTTCTACGCCCAGTGGTTTCAGCTATTGTCACTTGTCTGTCAGACTTACTAACGGAAGAGTATTATATTATATAACTATATAGATTGCATTTTGCATTGCAGAATAAATGTTACAACAAAGACGAAATGTTACAATAACAAAAGCCATAATAAGAAAATGTCAAACATGTTTTTATTTCACACCAATAGCAGTGTAAAAAGGAAAGCCTATTACAATAAAATACAGATTTTCTAAGTCAATATGTATTTAAAAGAAAATTATGTAACCAGGTCTAAAAGTTGTTGCATATATATCCTTATCCTGTCTATATTACTTGTCAGAATATTGTGTGGTATATCTCATCAAGCGTGGTAATTTAGTTGAATAAATAGTGTCCAAAGTACACTAGTTATATGGCCATTATAATTTACTATAAAATAATGAGAACATTACTTAATTAAGAATTGCATCGTAAAGTCACGTATAGCAATTGTGCAAAATATCAATATATTTTTATTCATCAACATATTTTTATTTATTAAAATCAACATATTTTTATTTTTCGATATTTGATTACACAACAAATACTTGTTAACTTATTATATTAAAATACATGCATACTCGTAGCAGTCCTTTATGCCTTCATTTTGGCTAAAATTATAATAATCTTCTAAGGTAGGTAGTAACTTAGATAGCATACATAAAAATATTATATACATATATAAAAAAAATCCGTTACTAACTGAGTGACTGACAGACAACGCAGTCGTACTAGTAGGCGTAGAAAGCTGAAATTTTACTACTAGAATTTTCTACATAAACGCGGACGAAGTTGTAGGCATTAATTCGTACTGTATAGGTTCACAAATAGCTTAATATTTTAACTAACTGTTAAAAGAATATGAAAACTTAGGTTAGGTTTCATTAATAAATTATAATGAAATATGTCTTCAGAAATAGGTCAACTTTAACTTTGAAACTCGGATATGTACAAAATATTTTGTAGTTCGTACCTATAGGTAACAACTTGTGTAGAAAATAAATAGCATATGTTATGAATAGAAATAACATAACTAAAATATAATTTGCTTTTTTACACTTTTCATACATATATATTATTAAGCCTAAAATTACTTAGTATTTTCTGTAAATCTCTATATACGTAAAAACCTTACGGTATTCATACAATGGTTTAAAAGAAATAAGGAAAATACGATGAGATAATATGTAGTGGGCAGCTTTCTTTTTTTATATTGTTCTAGAAAAGTGGAGATTTCAATAATATTATTCAAATATCGATCCGATAGTATCAGAACTGACCTGTGGTTCTTGTGTTGTAGATTTAACTTGTGTTTTAATGCAATAATCTTCTAATGTGAGGGGAACTACTATTCCTTCTTTCTCCGCTTCCATGCGAGCCACCTGGGCTTGTTTCCTGTAATAATGATTAGGATAATGCTATTATACTGTAAAAAAACCTGTTGGCTAGTAGTAACTTGGCAACAGCTTCAATTTTTTTCTTTGTTTAACAAAGGGAATCGATAATTTAAATTGTCTGTCTCACGCATATTTGAATAGTTGATCAAAAATGTGTGTAATAATAGGTAGTGGAATTAAGTTAAATAATTATTTTTATTTTCAGAACAATAAGTAATTCGAACTACAATATGGATTAACATAACACAGGAACAACAATTTTCCAATAGTAATTATCATATTCATGAAGAAAATATTAGCTTCTTAAAAGTTATTTAATGTAATCAACATGGAAAATTTATTATTAATAAAAACCGAAATTTTACCAAAAGTTTATTTTACGAACAAAAACAAAACACGAAAAACAATGAAAAATAGCAATTACCTTATAATGTTTTCGTATTCCTTATCCTTGCCCTTGGAGTCGCGCCAGCGGCGGTACATGACGCTGGCGTCCACGTTAGCGGGACTGAATGTGTTGGGCTCGTTGAGTAGAGAGATGACCGACAGCAATACTGTGCGAACAGACTGCGTGGGGTTCCAACGCTCGCAGGGCAGTTCACCGGACTGCGGGTCGTCTACGGGCGGATGCAGGATCGATATACACAGATCTCCATTCTGGAATACAAAGAGATTAAATGTTTTACGAGCTTTTAGTTGTTGTTGGTGCCGTTTGGTGCGCATATAAATAACATACAGACGGAATGTTTTTATTGATTTAAATGTTTATTTAGGTTCCGTTAGCTATTTATTAATGTCTTCATACAACTGTAATGAGAAGTATATACAGATTTGTAAATATATTTCTCGTTGCAATAATGAAATTAATTAAACTTTATTTTTCTTATATTGATAAATTGTAGTAACTACTGTGAATAAATTAACTAAATTAAGTCAATATTGTAACAGATATCATGAATCAGCCTACAATAGATATATGCGCTTTCATCAAATGTGAAGGTCGTGACAAAGCTTTTCTATATTTTTGTACGTAACGGTAGTCAATGCATTGTATCGTATTAGTTATATGATTTAAGAAACAAAAAGGCCTAATATAATAAATATAAATACATATGTAACAATTTGAATAGACGTAAAGCTTGATTTGTTCATTAGAATGAATAGAATATTATGTTTATTTTTATCTATTCTATACATATCAATGTTCGCCTAAATATATCGCTGACCCCACCGCCCCCACGCAACGTATGCAAATAGTAATATTACAAATCGTTTAATATGTAAACTTAGATAACGTTGAAAAATCTAAAACTATTTAAGTATTATAGTATATGTAGATGCTAAAAGAATCGAGAGTAGAACTATGTATTCACTGCGTACCTTATCTCATCTTAAGTTTTACACACGGACATACTTTTCTAAGTACAAATTTAATAAATCTAGGTGTTGTAAAGCCAGCTGCGGTTATTATATCTGTCTATACAATTTATCGCTTCACGGTAAGTCGGGCTTCGTGAGCCAGGCTCGTCTGATGCAGTGCGTAACTATGGTTATATAAAAAGTATTGTTACCATCGCCATTTTATACGTGTTGAAAATTCTCTAATCTTTGCGTAACAGTAATTCAAACGATAGCCGCAAGTGTTCACTCGTCAATTGATTTACATTTGTGAAGATTACAAATTGAAATTAAATATCTAGATATAATATCTACACATGTCTGACATTCCATTGAATATTGCAAGTATATAACATTGTAAGTATATACTTGCAATATGCTTAATAGTATGTTGATCTAATTAGCTTATATCCGTAGTCCTTTTTTGTATGTTAACCAGATGGTGAGATTCGCCAAATGTTTATTCGATTGTCAGTGTGGTAAAAGTTAAATATAAATAAAAATAAGCTTAAGTAAATACTAGTAATAGAAGAAACTGACGTTGCTGTGACGCAACGTTTCGGAAGTGTTTGATTGCATGCAATCGTTCTGGATTCAATTCTTACAAGGAAGAACGTTTTCTTTTATTTTGTATTAATGTTTATATTCCGTTGTCGATAAAGTGCGCCGTAAGAGTTGCAACTAAACAGATAACGTTCCCTTTGCTAATCCCGCGGGTAAATGGTATATAAAGAAAAAAAATGTAGTTGGCAAATTTTGCATTAAATTCTTCTTTTATAAATATTATCTTACTTTTTTGGCTGTTATAGACTAATTGGATAACAAAGAGCAAGTGTTACTTACAGTGTTTGATTTCAACTGAATTTGAATGTTACATAATAACGTTCTTATTTCCTTATGGTCAAATTCATCAATGATAACAATGGTATTCATTAATGATAACAAACATTTTACAATATACATCTATAATCACAATCCCTTTAAGAGCAATGAGATGATATCTTTCATTAAAGCATTCAGTGATCGTTTGAACTTGCCTTGTTGAGTTAGAGAGCATAATTGTTTTCCTTTAGGGCAAGAAACTGCGCTTTTAATGTAAGCTTCAAGAACAATTAAAGAAAATTGCTGAAATAGTTATTGGTTTATTTATAGTATACTTTGTATAAGACCCTTATTATAAGTATATTACGTTAACCAAGGATAAATAAATAAGTAAAGGTGAACTGCTATTGACTAGGCTTCTTCCGCTGTTTCCTTTTGTGAGGAACGTCGAAGAATTTTACGCCAGTCATGTGGAGTACAACGCAACATACTTATCATACAGAACATTATTCTGATTATGAGTAGTTTTACAATCTATGTATCTATATATATCTATCTATTTCTATTTATCGATTAGAAAAATAGGAAATTTAACTTTGTGTTCAAATAAAGATGATTTGTAACAATTGAAAAAACATCAAAATAGCTATGAAAAAAATACACGGTTTTATGTAAGAAAAAGAAAAACACGCTTTTATGTATTTTCTTATTATTCTGCTTGTCATAGCATCGTAAATTAAGAAGGAGGTCAGTTAATACTATGGCTCCGGACACGTGTGCAACTTTTCAGGCAAGTCAATAAGTACTTTTCTTACATACGTTAATATAAAAAAACATAGATATAGGTAAAGCTAATTAATGAGTGTTAATAAAGTTACAAAATGAATAACTCATGAACTTAGTATTATCGTAAATATCTAAGAATCGATTTTCGCCGGAACAAAAACAGCAAACCAATTTAAAAACAGTTAAACCCATTTCCTGCCAGTGGAACTTGAAATTGAAGGACAAGGGCAAGATCTAATGCTTTTTAAGTCATATATCAGGTATTACTAGAATGGTCCTAAACTAAAAGGAAGTTAGTTTAGAAGAATGAATCATATTTCCTACAAGAGTAAGGGCGGACCAGGGCGTGTCTCTTATAATATAAAAAAAAAATGGTGTGTAATTATATATACATGTTCAGGTTTAAAACTGAGGAATAATAAATTTGTTACGATATTTTTTCAAGGATACACTCATAAATGAGGCTGTGACCTACTATTTACAAATAAAATTGCTGAATTCATATGATACTAATTTGATCACGATAAAATGACGCCATTAGCTTTATTCAACTGTTCGTATGTTTTCAAACAATGCGCATCTATATTGTATTACGTAGTATATGTACATAAATTAAAAATCATCAGTATTAATTTCTTTGTTTAATAAAAATAAAGTTTAAACAAAGCAGATTAGTTATTTCGTCTTTAGCAATATAACATCTAAAATATTGACGCGAGCCAATAACTGTAATCAACGTTACTACACATAAAGCATAATAAATTCTAGCATTTTCTTCGTACATTTTAACACAAATTCTTCATTGTTTTTCCATACCTGACGGAATGAATACAAAAATACTCTTCATCTTAATAAATTAACAGTCTCATCTGCGCAGATATGCGATTGCGCATAATTAATAGGATTACAATCTATTTTCTGATATCTCGAGATGTTATTATCATACGACATACATTTCAAAAGATAGACGTACTGCAAAACATAGTATTAGTGAAAGTAACCAAACTGCTAAGCTAACGGTCCTTTGTAAGGAGAGCAACTCAAACCTAATTTTGGCATAGGTATATTATATTACACGGACAATATTCGTTACACCAAAAAAATATTAAAATATATGAACTTATAAAGAGTTAATTAACGATCGATTGCGTTTTGAATGTATATTAATAATATATTACAGTCTGCGCATGGCAGATATTTAAAAATATACGTTATTGAGTGGAATTTATCAATGTAATAGAACCCAAAATAATAATTTTTTTCTGTTTGTTTTTGCGTTGTGCACTATTTTCAGGAACGGCTTAACGTATTTTGGTTAACCTTCCTTCCCTTCCCTTATTCTTTATTTTATTTCAGTCGGTTCATAAACAAAAAAGTTACAACAATATTAATTATAAATTTAAGCAAACTTTGCGATATAAGTGACTGCGCGGGTGGGCGAAAAGTCCAAGTAATTTAGTCGTATAGTTTACGCAGGCGAAGCCGCGAGCGGGTTGCTAGTAGTAGTAGTAGTATATAAATTCCGTACAACCATGCCAGCCACAACATTGTTTTACAGGTCTAAATCACACTCACGGGAATAATTATATTTTAAATACAGAGATCTAGTTAAGCAATTTGGTACGAATTGTAACTAAATAAAAAATGGAGAAAAAATTGACTCATGACTAGGCTGACAGGGACAAGACAGAAAATCATTAAATACACAAAATGAGGTCATTAATTAATTCTTCAATATTCATTATATGAATTACTAAAGTGGGTTTTCAGTTGTTGCGTCAGATAAACATCTGTACGTACTGTGTAAATGTTTCATTCTAAACTAGATCGGTCGCCTGAACTTCCACATTTGACCCACTTCCCTATTTTGGTCGCTTTACTCAAGTGATTTAAAAATATTACTCATATATTTAGTAAAGCAGAGTCAAGCATTTTCATATTAAATTATGAACTAAACGTATCAGCTATTATGCTTATGTAAGTTTAAAAATTATATATATACCTGCGACCCACTCGCGGCTTCGCCTGCGTAAAATACATGACTATACTATTTCGTCTTTTCGCCCGCCCACGTCCTCACTTAAATCACAAACTTTGCTTAAATTTAAATTAGGAACGTAATAAACACTAAATGTTAAGGGAAATATTACAATACATAATACAAAAGTCAAAAGTGCGTTTAAATTGGTTAAGCCGTTTCTGAGATTTGCGTGAGGAAACAAACAGATAAACAGCCAAATAGAAAAGAAAATAAAAAAGTCATCATCAATCATTTTTATATATCTTCCATGACAGTGATCAGTAAAACTTTTATTATAAGTATAGATGTAAAATATTTCTAATATATCTCATTTATTCTTTTCTTTTCTTATATAACAGTACCAGGATTATTATATTATCCTTAATCAATTAATAACGTTTTTACAGTCTAAATTAAATAAAAATATGATATACAATAAAAACAATATTTAATATAATTTTACATTCATGTGTACTATCAGTTGCTATAATGATTAGGCATAAAGAGATTGCCAGTGCGTCGCCCTCGGCTAAAAATACGCAGACGGTTCACCCAGAGCTTCCTCACAAAGAAAGCGCGTGTGTTTTGACCTCCAAAACGAATTGCGTGAATA
Source organism: Podotricha telesiphe (assembly GCA_038994665.1). Classification (NCBI taxonomy): domain Eukaryota; kingdom Metazoa; phylum Arthropoda; class Insecta; order Lepidoptera; family Nymphalidae; genus Podotricha; species Podotricha telesiphe. Next base: position 1,915,160 of record JAOYRR010000271.1, read on the forward strand.
TAAACTTTACAATATTAAATTTATTATTAATTTTACTTAGCATGTATTATGTATAAAGACGTAGTAGGGGGTTAGGTCATCAGTCTGATCAGACAAAGAGCGTGGTGGATATTTAATAATGGGGAGAGTGGCAAGGATTCTGTACAATCGTTTTTGTCTGTCACTAGAATTTTAACACTATTTAAATAAGGGAATTTTCATTGAGTATTACAAGTACACATAAGAAAACTATTACTATATATTTTGTATATATTTATGATAATTTGAACATTTACGGAAATATATTAAGGAAGTGTGTATATAAGGTTATGGCATGTTACGGAAAACGAGAAGCGTTTGAATGTTTCGAGTAGAGTGAAACCTTGGAGACGTCACCACGGGTGGTTTAAAGGTTCGATGACGCACGTCATACCTTTTAACGCTTTCAACGTACTTATACATTTGTAATATCTTGTGCTTGATGGGGCAACACTGCGCATTATCGGCTACGTTTCCATGTTCCATGTTACACGTCACGTGAGTATTTTTTTATTTTAAACACGTGGTGTTATGAGAAAGTTTTGGCACGACTCTTGCCGATAAGATGAAATTCGCTTCTTGAAGCTATTTAAAGAAACTTGTAAATGTAGCACAAGTTCAAAGCGGCCACCGCGACGCAGGACATATACTCGTTAATATAAATAACGTCGAATATGCCAAGGTCGAGGGATGTATTTGATATTCATTTATAAAAAAAGAGTAAATATTAAAATAAAATATATATATACGGTTGCTACTGAAAAATGTGAACACACTGTATACACTAAAAATAATCATTATGCAGAAGTCATTATGAGTAATATTCACTATTCTGGTAACATATTGAGATTCTTGGAACAACTAGAAACAGCATGAAGACTGTAAACTATGGCCCCCACAAGGAGGATAAAATGAGCGTTTCGAAACTTCTTGAATTAAACCAAAAAGATATATGACAATTTATTAATGTCGATTATATTATATGCGAATGTTACTTTTGATTCAATGAGACTAGTTCGTTGATCTGTTGATTTAAATCGCATGCTTCAAATAAAGTGCTATGTTACTAAGTAATCATCGCTGTTGTAAGATACAGGTCGTTCAACCATTATATCCTGTTCGATGAGTGAAGAAGCATTTTGTAATTACAAATTTAAGCTAGGCGGTGGTTAGGGACTATATTTATTTATAATATTTAATTTAAATAATACTGTTTAGTGCAAATACTATAATTAAATATTTCATTCAATTGATTTACCGTGTTTGTGGTAATTAACTCATCAAGAACCAAACGTGTATAGAATATATGTGTATTTAAAGCAATTCTATACAATATAATACTGATATCACAATTTAACGTTTCTAGCAGCTCGCCGTGTCACCGTGTGATTCATACTTAGTTTGATGACCTGTCTCACCACATTACGAGTCGGTCTTTATAAAAACTAACGGTAACAACTGCCACGGTCTTACGAGTTTTAATCGTGTTTTTAGTATTGTTAAACGTATTTTATTTTAAAGCCATTGTTGTGTTACATGTTCAAAAAATGTTGATATCGCATTACGGTATAAAGGAATATTAATAATAAATACATAAATTGTGCGAGTATTTTTATTGTGTAGGTATGAAAATTATGAAATTCAAAAACAAAAAAACGTACCTATATATAATATTTAAACATTTAATATTGTTGAATATGATTCAAATAGAATAAATTAAATAAGTATTTTTTTTTTATTCTTTATTTTATTAATTTTTATAAATTATTTTTTTATAAAAATTTTTTTTTATTTTATTTTATTATGTGTAGGTAATATTAATTTAATTTTCAATATATTTTTACAAGTAAATGATCCACTTATCATTTTCCATTCTTGTTTTCCACAAAGTACGGTTTCACGGTCTCAAAAATTTGCAGCACAAGTAGGTCAAAACTCAATATGGAACAAAACGGTGACTCTAGGTCAAAGACAAAGATTGTGTCGCAAGATTGCGATTTGAAGAGTATTGACTAATATTATGTACTATAGAAATGATTAACTACAAAAATTACAATGAAGGGCACTTTGAAGATTGGTTATTTTTAACATGATTATATTAGCTGCAACTATATTTCTGTGAAACGCTCGATATAAAAAAAAATCTTGTAACGCTAGACGACCAGGATAACAAGAAAATAATTTTAAGCGTTTTCCTTATAGACTGATTTTAATTTACAAAATACACCTTACACTTTTTTCGGCAGTAGGGTAGTGAGAGAAAACTTAGTATCAAGACACTGCCTTACCGCTCGAAATCGACATTGCGTGTTGAGTGGCGGAACTTAACGTCAAACTTTGTCTAAGGTACCAAAGCGAAAATTGAAAATTTTAATATAATCATCCTCCCCAGTGAGTCCCACTGCGCCACGACGGCCTTCATGAAACTTATTTCGTTTTTGATCACTGATGTAAAGAAATTCACCAATTCGATGCGTCAACGTTTTCCGAAAAATACGGTACTCTACGTAGATGACGGAATCATGATAACTTTCATGTTGCATCGTTTTCTACAGACCTACTTTGTTATTTTACAAATATATATTTGGCTATTATATATACTATTATTTATTATTTTACACATATTATAAAAGCACAAGAGAGTTGTAATGACTGAGAAAGTTTTTTTTGAAAATATTTAAAAAATATCAGAAAACATCTTAAGAATCCAAATCGTAACTTAAAGATTCAAAACAACTTAGCAGTTTTTTTGAGTATTTTAGCATTGTTTCACACTAACATAGTTTAAATACATATAAATCAATTTGTCTTTATCATTTAGTTATAAAATAGATTTTTAAGAACATGTTTGTTACTATGAAATGAAGAACAGCTATCACGTAGCATTATGTTAACACTATTAACTGTATTGTGTTCGTTATATTATCTTGAGATATAAGCTGTTATTATTTGCCCAGTATTGTCACTGGTAACATATTATTTAAACTAAGACTGACTTAAAATATTTGAAAACAAAATGGAGGATGCTCTAAGAAGACTCTGTAAAAGTAAATATTTAATTATTTGCTCTGATTTCAATGTCGATATATTGCTGAACAATACCCAGTGTTCGTTTTTTAATTTATATAAATCATTTAATTTAACAAATAATTTCTGCAAACCTCCCGAACTCGTATCACAAATAGTTCAACTCGTATAGATAACGTCTTGTCACTGTGATGTCAAGGACAAAGTCATAATATATAATTTCAGTTCTGATCATTATGGATTAAAGTTTTCAGTGCTTAGCGATAAAGCCACTAATATGCGAAAAATAACGTAGAGGCCAGTCACTAGCAATAGATTAAAAACATTTAACAATAATGTTAAGAGTTAAATATCTAAAATAGACATTAGCATAGGAAACCCAAATCAGTATTATATTTAATTGACTTTTAAATAAATTGAATGTAACATTTAATAAACAAAAAAAAACTTTTCACGAATATTTTAAAATATGATTTAGTGGCTGTTCAACCTTAGGGGTATACAGTAGTTGAAATAAATTATACGAATTATTCAATCCAAGCTTCCTGAGGCGTGTCAGTATTTTCTCTAATTTATTTAAAAAAGTTTGCATCTAAGCAAAATCAATATATTTAAGAAATAAAATCTTAAATTCTGAAAATAAAATGGGTACAACGTGAGACATAATAATTAGTACAAATGGGCGATCTAAATATTGTAATAAACCAGTAGAATTACAACTTTTTAATAAGTAGGGCAGTCAATAAGTAGGGAATGAGAAGTGGCAAAATATTAAAAAATACTTTGTAGAAATACCAGTCAAAGTAACTTCCTCCTTCAAATCATCTCCGTCAGTTGCAGTTAAGTTATTTCAAAGTAATACTAGCCGTTGTAATAAAAAAAAAAAGTTTTGAACATGTGACACCAAAAGTAATTGTTAAAACTTTTAAAACTATTTGTGTAAGGTTATTTATGGGGTATATCTGTAAATATACTAAGCTCTATTAAATCACAAATCGCGCCTCAATTAGCTATGATCTTTAATAAATATGTTGACTTAGGTATTTTCCCCGACTTTATGTGTTTATGAAAAACAGCAAAGTTCCGTTTATAGTTCCATTATTTAAAAGTGGAGAAAATAATGACCCTAGCAACTATAGACTTGTAACTGTACTGAGTCTAATTTCCAGAATAAGTATTCTTACTCAGCTATCTGATTATTTTATTGATGATAGCTTTTTTCATGATGCGCACTATGGTTTTACTAGACACAGACCTACTGCAGATACAGGTTTTGCGCTTATAAAGTACACAGAATGCAATCGCAGTTTTTTGTGTGTAAAAACTCATCGGGTTGCTACTTACGGGTGTGCCACATGGATCGATTTTAGAACCTTTATTATTTTTAATGTATATAAACAAACGAACTTCCATTTTATATTAAGATGCGATTTGATGTTTATGCGATATTGAGTTGTTGTAAAGTATATTGTAATAAAAATAATTATGACGATGTTAATAGTGCACTGTCGCAAATATATAATATTCACTGGTTTACTGTTAACGACTTAGTATTGAGCGCGAAGAAAACTAAATGTATAGAATTTACTATGCTAATGTGAAGAGACAAAAGCTTAACTTAAGTCTCAATCATGAAATTATCGATTTTACTGACACCGCGGTATTTTTAGGAATAACTCTAGTTATAATTCTAGTGAGTTGACTGCGTTCCGCTGCGCACGGTATCACATATACGATCATTTAAAAAATAGTGATATATATGTATATACGATAATACAAGACGTAAAAATAAGCTGATTACTCCTAGTTTTCGCCTTCAAAGGGTGAATAAATAATTTATGACACAAGGTATACATATGTATAATAAAATTCTGCAAATAATTTCAGACTTGACAGCCACAGCTTGAACAATTTAAAATCAAGATTAAACACATATTTTGCCCAGGAATACTATTCTGATGTGAATGTGTGGAATTAAATGCTGTTGATGCTTACTTGGGAGTGAGCTCACTCACAGATCATAGTTGTGACATTATTGTAAAATTATATTTTAAAAAAGCAACTGTTGAGTTCCTCGCCGTCTCTTTTCAGCAGAACTCCTCCGAGCCGGTGATAGCTTCCGGTAGGACTGACAATACTGACCTTTTATGTTAATTGACGATTCGAAAGTGCTTTTAATAGCCTATTTGAATAAAAAATATTTTGATTTTGACCAACGAATTTACCTTTATTTAGTTTGGTAATATATGGGAGGTCTACATATTTAGAATATTAATTTATAATATAGTATAAATTAAAGGTATAGTTCATATATAAATCAGTATCTCCACTTACGAATTGTGAAACAATGTCACAGAGATGCTGAGTTATATGCATATTCTCAGCTTCACGCTTTATCCCTAACTGTATAGTCAGATAGAACCAAGCGCCAAACGCTACGGCCTCTGTATACTTTGCCTCTACGTACACGCCCTCCAGGGGGTCCTTATCCGTTTTTACTTGACCTTCACGAGTTTGACCTTTGAGTATCATCGATACTGTGTTCTCAAACATCAACCGAGGATTTCCCCCTACCTCTCTTACCCGACTTTGCGTCATATATCTTTTATACCATTCGTTTATCACTCATCCACTCGAAGTGCCCAAACCACCTGAGCACATTCCGCATGCCTGCATGTTATTGTAACTATTTCAATATTAATTTCTGCTGGTGCAGCAGATTATAATAATAGTTAATAGAATATAAGCAATTTTATTATGGCAAGAATGTTATAATAAAACACCATGAAATCAATTTAAACTTGTGATTAACCTATCATTGTTCAGTTTCCCCCCATTGTATTTTAAAAGCCTTTTATTCATAATTGCAAACATTTCCGTAGTTCAAACTACTTTTTGTATAGTTAGGTTGGTTGGATTTTACTACCTGAACGGATCTCGGACAGGATCTTTTGTCTTCAAAAAAATAACTTTAAAAACAACAAAATATTATTAATTAGCCCAAGCTTGCTTTCTCTGGTAATAAAGAAATAGTACATATATAGCAAAAAAAAACAATATTGTATAACATAATATTTTGTCTAAAATATTATCTAGTCATTTTATGCTTACCTCGTAAACATTTGGATGCCAAACTTTAGTTAAGAACCTAATAGTTGGTGGTGAGTATGGATAGTCAGGAGGGAACTTCATGTGTGCCTGAAACAAAAGAAGAAGTTTTTATAAAGCTCCACATATTTTTAATTCACTGGTACATGTTTAGATAGCGTTACATTTTTATGTTTATATGAGTATAATAATTATATAATTTCGGTATGCCGAGACTCGACTACTTCGGTACGTCGGTATACACTACATATACCCGCCCGTCGAGAAATTTATGAAAAAGGATATACAATTTTCCCCTATCCTCAGTCTTGTGCAGGTGATGAATAGTTTTTGTGATTTTGGACAGGTGATGGCGGAGTGACGATTTGTGAAGTATGCCTGAAACATGTGTAAAACTTCTTGTGTGTCTCGCGTGTGCTGTTCTAAGCTTGGTGCATTTGTTAAAAACACACGTGTCCCCCAATGCTTGCAAATGCTACTTGTTTCTTGTAGAATTGTTATGTCTATTGCAGTATTTATTTGTTGTAACTATGTAAACTATGTAACACCTGCCGCTCGTACGATAATTGGGATTACTGTAGTTTGTGTATTCCATGGGCGCCTAATCTCTGTTTTTAAAAGGTGATATTTACTTAACTTAACTCTATTTCTTTAGCTTCTATGTTATAATCGGACGGTACTGCTATGCCTATTAAATAGATGTTATTGTTAATCTTGTACACTAAATCCGGTCTATTATGTGTTACTGTCTAACAGTACTGTCTAACATTTCCCACATTATATTGGCTTGGTCATGTTCTTTAACCTGCGGCTGCGTTAGTGTCTCTTTCCACCAAAAACTCGACATTTCAAAGTGATGCTTTCTTGCTATACACCAATGCACATACTGAACCAAGCTGTTATGTTGCTGGACTTAATACGCACCAGGTAAATTTTCGTATCCTGATAAGTTGCGTCGTCTCGTCTTTGTTGGCGCAAATGCGACATTTTCCAACTTGAGAATATCACGTTGATATTGCCTTGGCTTGACAACGGCTTGGTCCTTAATAACGAATATCGCGGATTTTATGGACAGTGTTATTTGTTGTTTCTTTATCCATTTAAATTCACCTTCTTTATCTATATTAGCCTGGTGTAAAGTTCTTTAGGAAACTGTCCATGTATTTGTTTTTTTCTCAATTTATCTTTCTGCCTTTTAATTGTTGCTCGTTTAATTTCTTTATCTATATGTGTATTATTTTAGTAGTCGGAAGTCGTAGTTCTTTTTCTATTTCTTATGCTTCTTTTATTATTGAATATTTATCCTTTTTCTTGTCGTGTTGAACTATTATTTCACCTAAATTGTGTAAGTATTTATTCCTTTAATAACATTTCTTGAGCTAAGTGTGTGTTTAGTAGCTTTTTAGTTATCGTAAAATATTATCTTGTAACCTGTTCCCTAATCTGAATATGGTCTATTTTTCCTGATTCATGTATCCCCAAATATTTATATGTCCTACCCCCTAGCTGTTCCAATGTATATCCACTTAGTAGCACATGTCCTTCATCTATAATATTATTTATATGTCCTGCTCTAATGTGTATTGTATTACAATTTATTAAAATTATTATATTATTATATAATTACTATATTTTTATTTATTATTATATAATTATTAGTAGTACTTACAACAACATAAGAATATGTAAATATTTTATAATAATAATGTGTTATACTTTATATTTAAACATGCTATATTGGCATGCTACAATTTTATTTTGTATATATGTATATTGCAGCCTCATGCACCGCATACCAGGATAATCAGAGATAGCCTAATGTCAAAAGCGCTGAGTGGCGGAAGTCAGCGCAGTGCTTCGTCTTACCAGATCGGTGTATAAAAATAATTTAAATATAATCACACCAAAACCCACAACAAATTTAGTCAAATACTGCCCATGATGGATTCTATCGTGGATTATAAATATGTATTAATCTTAACGTTACACTTTTATTCGCCCCATCAGATACCTCAACATAAAAATACCTTGCAACACTGGCCCATTTTTCACCATCTGATTTTAGTTTAAAAATTTAGATTTGCCAGGATCCAATGACAATACAATATTTTCATAGTATGAACTTTTCTTGCAATGACGAAAATGAGAAAATAATTTCAACATCTTGTTGCACTTACTAATTTACTAACTAGTTCGTGATTGTTTTTCTTTATAATCTTCACAAATTTTGAGCAGAGTTAATCCTATTTCTATATGCACATTTTTGTTAAAAAAAAAAAAATACTAATAATGACAATTTATTTAAAAAATTTCACATAGTTAACTATATAAATCTAAAGATTTTTTGGTATTTTAAATACAAGGAATTAAAAACATTTTATATATTATTGTATATACATATTTGTTGTTCCAAATCACTTTTAATAATAACAATTCAGTAACATCTTTGTATATTCTCCATACAATGTGACATTTGTGAAATCATAAGTGTTCAACCTGCACATTTGAACTTACTTAACTCAAGATCTAAAGTCAGTGTCAAGAGCATTTATGTTAACAAAACTATTATTATAAAAGTGTAGATTGTAGATAGCTTATAAATTAAAGTTTAATCTAGCAGATCATGTATAACATAAAAAACATTTCTTTAAATGCATTAAGAAATACACAGTATGTTATTATTTAAATAAGACAATGGCTCATTAATTAAATTAGTAATAATTAGTATAATAGTCACAATTTTACAAATCTAATATGACATTGGTGACAAATTGATATGAACTCAACTGACATAATCAAAAGCCATAACTAATTGAAGTACTTGTTTCTAATAGTCCTCACAATTCATACCTTCCAGACAGCTTCCTATAATTTTCCAAACTCCCTTATCCCATTTCTAGTTTTACATTAAATCCTTTCATCTCCCTCCCTTTGAAGGTCCTAGTTTATTCTCATTATCACACACCTTGATTTATTATTAAGATATTATTAAATGTGTTTATCGAAAATTGGTTCAAACATATTCTTATTTATACTGATGTTTCTAAACTTCCTAAAGATGTCTGTGTCAGTGCAGCATGTTGGATTCCCAAGTTAAAAATAATTTTAAAGTTTAGATGCAATCAATCCTGCATGCCCCTTCCCACGACTTTCCATGGACACGGACTTTCTCACTGACTCACTCATATGACCAATGACAATAAAGAGAATCCTTTTCATAGCAGGAAAAAACCTTCTGTTTTCCTTAAGATCTGCATAGCGTTATTTTCATTCTATCAAAGAACTTTGATAGTGTTATTAGTTTGGATTCCTTTAGATATCATGGAAAATGAAACCACATACTTGTATGCTAAGGACACTATTGTAAGCGGTACCTCAGTACACTACTCCAACTCAGCCCAGGACTTGTTCTATTGCGAATACTTGTTTGGATAACTACTGGAAGTCTTTATAATGTTCTAAAGGTAAATTTTATGGCATAATTCAACCTGATAACCCTTGACCATAGTTTTTTTGCTATAAATTTACTAAACAGAGCACTATTACCAGAATCATTCACTTGTGCCTTTGGCATTCATATACCTTTGTCATCTGGCTAAGATCAGGGTCAAGGCTGACTCACTGTGTGAATGTGGTCTGTATAAAGGTTCTGCTTCCCTATTCCCTATTCTTTTGTCCTGTCCTAATTTAATTTGTCCCATCTATGATGTCCTCCTGTGTATAGAGCCCCAACACCTTAATGTTCAGTGTTTGTTAATGTTTCTATTTTGTCCTATCTGTACATTTTTATGTAAATATATTAGATATAATAGATTGTTTATAACTACTAACAATATTTATTAGTAGGTTTAAATAACACTGTATATATTTGTATTTTACGTATACAAATATATATATATATATATAAACTATTAATTTTTTCAAGTGATGGTTTAACAGTTAAAAACTTTATATTTTTAAACTATTAATCTAGTTTCTTAAATTGTATTTTCTTTACATTTAACTGACTAATCTACATTGTGGTTTTTCCATTCTTTGTACAATTGGCAGAGTAAACTGTGCTCTACAAGCACACTTAAAAGCTATATAAATAAATAATAGAACAGAACTCCAAAAATATAAAATAAAAATAAAAAGTTATCTATTATAAAGATGATGTATGATGATGTGATATTCCTACATAATATATCTTTTATATTACTATTGTCTTATCAATCTGTCATAAGAAGAAATAATAATTACTACTACTTCTTTACTAATTACTTTCTTTGTAATTTTTTATTTTTACCTATCCATGTACAAGATTTTCATATGAAGATACATTATTAAGAGTAGCATTAATTGCCAACTTAAAAAAAATCATGATTTACATCTGAAAGTAGCAGAATTGTCAATAAAGTATAATATTACTTATAATCAGTAATCAATTGATTACTCCAATTTTTGGATTTCAGTAAAAAAATCTCTTATGTTTCTGGTTTCTTAAGCTATCTGGAGGCCAGTGTCCACATAAGTATAATAATTTAGTAACATACATTTTGTTCATAGGTAATATTATGTGTATGAATTATAATTTATGTAATTAGTGATTTAAGTGACTATTTTGTCCTACATACAACATAGCAATATTCACACACAATGGTTCATCAGCACTATATCTGACCATATGATGAAACCAAATGCATGTAATTGAATTGTACATTTTGCAAGATATATAAGAAATATGACGTTTAAATACTGTTATTTACTTAATTCTCCAATATATATTTGATTGAGAAGTAAACTATGTGTAACAATTTAAGTATTTTTTTATTATAAAAGTAGCAAATAACATAAACATAATAGGTACAATGTAATCTAAAATATATATTTTTTTACATCTATGAGTTCTATTATCTGATATTATACTTGTACACCAGTGTTAATAAGCTAAATATTTATAATTGACATTATCACTACTGATAGCAATTGTTGTGATGGTAATTACTTATCACAATATAAAGTTTCAATTTATTACTTAGATATCTTTTAAATATTTAAAAAATAACGAATCGTATATAATTTTATGGTGATATGTTATTTTTAATGCATCCACAATTATACATTTAAATATAACAACTATAATGATTAGACAAAAAGAACATGTAATATATAGTACAATTTAAACATACAAATAGAATTTACTAATTTTTAAATACTACGGACGAGTGCACATTAATGAATTGTCTTACCTTGAAGTATCCGCCTTGATAAAGTGTGTCTGGAGGTCCAAAAATTGCAACTTCCCATTCAAACAAATTGTCCTCACCCGATAACTTTACCCGAAAACCTTCTACAGGTTCTTCTTGAAGACTCTTATACTCCAAGGCTAAGGCCCTCAAAGCTGAACTGGTAGGTACCGTACTAGACATTTTTCACAATCGATAAAAAATTAAAATAGCTATCTACAGGTAGACTATTGACATAACACTGTGGAACACTTCTCGCAGTCCACGTATACACGAGGCATTTCAACTAGCCCCAACTCACAATAACAATGAACAAATTTTGGTAAACATATCGCAGAGCCCACGGATAATACGATTCGCGCACTGTCGACGCCAACACAGTGAGTGCACGTTGTCTTTAACGAAACTTTGAAAAAAGGTAGTTGTCAATAACACGAGGCGAGATAAAACAATGAGAAAGTCACTGTTCAATGTTCAAACAATCGCAGTTCCAAGGAAAACGGCTGCGTATTCACTTGTACACAGCTGCTACCTGAGTTGCCCGACCGAATATTGTAGAACAGCTGTTAGTTATTTCCGTGCTTGATTGCGCAGCGATGTGACGCACGCAGCCATTTATCGACTGCTTACACTTTTACTGCCATCTACTGTTCAGCGGTAAAAACAAAAAAATATCTAGATTAGTTGAGTAAAAGTTTGTCCGAAAGTACATTTATTAAAATAATAGATGGCGAAACTGATGCCTATTTTTACTTGTTTCAGTAATGTACCAACAGATGGCGCTACACGGCGTTACTAAGTACTGTTCTGGAAGATTTGAATATTGATTTGTGAAACATATATTATTACTTATTAGTATTTCTTTGTAATTATGCTGATATATATTTGGAAATTTAAACTTTATTTTTGGAAATCCAAAGTAATCCAAAGTAATCTAAAGTAGGTTCTGTTTTCCAGTAATCCTTTTCCCCATTCAATAATACTCATCTTTTAATATAGATGTCATCATTATAAAATTATCTTCACTGTATTAATAATTAATGATGACACATCTATTAATTGCTACTACAAAAAATATATATAATTTAGATAACTTGTGTATAGATAAAATTTACAGGTGTTTCATTTTTAATTTTCTCACAAGTTACAACTTAACTATACATGAAATATTTATTAAAAAAAAGAATTATGTATTTCCAATTAAAATAAGTTAAACGTGTTTAATGATTATTTAATGTTCCTTATCTTTGAATAACAAAGCATGTTAAGTTGATTGCGCCTTCAGGTATTGATTGTATGGTCGTCATAAGCTTATATTATTTTACTAGTATGGCTTTTGACTTCATTTCATTATTCAGAAGTTTTGTTCACAACATTTTTTGTGTTCCATCTTTTCTATTAGAGGTAATATAAAGTTATTTTATATAAATCGTTGCGCTAATACTGCTATAATAAAAAATAATCATACAAATACATGCCTTTAGTTTAGTACACTATACAGTAGATATGCAAATACTAATACTGTATACAATTATTTCTTATTTATTAGTGTAAATTATTTCTTTGTAAAAGACAGACATGTCGATAGTTTTTTATGTATTCATACATTAACTGGAACTGGGCAATAGACGACGCTAGCTTGAAGAGCGTCAATCGTAGGTAGAGTGGATATGCCACGGTCATGCAAAAATACATTAAAAATAAGACTTAAACTTTAAAAATGTGTGTAATAAATATAATTTAATCTTGTTTTAGGATGTATTTTTATTGTAAGTGTTAATTTTATTGATTTCTAGCCACTAGATACGATTTTGTACATAATAATTTTAAGACAGACTTATCAATTGTCTTTTGTGTGTATGTAATGAATATGTGAGTAGATGTAAGTATATAAATGTACAAGTACATATATATACTTCTCAATATGTCTCTTTCCTAAGTGTGCGAACAACACTTAAAAAAATGTAAAAAATATATAATATTTTTTGTTAAATGTAGAAATTAATAAAATTTTAGAAACAAGGTAAGTATTGAGACATTGATTTTAGACTATTACAAACTACAGTAGATATTATATAAAAGTGAGACTAAAGCAGCAGAAATAAAAGTTAATAAATAGTTTTAAATTCGGTTATATTTACAGCTTTACTTGGACTATATTAATAGGATGTTTTTTGCTTAGTACAATAATCACAGCTATTTTGATTTTCAAATTAAAACAGTAGTAATCAGATATAAACTCAATAACTCAAATAATTCAAAACAACTTTTGTAGAGAATATCTGTTAGTTTTTACGACAGTGTTATAAATATTTTCTCTACTTCTACGTTAAAATCTTTACAAAGTGCTCTAAACTCTAAAATGTCAAACAATATATAAATTAGTTTATATAACATGATAAATGTATATACAAAGAAATGTGAATACATTTTTATTATTAATGTAAAATGATTAATTCGCTTATTCTTGGTGCATGCAATCAGCTTGTGGGCGCGTGAATCAAACTTCTCGCCCACCAATGCCTTGTAAAGGCAACAAAAACCGGGTCTTGTGCAACCTACGATTGTAACCTAGAGGTTTTCAATATATATTTATATATACATATATTGGTTCATATTCAATAATTTTAACTTCCCTCTTCTTAAATGGTCATATTTACTTATAAGATTTGTAATGTATGTAACCTAGTTAGCGAATAAGTTTATTCGCCTACGCAAGTCATTGATAAATCGAAAACCCTGGTTAAGTTGCATGTAAGAGCTTAATGCATAATATGAACTTTCACTTTTAACTTTGTAAAGACTTCTGATAATAATTCAAATTATAAGATACACGTAAAGTTATGAAAACAATAATATTATTATAAATATCGATAGTTTAAGAAAAATTATAACAGTAATGTCGTAAATAAAAAACTTGACTCCGGTTTTAATATCAAAAGTGTACCTATAACTAACTAGTTAGGTATTACTGATCCCGCCTAGGTATACTACGTAGGAAGTGTTCATTTGCGCCACAATTACTATATATATGGCTCTACTAAAGTATTACATATTATTTACAACTAATGAAATTGTAAATAATATTGTGTATGACAGTAGATGAGATTAAGTCAATTTCATAGTAGATAATTATTAAACTAAGTAAACTATTAGGTATTAAATACCACTACAATATAAAACACTGTATTAAAATTAAAAACATAAAGAATTAAATTCTATGAATATAGAAGCATGAAAATTATGACTAATCATTTAAAAAATATTGAATCTATTCTTACATAAAATAGATATTTAATTAATAAAATTTATAAGTACAATTCAGTTATCGCTTAAACTATCGAAAATATTAAGCAAGATGTTAAATGGGAGACTCGATAAAAGTAGGTCAATACGAGTAATGTAACTTGTGTCATAGTCAGACTGGATTTAATTGACGCCACCAAAGGCTTATGTAAATGCACCTCACACGTACGAGTACAATGCCAATTTAATATGATTGCATTTCTGTCATCCATGTTCAATTATAATATATTATTATTTGTTTATCTTTACGTATTTTTTATATTTGCAAGATATAGGCATGTTTAGATGTAGTTCCATTTCGGGTCTTAATATATGCATTATTTCGAGTGAAATTTGAACTCAATTCAAAAATATTAATATACATATTTATTTCTAGTCTTATAATAATATTTAAATGAATTCTTACAATAAGTACGACATTGAGCCGAAAGTAACAATAACTAATTCGATTTAAAATATTAAATAACTTATTTGAGTATATTTGAAATATAAAAAAATAACTGGCAGATAGTTTGCAAATTTTATTCATAGCTCTATATTTTAATTTACCTAGTTTCGTGAAATGTTTGTAGATACATTTTCCTTCTATATCGTATAGACTTACACAAATACTCTGAAAAGTGATGTATGTCATGGTTATCCTGCGGTTTTAGCATTCTCGATACAACCAAAGGGTTGTTTATATATGAGTAAACTATATTTCGAAATATATAGAACAAATGGTTATTATTGTTATTGAATATATGCTTAGAACTATATTATATTGAACGGGCATTACATAACTCTCAATATCTATTAAAAAATGATGAAGTAAGGTAATTTGCACCTAAAATAATAACAAAAATACTGTCCTTAAAAAAGAGCAACTTGTTAATGGCTCCAGATTAGTTATTTTATAAGTATTTCCACGAAACGTATTAGTCTGGCCATATTCATTAAGTAGCGTTCGTTATACCATTTTTGGTGTGAGTCCAACAGCGAGATGTAAGCGCTTACGTGTCGTGAAGGTTGGTGGGCGACGCTTGCCTGCATCAAGGTGTGAGGGGGGACCGGCGGCCGCCGTCCGCGCAGACTCCGCGAGCCAGTCGCAGCTAGCGCGCGCGCACGCAGCGATTCACGACACGAACGACTCTCGCGAATTTATTATTATACAGTTAAATTATTACATGGCAAACGTTTGATTTTTTATTATGTGATAAAGTTTATTTAAATATTAAAGTTAAGTTCATATAATCTTTATATTAAGAATCTCCTATAACATATTTAATTTTTTTATCTTATAAGTAATTTAGTGGGACCAAAATGACTATTAAAAATAAAAAGACTAAACAGTCGTCCGAAGTGACTTCGTCTAAAAGTGCGTCCAGTAGTAGTGTTCAGAAGAGTAGCACTTCGACGTCTGTACAAAAAAGCAGCAGCAATGTACAGAAGGTCAGCTCGTCTGGCAAGAAGGTTCGCTACATCGACGTAAAGGTCGAGGAAGATGACCCCCTTATGATTACTGATATATCTGATCACGCTTCAATAAGTGGTTCTACTATATCGGAGCATTATAATAGCCATCCTCACTATATAATCACCGAGGCTCCTTCTGTCTCCGACTTGTCACAGACAAGATCTCATGAGCACCATGTGACCGATATGTCCCAGGCGAATACCGGTGAGTTTGTATCTAACTCTGTCCTTCAAGAATCCTCCACATCTCATCAACAAAGTTCTAAAAGTGAAACTTACCAGTCCTCTTCAACATCTATTCAACATTCAGACTCGACTCATAGTCAAACATTTGACAGAACTATGGATTCTTCTGCCAGTAATCAAACGCTTAATACAGCATTTATTGACAATACGGCAAATAATGCCGGGAACAATCGATTTTTGACAAGATCTCAGGGGGCGAATGCTACTGATTCTTTTATTCAGTCTGAACGGCAAAGCTTGATAAACTCACAGGCTACGCAACATCGTCATCAACATCAGTCCAGTTCGTCAACAGATAAAATTACAAACCAGGGATTTACATCAAATGTCTCTGGCACTGTGAAGGATGCTAAGATTCGCGGGAATGATCAGAGAAATATTTCTGACTCTTCTAAGAAGATACTAACTGTAGGTTCGGATCGCTCTAGTTTTTATGGTGGTGAAGGAACACTTGACAAAAATGTAACGTCAAAAGAATACACTACTTCCTCTCACTCAAGTGAACAGAAAAGTAGTAGTGTGGCAAAATCTACATCTTCTTCCTATGTTGTTGAAATTGTTGATGGAAAAGAACGTATTATCGATAGCTCTAGCAGAGAATGGGGTGATGCGCAAGAGCAGTCAAGTAAGGAGAATTATTCAAGTATTAGTGGAACTGATATAAAACCAGAGACTGCTCACAGTATTCAAAATTACGATATGAAATCGAAGTATGACACTGGAAAGGACGGTAATAAGCCTATAAATGAAATGATGGTAAAAGAAAATTCTAAATTCGTTAAAGATGGAAAACAAGTTACAAGCCACGAAAGTGTAATTTCCCATAAAAACAATGCAATTCAGCAAAATCAAAGCACTATACAAGAACAAATTACAGGTAAAGATCAATTAACATCAGACGATCAATATAAATCTACTTCTTCCCAATATATAAATAATGAACAAATAAACAAAAATATTGTAAAAAATAATACAACTGAAAGTAATAGAGTTAGTAATGAAACAATTCGAAGACGTAATCAAACAGATACTTCAAATTTTTATGGTTATGATTCTACTATTAATAATCAACTACGAAAAGTAGGTGATATTTTACAAGTTCGGGATGTTGAAAATCTTGATTACTCTACAAAAATTCTAAAAAGTAACACGAGTAGTGCTCAGCAAGAATCTACGTCTTCTTATGTATTAGAAATCGTAGATGGTAAGCAAAGCGTAGTGGATAGCTCACACCGAGAGTGGGGTGACAATAAAGAGCGTTCGACTTATGAGAAAAGTCATCAAATAAGTGGAACTGGAATTAAGCCAGAACACGAATATTCTCGTCATGTTTTGGATAAGGAGTCATATTATGATACTGGAAAAGATGGAGTACCTAAAAGTGGAACATCTGTTACAGAGGAGTCTGCTTTATATAAAAATGGAAAGGAAATCGCCTCAACAAGTAACACATATGGCGGAGACTTCCGAAAAAAACCGGCCATCACAGAACACGTACCCGATGGAGATAACAAAATTCAAAAGGTTACTACTAAAAGTGACAACAATATTAATACAGATACGTATGAAACAACAAGTGATACTCAATCACACGTCCAAGAATCTAAGTATACTACACATAATACAGATTTTATATCAAAAGAAAAAGAAAATTTAACAAAAGAATCTAGTTCAAAAACCACTTCTCAGACTAAGGATACATTGACAACTTATGAAAGAAGTACAGGTACGTGGAATGGTAAATTTATTTATGAAACTGACGATGGTAAGCCTAAGCGCCCTAAAGAAATGTCTCCATTTGGTAAACCAGAGACACCGAGGCATCATCTAAAGAGACAAGATACTGAAGATAACATTATATTATCGTCAAGAGATATAAAAGATTTTACATCTATTAGTGATTTACGGAAAATCATTGAAAGTTCTCAGTACAACAAGGATGTCACTGTTAGTAATAAAAATATAGTGATAAAGAGGAATATCGACGACAAAGTACTAAAGGAAATTATCGAGACAGTGAAAAAGTATCCTTTCAAGCGCATAGATAAAGTTACTTTTGGCACTAAAATTAACGAAGACGTAAAAGACTTATACGAAGGCGCTGATACTGAGCAAACAACAATTATACATACAGCCACAGGAGATGCAATCAAAAAGACATTTGAAGTAGATAAAACAAGAAGTCAAATCGAAGTAACAAAATACATAACGGAAAATGGCATCACTAGGAAAGAAACTACTTACGAAGATGCAAAAGAAGACGAAAACATAAAAACAAACGTTTTTGTCGACAATAGCTCGTTAGACATCAAAAACTTGGTAAGTTAGTATACTAAAATGGTACAATCAGTCATTGTATATTTGCTTATTTTAAAACATAACTAATTAATTGTTATCCTTAATTTTTAGAAGGATGTCCGCACAACGAAGGATATACACGAATACGACGTGGTTGATCGGGCAGTTACCGACACTACGAGAAAGGACACTGTCGTCAGCACCATCTACGACGAAACTATCATAGATGACCGGAAAACTGTGCGAGATGACAGGACCGTTATAGAAGAGAAAATTTATGTGGACGAAACCAGGCCAAGACAGGGTGGGCCCAAGAAACCACAGAAGAGCGTGGATAAGGAACAGTGCATTTGTGAAATCTGTACTTGTGGGTGAGTAGTTTACATATTAATAATTATGAATCATTTTTTTATTCAAATTGATTTTTTTTGAAGGTCGTATGTTCATATATTATCATAGTGTCATTTTGCATTCACTGTTATTGCTGTTCTTGTTATTACTCATTTTCCATTACAAAGCAATTATTATTTAAATTAAGTTTATATTTTATTATAAATAATATTCAAGTTTGATTTAGCATTGGGTAACATTTTTTAATGGCTAGTAGTGTGAAATATCAATTTCAAATGAATGTAGAAAGGCATTCCAATCTTATCTCACATAATGTCCTGTCATAAGTTTTTAAGCACCTTAAAATATTCTAATGTGCCAGTGCCTTTGTCATCTAAGCGTAAGTTAAGTGTCTAATGAAGCATTGCTACACGCTGTCTTTAGATAGATATCGACTCTTAAAAACTCTAATATATATATATAAAAAAAAACATTACTATTAGGACTATTGAAGTCCATATCAATAATTTCATAAAATATACATTTATTATAAGAAATAACCCAACTGCGCCACAACGGCGGGCGTCTATTTTATTGTTTACATATTTTGGATTAGTGCCTAATACTTTCGTTTGTTTGACCTTCAATTGCTTGACACAAATTTTCTTGTCAAATATCCCATTCGTATCGCCGAATACGCCGAATATTAAACCTTATTTTGACAATCATAAAGTGAGTCATAAAGCGTTGGTAGAGTTTTTATACTTGCTTTTGTTTCTTGTTTCCAACCGAAACTTATATGCTGTCGAAAACTCGTTTTGATTATATTTTTAGGTATTTTAAAATAATGCATAATGTTCCGAAGAAATGAGGTCTGCCTAAAGATAAACGAAGCGAAAGTAGACATTTCTTTATTGCTCATAAGCAAATATAGCTACTATCTGTAAGATACTATGTGATATATAATAATAGTGGATAGATGAGATAGACATATAATGTTTATATTAAATACATTCATGGATAAAGGACATATCCCCATAAGTCACATCTTAAACTGATAATAATTTTTATAATAGGAGAACTGAATAGAACTGAAACTAAATAGAATTTTCATTTTGAAATGAAACTATTTTAAACGGATTAATCGCGTATAATATTGGTATTCGAAAATACATTTTTAGAACCCGACGTTTCGAACACTTTACAGTAGTCCGTGGGCACAGGTAGACGTCGGGTTCTATTTTAAATGTATTTTCGAATACCAATATTATACACGATTAATCCGTTTAAAATAGTTTCATTTCAAAATGTGTAATAATCGCTAAAATCAAAGAACTTATTATAGAATTTTCATTTAAGCATTGAAAAACATTTAAATTAAAGTTTTTATAGAGAATTTTTCTATTATATATAAAAAAATGAAAGTTTTAGAATATACACTTATACATCGTCATGCATAGAAAGAACTGCGAATATATCGTAAAATTTACAACGATCATAAACATATTAATATTGTTCTGCAGCTTCACGCTTTTTCCCATAACAGGGTAATAAAGGGAGAGAAACTAGTGTCAACAATCTACGTTCTCCACTTTCCACCTAAATTCGAGAAATTGCGAGTTGATTTGCGGAACTCAACGTCTTAGGTATCAGAGGGGAGAAATTAAATTATGTTAAATATGATCGTTTTCCCGAGTGAGAAATTGAACCCATAACCAATCGCGCTTACACTCAGACGCTGTCACACTGCGCCACGGTGGCCTCTAATGTTAATGTGAAGTATAAAATAGAAAAATATTGGTAAATAGTTCGTTAATTATTCAATGACGGACTATTGTATGATACTTAATCGGCCACTAAAAGTCATATTATATTTGATTTTAACCAATAATTTGTTATCCTAATAGTCAATTATACATATAATATATTGTAAATAGATTAAATATTTTGCAATAAGGCATTCAATTTAGTCAACACTTGGAAAATTGTTTGACGTTCAAAAAATTGAACATATATATGCTTAATTGAAATAAAATTCTTTGACTTTGTATTTTGCATATAAGATATCGTATGCATATTATATATTTATGCTGATCTATGCTTTACCTTTTAAACTATTGTAATATGGTGTTAGCCCACTTGACACGTAAAATACGCGTTGCCCTAACAAAATGTATTCATAGAAAACTGTATGATAAATGTATGTACAATTAACATATTAATTTATTCTAATTATACCATGGACTGGAAATGTAATGAGAAATTTTAGCTCTGCAATTCTCCATATTTACTATGCCAAATTGTATACTCATCTCTCCGTATAAATTTTGTAAAAACATATCGAAAGTGTTTTCTTTATTATATAGATAACTTATCATTTTTATTTGATAGTAAATAAGTTATTGTTATATAAAACGGGTCTAGTTTTGATAATTTTAATTTAATACACAGTTTAAATACGTAGGAAGATGGCGCCTACTCAGCTATAATGTTAATAACTGTATTCACTGTAACTGTGTACATGCCCTCAATAGTTGTCAGTTTAATTAAATCGTTAATCGCAATTATACATGTATACCAAATGACAACGTTGAAACTGTTAAATTTGTTATAACAGGCAAAATTAGTTTAAAACATTTTGTTATTACATACTTTGCTATGTTATGTTTGACAGCGCATAACTTTTTACAGTGCAGACCAATTTTGATAATTTTTTTTTAATAGATAGAATATACCCCGCAGTGAATCCCATAAATCCAATTTTTGTACGAAAATTCCAACCCTTAAGGTAGAAAAATAGAGGATAATTGCGTATTCACATAGTCATCAGGTTATTTTTTTGTTTAAATTTAATTATGATTATTATTACTTTAACTTTTAATTATTGTGTTGATATTTCTACCATTATTATACTAGTGCCCCGCTCGCGGCTTCGTCAGCGTGCACTATATTTTGTCTACTGCTGTTTCGTATTTTCGGTGGGCATTTCGTAAAACTATGAAATTCCATAAAAACTATGAAAATGGTAGAAAAATATCACCTATGTTCATCCCACCACACTCGCTGATCCGATCAGCGGTTTGGTTGTGATGACGTCATAGACAGACAGACAGACAGAGTTACCTTCGTGTTTACAATATTTGTAAGTATGGATTGTACATAAACGACGTTATTTAATTTATTTAAGTGTCTAGCTTTTTTAAAAATCATAGTGAACGTTGTTCGGTGACTTCATTTACCATTATTTAAATTTTATATTCTATTTTCTAATTTATTTTTGGTGGTTATTTATATAAAATACTAGCTCACTTTTGCTCGGGGACTTTATAAAAACATAAATTAAAAGGTTTTACTATTATCCTTAACGGTGTTGAAATACGATTTAGAGCTACATACATATCTAGTGTAAAGTTCCTTTTGTGGATATGTATTTAAATTCTAAATTCATCTTAGTCCATATTTGTAAATGACCATTTGAGTATTTTAGAAAAACTTGTTGGTCGCATATTTTAGAACGATAAAATTTTATTATACTTTTTACAATTCTATCTGTTTACTGGGAAAGAAGTCTGCAATGTACTCGTTATCTAAATCTAGCTAACAGGTAGTGAGAATCAAAAGAAATCGCGTACCGAGTTTCCCGCGCAGATAATATCATGAGAAAGCGTTGACAGTATTTATTTTTATATAAATTTATACTATAATTTTGTTTACGAAATATATAAGAATTATATAAATAAAGTTATAATTCTTAGAATTTTTTTAAAAGAGCTTGTATATTTCAACCTTAATTTCATTTACTAAATCATTTCAAATGCCATCGAGGAACAGTTGAGTCCTGAGAAATGTTCACACGCGATTGGGGTATAAGTTATCTTCAGAAGACTATTTTTATTTAAAATATAGCCATTTCCCCTGTCTGGTCAAATAAAGAGAGGCGTTAGGTTCTTTTACCCAACACGCAATCCATCCGTTTAGAAGAACTGAGTACTTACGAACATTAAATTTACTTTACCTAACTAGGAAAGAAAATATTATTTTAAAAATGCAGTTTGAAAATTGTATACACTACTGGCTTATTCTAAGGTTTTTGTCCTGTTTAACCACCATGACGTTCTACGTTACACAGGTGTTATTTTAACTGTTTCATATACCCATTAAATGTCTGCGTTTTGGGCACGTAGATACATTTCTATAGACGCTTTAAACTTTAGTAAGTGTATTAGTAGCATTAAGTATTTTCTAAATATGCATATCAACAGAAATACATATATAACGCTCATTTTAACAAGTACAGAACTCGTTGTTGTATCATTTTATAAATGTAGGAATTTGTATTAGGAGTCTTATTTAAATACAATTGTAATTTCAATGCGCTTATAGCTATTCAAATTAAAATAATATCTTGTGGGCCATTTTAGGTAGTTTAATGGAAAGATTAGAGAGAGAACTAGTTTATTAATTAATAGTAGCTGCCCGCAACTTTGATTGCATGGTCCTAATAAGTACTTACAAACAACCGTTTTCTATTTTCATATCAAATCTTTTATTTTTATATGTGAACGGAAAATTCTCAGCACCTGAATAACTTCTGTTAAGGTGTCATTTGGTTATTTGTTATGTGTAGTTTAACTGGATTCAATTATAGAAAAAGGGTATCATTCAAATTCGTCCAATATTTCCGAAGATTCAATTTCTACTGTTTATTGTAGTAAATATATAAATGTTCTGCAGTGCTATAAAGCTAGAGTAGTTTACAAAACGAGAGTTCGTGAGTTAATAATAAAACATTTGAGCAAACATATTATTTTTGTTGACTCCATGATTTCGGGTCGACTACTTACTTAACTGCTATAAAATATTTTTTTACTAAAGCCAATCTGTACTTTCAGAATCATATAATACAAGTTTACAATACTACAAGTTCAATAGTTAATTAGTACTAATTTCTTAACACCTACCACTGTGGTATAATAAGACAACAATTAATTAATACATAACTTGTTTACCTCCGAGTACACCACTACACAAAATGATTATTTTCTATAAATAAATATGCAGTAATACATACATGAGTAATTACGAGTTTACCGAAGCTTTTGCTGTATTCTATCGGCTCTGACATTCTGAATTGATCTATGACTTTAAAAGATATATTTATTTACAAATATATATCTTTCATTAACATATGACAAACAATATTAAGGAAAAGAGGAAACAGACATAGTTCCAGTACAGTCTTTAGTGTTGATGCGCAAATATAAAAAAAAAACATTTTGACTTTAATTTTAAAAAGAAAACACATGTTTTTTTTGAGTAAATAATAAATATACGAATTCTAGTAAAATGATTCATTTAATTAAAAACAAAACTAATAATATTACGAAAAAAGGGCACAGACCAACATTCTGTAGTGTTTATATATTCAAATATAAAAAAAAACTAAAACACTTGTTTCTTATTTAGTAAATGATAAATATAGAAACAAAATTCCTTTCAAAGTTCATTTAAATAACACTACGAGGGTTTTGCCAATTCGAAATGATTCGTTTCTCTAAATTGTTTTAAATCTGCTATAGTCTATACTATCACTTCTATTATTAGGAGGGCAAATTAAACAAGATAGAAGGTATATGACATTTGCGCGAGATAAATATTTCTTATGTCCCGTCTGCATCATTATAGGTTGTCCTATAGATAAACTTTAACCACAATGTTCTTGATATATATACCGTATACCGTACATATGTATATTATTATATGTATTAGATAGTATAATATAAGTATGAGTTCATAAGTACAGTTTTGAGTATGAACATATTAAAATGAAAAATAATTTGTCTATATTAGAAAAGGAAATAGTTGTTATCCACCGGAAACCGGCATATTTTTTGAATATATTGGCCTATTTTATGACAGGTGACATTAAAAAACATATACATTAGAATTTTGTGTTTTTAGTTCTGTGTCGTTTGTAAATTAGATTTTAAATAATTGTTAATATCATATAATGTTTATGAAAAATTATATTTTGAGCCTCAAACAGAAGCAAGTCGACCCTCACAAGGTAAATTAATATTTTTTCACCTTTAAACAAGTTTACTTTCATAGTGGGGCCCCCTTAACCCCACTAGAGGCAACAGAAGCAAGTAATAGCTGATATGTTACACCGTACCTACTACAAAATTGGTCGATTTAGGCATTTGAACTTTTCAGTATTACACAAGTAATTTAAAATCAAGATTAAAAACATATTATTGAGGAAAGTATATTAAATTGTTCAGGAATACTATTCTGATGTTAATGTGTGGAATTTAATCCTGTTGATCCTCACTCGGGATATGATAACTATATACTTATCGTAAAATTATATCTGAAAAGAGCAATTTTAGTTTTCGCCGGCTTTTCTTAGCAGAACTGCCTTCTGGCCGGTGGTAGCTACCGGTAGGACTAACAATACTGACATTTTATGTCAATTGACGATTCGAGTGCTTGTGATAGATAGTAAAATTTTACTATTTAAATAAATTGAACGATTTTGGTAATTTTAACATAAGAGAGATTAAATTAATTATTATAGAAATCACTTTTAATTGTCCTGTTAACGCGTAAACAACTAAATATAAAAAATAAAAGTCACTTGTGCATATCAAACACATGGGTAGTGTGTGTTATATTTTCCACTTTTTGTCTATATAAACTATAATTATGTAAAATTTCATACTCGGCCCAATTTACATAAAAAGGTGTCCAAAAGTTTTGGCTTCCCATAATAATAGATAATGAATGCAATATAAAAGCACCCGCCTGTGACAACAGAATAGAGATGTGTTCGTTCATTGTGACAGTCAATTGCGACACGCTATGTTGCAAAAAGGTCTTTGTACTTGTATCCGATTCCATGCCTGTATGGAATATTGAGCAAGAGTTTAGTTGCACCTAATAAATGATTTTACTCAAGTTCTAACTGCAAATAACCTGGGGATTTAATTACTTTTTTATATGATAAAAATTATTCTGACATAATATTTTTTATACCATTTTAAGCAATGCTTCATCTGTTATACTTATAACTATTGATATTGAATATTATATCTTTGGTAGAAAGAAGTCTTTATAGCAAACTATATTAAAGTTAAAAAAGACATATTTAGAAAAAAAATCCTAAGTGTGAGATTAACAATTGTTTTTATAAATATATTAAAGTTATTAAAGTACTGTTGAAAATTAATAATGGATCGGCCTTCATTAACTACTAATATATCATTGCATTTTTTCATATAATAATTTGGTCGAGACGAAATATTTGAGAAAATGGTTAACATAACACTTGTTAAATGAACAGGTTACATTTAAGAGCTAGACGAGGTAAATTGTTCCGCGTAGGCATATTTGTCATTTCCTATTGAAGTAGGTGTAATTTGGTTAAGTTTTTAGTGTGTCTAGATTTTTTTATTTGATATGAGATTGAAAAACAACATTTATTCTTTTTTTTATTATATAGAATCTGCGGAAATATATAGGATTTTAAAAAAAAAAACTAATAAGCATCTATTTTATTTGCCTTTTTTTTAATACGGTTCCGTTACTTATTATTTCGGACCTGAAATTAAGAAAAAGTGAAAATAAAACCATTTATTTAGTTCTTACTGCCTACTTTACAATATTACTGGAGTGTGTGAAATTAGAAATGTGATACGATATGAAAAAAATAAAAGAGCAAATAAACGAGAGCTCTATTGTTGTCACCGATTTAAGCATATTCCATACATATCAAGTGCCGTTAACTTTCATACTGTTAGTAATAAGCTGTTTTCATTTATTATGTATGTATAGTACGTGACTAGGTTAGCGCCTAGGCGATAAACTTGAGCACTAGGCATTCCTAACACGTTCTATACAACCATTCGACAAGCTAGATGTTTCAATATGTTTTATGCAATATAAATAGGTTTTTGGAATTCGCGAACATATAATAATATTTCTTATAAATGAAAATATATAAATATTAATTTTGCTTAAAAAAATCTCACTGTAGGCAAACTCAAGTAGGCTTAAAAAATAAATAAACTTTCACTTAAAGCCACTTTACATAATTGATAATAATTGCCTTTGCAATTGAATAAGAAGTGCTCAATTAATGACACTTGAAGAGAGGGTGTTATTTATTTTTACCTCAATTACTGATAAAACCATATTCATCTATTTAATTTTTGTACCTTGGATGCCACCTACTCTGATTCTCTGAAGTATTTTTACAGCACTTAACATAGAGTTAGAAAAAAGAGAAAATTAAGAATTGTTTTACTGAAAATAACATTTTAGTATAATCTAAGTAATAATATTTAAAAATTTTTAAATATGTTAAATTTGTCATCTTTTAAATCAAATGAAATTTATCGCCTTGATGAAATATAATGTCTCGAATTTCGTGATGTATACTACATACATGTTGAGAGAATAAAAATCACGACCGCTCCAAGAAAATATTTTACTATTTACAAGCATTGTATGTTAATTGCGCGTTGGGAAGAGACATGACCAACATTTCAATGGTGAATGGCAAAAAATTGTTTTCGTTATACATTATGCATTATGTAAATCATTAAAATGTTTGAAATTTGGTAAAAAGACAAATGTGACAAACAATATTTTTAAATTTTATACATAAATAGTCTGTAAAGTATCGACTAAGCTTGTTTTTCAGTCATATTGTAGGTGTTTCGTGGGTTGACTTTAGTATTAGCACAGCAATAGTCATGATTTACTCAAAGCCTTATTTGTAGTCAATCCGTGTGGATGTTTATTCTAAGCAGACGTATTATGTCACCAGCGGTTAAGCTACTCCTGTAACTGTATGCAATGAATTTAATGGCATTTTAACTAAGCTTAAGAGTGATAGAATAACTCTGATAAAATGAACGCAATAATAGTAACAAGAAAAGTGGACGTAGCTCGCCCACTGCCTCTTCAATTGAGATTGAGTTGTTACTAAATTGACCTTCTCCATCTTGGCGTGTGCGTATCATTTATTAGAAGCAATCATAAACTGTATTTGATTTTTTTTGTACTTACGGTCATATGTTTGTTTCTATAAGCTAGTATGAGGTCATTCTTTGAGGGGAGCGTTTTATTTTCGTTTATCATATCCCTAATATCTAGATGCAGTATCCAATTATAAGTATAAAATTATTATCATTTTACTTTATTTTGTTTTTGTGTAACAATTCAGTGTAGATAAGATAACTAGATCGTAGCTGTTAAGTTATAAACGTAACGAGCGCGTAGAAATATTCAACCTAATTATGCGCATAAACTAACCTTTCGACGTTAATGCTAAGTATTATTACCTATTTCAAACTTGTTCGCCTTTGAAATTGCAGAATATATTCTATAGAGAATCATCATACTGGCATATGACATACATGCCCTATCTATTCCAGTAGTATTCAATTACCTATTTGTAACTGACAATTGTTTAAGTAGAGACTGTTAATATTTAAACAGTCAAAATATAAATAAATAAAGTAAATTGTCATATGTAGATGGTAATATTTTGTAATAATGATAAATGAAGGCTTGTCTATAAATCTAGAATACCAAAGGCAAATATGTCTATATATCTTTTAAAATTTCGCCGAAAAAAGAATTATTGAAGTTAACTATAAAATCGGCAAGTCAATTAGAAAGACGTGACGCTGTACCGACCTCAGGTTATTCGCGTCGGTGATCTCATCATGCCCACGTCCTCGCTTAAACTCGTTTCTTACTTGTTTATTCCATGTAAAACTTAACGTTTCCAACCCGGCGTTCTTACGTCATTTTGATACGCGACGCTACTTTTCTTTTTTCACATTTTAACATATAATCGGTCTCTTGACGGTATTTTGTATATAAACATTAAAGCTATTTCAAGATAACGCTTCATTATTTCTAGACATAAAAATATATTTTTTTATAACATTAAGTATTTATATTTAACCTTTACGAAAATATAATAATGATCTATAGTTCATTATATCAGTACTAGCTGATAATATTTTGTTGAAATTAATCTGTATGCATTGTGTTTTTACGTTTTATCTACGTGCACCTGTCCAATATGATTTATCACAGAAATTGGGTGTAGAACAAGTAAATTTGATAAGATATACGAAATTATTTCAGCAATTATATTACGTAACGCAAACATTTCTTGAATTCGCAATGTAACAAAGAAAATAGCTGTTTTAGCTACTTTTTATATAGAAGTCAATTATGGAAATCAGAATACAGACGCTCAAAAGACGTCTCGCAGTTGGATGTGGCCATATGTAACCGCTTGCATTGTCACGCATTCGATATAGCAAGCAAAGAGATCGACCTCAATACTGAACATGGAAAGTTGCTGCTGGAGGCACACCAAAAAAGGACGAAGTACTGAAATAAGTATTTAGTACATTCGACGTTTTATGTCCGCACCTATTTAAAAAAATTGTACGTGTTTTAAAATATAAGTAAGAAATGTATATATTTTTTAAATTTAATATCTCTGATAACCTTAGCTTTGTTAATGTTAACATTTAACATATAAAAAAAAAAATTGAAATAGTATAGATTTTTTCTTAAATATTCTAGTAAAATGACCTCACTTGTGTCAGTTATATTTTGTATTTTAAACAAGTCAATGTTGTTCAGCATTGAATAATCGCTTGTCTCTCAGAAGAAGCACTATAAGTTGAAAACTGAACAAAGCTATCATTCAGAAGATATTTTCAATACTCTATGTCTCTACAGTCAATAGTGGAAAGTTTAAATAATTCACACTAATTTCTAAATTGCAGTTATTGTACTTAGTTTTATTTTAGTTATTAGTAAAATAAAATTTACATGCCGCGACAATAATAGATGATATTTAGATATAAATAATCTTCTATAACTAGTGAGCCGCGTGCGGTTAAAATTGATATATCGCCACTACACATTACATTTAAACTGTAAAATATTAAAATAATTATTATAAATTACAAGTTTAATTAAAGAAAACCAATAAAAATTAATAACTATTGCGTTGGCTATTCTGGTAAATTCGTATGTCAATGTCACTTCCTGTTCTGCAAACAATTGATTACATCATTTAACATGATTTCATATAGAATAAGTAATTATTTTTTTTATACCATAATTATTAAAGTCAGGTAATGACATCACAATGCTCTGTTTTCGCAAATGTTTATTAAGATTATCCTTCCAAAATATTAGCGATATCGTAAGATAAGATATACACACATATAAATAGATATATAGGTAAGTTTTTAAAATCATAAAAATGCTGATAGAGTCGGTATATTTCAAAAAGTTTATATACATATACGTTTATAATTATCTTTTATGGAAAAAACGCTTAGCTTAGTACAACTTTAAATATAAAAAGGTTTAGTTAATAGACTATCAAACAGAACAGAATGTATAACATTCGTTTCGATGGGCAGAAATACTTCTCAATATCTTCATTAATAATACCTCGTATGTCATTCGTCTTTGCCGCTTATGTGTTATATATACTACTAGGTGTGCTGTGCTTTTCGTATGAAAATGTAAAATAACAGTTGCCTAAGTTACTACTTATTAAATCAGCTATCTGCCAATGAAAGTGCCTTGAAAATCGATCCAGCCGTTCCAGAGATTAGCTGGAACAAACGGGCAGACAGATAAAAAGATAAGAATTGTAATGTGTATACATACATATACATTTAGTAAAAAGCGTATATTTTAATATTACACTCCAATTTTATTTATTTGTATAGATTAGGCATTACGGTACCTGAAAATATTATTTATCATTTGAACATTCACCTATCAATTTACTGTTCTCAAAATATTGGCGGCTTAAGCTGGTGAGAGCAAGTTGGCATTAACGTGGGTGTTGCATTATCCAGTCACAGCTATAGAAGGTCGTCGACCATATGGTCGGTCTAGTCTTATATTAAACAATTTTTTTTTAAAGTACAAATTGTAACCAATTATATATAGCTAAACAAGTTCTATGCTCTTTGTTCCAAAATAATGCTAATAATGTTAGTATCTTTACTAAACAAAAAAATTATAATTGGCAAACTGGTATGCGAATGTAAACTGGTTTATATTTTGTATCTGAGAAATTTTCGTCTCTAAGATCGCTTAGAGAAATAGAATATATTTTACAGATTAATGAATAGTATTAAATTTCTATATTTCACAAATACAGTCTCTGTTTATCTGTTATTGTCTCTGTTATTCTTTTTCTATCTCATATTGTTTTCTTTTTTTGCTAAGCTCCAGTATTACTATATTAAAAAGCACAGAAAACTAGTGCAAAAAGCCAAATAACACTAGTTTTTCATTCATACGCCTTTTAAGGTCGTTGATGTAATCGTTGGCGTTACACAATTATTTCCGCCAGTTATTATTTTGCACTTGAATCCAACAATGGGTCACCTTGGTATCGTTGCGTAGGCAAAAGTAATAATACCTTACAAGTAATGGCAACATTAAAATAGAATTATGTGCTATAAATTATTTAAAATTTAGTGCTATTTCATTTGTAGCATTAAAATAATATTAATCGATTAGTTTGATTTAAATAATAATAATTTATAACGGTTTTTTTTAATTATTAATGATAGGAATTTAAAAAAAATATGTTTCATAAAAGATAATTAAAGAAATTGCAACCATAAAAGATATAATATGACATTTATTGGTATTTATATAAAAAAAAACTGAAATGATCATAGCTTCTGAGGACGGTACCAACTTGTCTTCTCACGCCCGCCACCGCACCGGCGATCCGCGTCGATGACCGTGGTCCGTGTCTGTGCCTTTGCGACGCCATACGAAAATGCTAATTGCGGATTCACCGAAACAATAAATTATACTCCAAGAATACCCATACAATTACAAACGCAGAAAAATTGCCATATGCTGTAAATTATTATTGTTTTTATTATAATGACAAACGAGTAAAAGTCAAGTAGGTGAGTCAAATTAAATATTTTTTTATTGTGTCGCTTTGTAGTAGTAGAAATTCAGTTACTTAAATTTCAATAAGCAAATAATAATTTTGATTATTGACTGTTATGCATTTTGTATTTCCAAGCCATTCAAGGTCATATCTACGGTAGTACAGACATTCTATTCATGACACCAATTTATAATAAGAGAAAATGACGAAGAATTTTGTTAAAAGAGTAAACAAATACATGTTCATAAGCAAATTAATCACAAGCTCTTATTGAAATCTGTGTTGAGTAATACGCCCAATATAGCCAGAGGAGCCGTCACCATCTGAGTCAGGAACTGTTTGGTGTCTGTTCTTGCAAAACCATATGGTAAATGTCTCTTAAGAGCTAAGTAAGTGGCGATTATGTTTCATCAAAACTTTTAGTTTAATTTTTTTTATAAAGTTGTTTTAAATTTGTAGAATATAATATTAAAAAAATGATAGAATAGTAACAATTGATAATAACAAAATCATACTTTCATATAAAACAAATGTCGTTACGAGTATATATATATAACAGATATATTCAAAACAGATGAAGGCTTGTTATTGATTTATTGTAATTTATGCTATATATAATATGATAATATATAAATATAATGATAAATTTATTAAATTAAAATAAATTTATTTACTGTCGCGAAATAAATATAAAGTGAAGATACTCTTTAAATAAGTCCTATAATTTACTCATTTG
Source organism: Podotricha telesiphe (assembly GCA_038994665.1). Classification (NCBI taxonomy): domain Eukaryota; kingdom Metazoa; phylum Arthropoda; class Insecta; order Lepidoptera; family Nymphalidae; genus Podotricha; species Podotricha telesiphe. Next base: position 1,947,894 of record JAOYRR010000271.1, read on the forward strand.
ATTACAAAACATTTCTGTAATAAAATCAATATACCTATTATACTAAACTTCTTTACTGTTACTCACTAAGGGACTGAGGGACAATGCTCAGCCGCAGCTAAAATAGAAAGTTGAAATTTGGCATGTAGGCTCGTTAGGAAAAGATGGGGAGCATTTATTTTCATTTATAGTTAAAGGTACAAAATATAAAAAAAAAAACAATAATATAAAAGGATCACAAAGTTGAGGACGCCGATACTTTACTTGTACGTATGTATGTAAATCGTATTACTTACAAGAATAATTGTGATTCGAGTTGTAAATATGTATGTGTTCAATTTGTTTGTATTACCCGAGTTATCCACAAGGATGGATAACTCGCGTAAGATGTATATTTGTTCAGAATTTTTTCATAGAATTATACCTATATTAATTCTATCAAAAAATAATTAGTTTCTCATGTTATTAGGGTAATTTTACAAATGTTTCTACTTTTATGTTGTTAATTAAGTTATTTTCTATCTTGGGAAGTTATTTGCGAAATAAATTAATAGAGTACTTTTCAAATACATCAGGAAACTCTAAAACTATTCGAATAACTACGGTTCTTGATAGCAATATTTGGGATACCATAATCCTACCTAGCAGTGCTAGCCTAGCACATAGCAACGAACGTTGTAAGTTATCACTCTAGTATCAGTTGGGCAACGCCTAGCAATTGTTTTCATTATAATGCTGTTAACAAGCTGTAAACGTTTAAAATATAAATATATAGGATAAATGCTGGCAATAATGAGGTAATTTTATAATTTATTTCTCATTACATTTAACCAATTAATGTGATGCAATATCTAAAAAAATTTTTTTAAATGTCACATAGTATTCCATATTTGAAAATAGGCAATGTTTCTCTAAATACATTTTTGGAACACTATGTCAGAAATATAAGTAAGGCGAGTTTGTTGTTTGTAAATATTGATCGATGAAAAAGCAACGACTGAATTAGGACAAGTTTGATTCTGATCGCTAGGCGACAAATTGCGTTCATGTTTAAAATAGAAGTTGAGACTTGAGACAAGTGATGAATCGAATGAAAAAAATGAAATATTTTTTTATTTACTCCTGATTTAGTTTTTGAAACAGTTAAAAGAACTGGACTACATTCGTAGGTTATTTATATATAATACTTTACTGTTGATGAACAATACGAGTATTATATATTTTGATACCTACCATCATTTGGAAACAATATGAATAATTTCATATTATATAATTGACAGTGTTGTCTTACTAAGATTGGATTGGTACAGGAAAGGAACATATTAGCGAATGGGTCCTTACATGAAATTATTGAGTCACCGCTATATCGGGACACCAGCCGCCCACTTTCGTTTCAAAACTTCTTTGTTCTCTTAAAATTATAATTACATAGATTTTCCTATCTCTTGATGACATTTTGCGCTTTGATTAACATTTTAATAAGATAATCTTTAAATCGATTCTTTATATTAATTCTTTTTACTTGCATATATACATAAATAACTGCCTGTTTATACATACTGTTATGTTTCTTAGCAACGCCTTTCATTTCATGAAATTACATAAATAGGCTAAGTTGTTTCATTCATACTACAGCACTATATAGTAAGTTTTTTAAAGATATAATTTTTAATATTTTTACACTTTTTACTTAATAATAAACACTTAAAACACTTAAATGATAATAATGACGTTATTTAAGCTTTAGTAATAAAACAAAATATAATAACATAAAAATCATAAAGGAAAAAGAACAAAGCATACGGCAGTAGGTGACGCGATATGTAACAGGCCGGGTTGCTTGGTGTTTGACTTGTCTTAGTGGAAATATATACTTATTGAATAGATACTTTCATAAGCCGGACGAGAAATGCAATGGAATATTGCCTATTTATTGGGCCTGATTAATTATAACCATTATTAGGTGTTTTTTTTATCACAATGGCCTATCCAAATTTCGCGGTTTACGTAGTGTTGTCCTTTTACATAGTTGTAAAAGCTTTGAACTAAACACTATGGATGGGATATGGCTGGACCTCTTGCGCTGCCACCCTTGCCTCAACCGAGATGTCTTCCTTTATATTTACACCCGTATCGTATCAGGAGGTATTTTGACAATTGATTTTTTTGTGATAACAGATAAACATCTTTAAATAAACATTTACATAGATAAACTAATTTAAATATTTTTTGCTGGTTTGGGTTCAAGCAAAAACTACAATATTTATATAATCGTATGTGTACATGTATAATTTAAGTGTACATTATTGACTGTAAGTGGAACAAATGATACTATGTATCGGTTGATGATATCGAAGTCAAAGCCATATAAATAGGCATTTTGTCTGTCTTTATAGTATTCACATCGCATATTAAAATTTTAGTATCAAAATAGTTTTTATCATTGAACAATGTTTTAACAATATAACTTTTTTCCAGGCATCACCGCTGCCCACACAACGATGTCCCGGAGCCATTGTTCGATGTGGAGCACACTACGAGCGTGGTTTCCGCATATAAACAAGACTATGACGAAAAACATGTCAGCCGTACTACAGCTGTTCACCACGAAGATCACTTGAGACTGGAAGGCGATTTTCAAGAACCAGAACGTCCCCAATGGCAACCTGTTGAACGACCTAAGCCAACAAAACCAGAAGATAATCTGAAACCTGAGGGTGATTTTGAAAAGAGAAGGCCTGAGGAGTGGCGTCCAGGTGAGAGAGCTCCTATTAGAAAGCCCGAAGATAATCTTAGGCCTGAGGGTGACTTCGAGAAGCGAAAGCCGGAAGAGTGGCGACCTGGCGATAGGGCTCCAACCCGTCGCCCTGAAGACAATCTTAAGCCAGAGGGAGATTTTGCTACACCTGAAAAAGAAGTCTGGCGTCCAGCCGAACGTCAAAAGCCTAAAAAGCCGGAGGATAATTTACGACCTGAGGGAGACTTTGAGAAACGCATCCCCGAAGAATGGCGCCCTGGTGATAGAGAGCCTGTAAAGCGACCACAAGATAATTTAAGACCAGAGGGTGACTTTGAAGACAGACGGCCTGAACAGTGGCGACCTGGTGATCGCGAACCTACACGTCGTCCTAAAGACAATCTTAGACCAGAGGGAGAATTTACAAGTCCTGAAAAAGAACCCTGGCAACCAGCTGAGAGGCAGAGGCCAATAAAGCCACAGGATAATCTGCGACCAGAAGGAGAATTCGAAAGGCGCAAGCCTGATGAATGGCGTCCTGGTGACAGAGCCCCTGTTCGCAAACCTGAAGATAATTTAAAACCAGAAGGTGATTTTGAACAAAGACAACCTGAAGAATGGAAACCAGGTGATAGGGAGCCGGTCAGAAAACCAAAAGATAATTTAAAACCAGAGGGAGACTTTGAGCGGAGACGTCCTGAAGAATGGCAGCCTGGTGATCGAGCTCCAACAGTGCGTCCTCAAGACAACTTAAAACCAGAGGGAGATTTTGAGCGGAGACGTCCTGAAGATTGGCAGCCTGGTGATAAAGCTCCAACAGTACGTCCTCAAGACAATTTAAGACCAGAGGGAGAATTTGAGCGGAGACGGCCTGAAGAATGGCAGCCTGGTGATCGAGCTCCAACAGTACGTCCTCAAGACAATCTAAGACCAGAGGGAGAATTTTCCACACCTGAAAAGGAGCCGTGGCGACCAGCTGAACGACAGAAACCTAAAAAACCAGAAGATAACTTATACCCTGAAGGAGAATTTGAAAAACGTAAACCAGATGAGTGGCGTCCTGGTGATAGAGAACCTGTCCGTCGACCGCAGGATAATCTGAAACCAGAGGGTGACTTTGAAGGCCGGAGACCAGAAGCATGGAAGCCAGGTGAACGGGCTCCAGTTAAGCGTCCTGAGGACAATTTAAAACCTGAAGGCGAATTTGAAAAAAGGAGACCTGATGAATGGCGTCCAGGAGACAGAGCATTAATGCGCCGACCAGAAGATAATCTCAAACCTGAGGGCGAGTTTTCTACACCTGAAAAAGAGCCATGGCGTCCAGCAGAACGTCAAAAGCCTAAAAAGCCGGAGGATAATTTAAAACCTGAAGGAGAATTTTCTACTCCACAAAAAGAAAAATGGAGGCCAGCTGAACGACCAAAGCAGAAAAAACCAGAAGATAACCTTAAACCAGAGGGTGAATTTGAAGGAAGAAAACCGGAAAAATGGCAACCTGGTGAAAGAGAACCTGTTAGACGCCCAGAAGATAACTTAAAGCCTGAAGGAGAATTTACTACTCCTAAGAAAGAAGACTGGAAACCTGCAGAAAGGCCTCAGCAGATAAAACCACAAGATAATTTAAAACCAGAAGGAGAATTTACTATTCGAAGAAGTATAAATGAAGATTACAAACAAATTATTGGAGAAAGGGCTGAAATCGTTCGTCGTACTGACAATATTATTACAGAAGGAGAATTCACAGGTAAATAAAAATGGTTATATTTATTATTTTGTCTCAATTTCTTATTTTCTTAATATAATTTTATAACATTAATTATAAAAATGCCATAAAATAATCTTAACTAATGTTGTAACTTTAGTTTGTTCATATCCTACATAAGACTTTACTAAATAAAATCTTTTAATCTTGATTTGTAACTTGTAAAATTCTTGTTTACATGTATATGATGTTCACTACAGATACGACAACATCGCGCTCGGAGTATACTATCAAACCTCTGGAGCGACCAAAACCAGTGAGACGTAATACTTGGACAAAAATTGAAGGCGACATGACAACAGAAACAACATCTAAATCTGAATACATAGATTACACAGATACAGTTGAACGAACTACTTTAATTACGCGTAAAACGGATAATTTAACACACGAAGGTGAAATAGAATTTATTACTTCAAACCAAAAAGATTTTACAGAAAAAAGTACTATAGTAGATCGCCCTCAGCGTCGTCGGACATGGACAAAAGAAGATTTCGAAAAGTTCTATTCATCCGAAGATATTGAAACCGTAACAACTACTCAAGAAGAATATAAGACTTACGAAGAAAAGCATCAAAAGCGTCCTATTGCTAAGAAGCCAACAGATAATCTTAAGCCAGAAGGAGATTTCGAACGACCAGTACACGAAGAATGGAGGCCTGCAGAACGCCCCAAGCAGAAAAAACCTGAAGATAACTTGCGTCCTGAAGGTGAATTTTCAGCTCCTGAGAAACAAAAGTGGCGTCCGGCTGAACGACCTATTCAAAAGAAACCAGAAGATAATCTTAAGCCAGAAGGTGAATTTGACCAGTACAAACCAGAAGAGTGGCGCCCCGCTGAAAAACAAACTCCTAAGAAACCTATAGATAACCTTAGACCAGAAGGGGAATTTACTACACCAGAAAAAGAAAAGTGGCGTCCCGCAGAGCGATCTGTCCAAAAGAAACCTAAAGACAATTTAATGCCTGAGGGTGAATTTGAACAACATATACCCGAAGAATGGCGCCCTGCAGAAAGACAAACTACTAAGAGACCTAAGGATAATTTAAAACCTGAGGGTGAATTTGAGAGTCCAATAAGAGAAGACTGGAAACCTGCCGATCGGCCTAAACCAAAACGACCAGAAGATAATCTTAAACCGGAGGGTGAATTTGAAACACCAGTTCATGAGGAATGGCGGCCTGCAGAACGTCGAAAGCAAACACAAAACCTAAAAAACCAGAAGACAATCTACGACCTGAGGGTGAATTTTCAACGCCCGATAAAGAGGCATGGCGTCCGGCTGAACGACCTATTCAAAAGAAACCCAAGGATAATCTTATGCCTGAAGGTCAATTTGAAGTGCCTCATCAGGAAGAGTGGAGACCCGCAGAGCGCCCTGTGCAACGGAAACCAAAAGATAATTTAAAACCTGAAGGAAACTTCGAAAAACCACAACCCGAAGAATGGCGTCCCGCTGAAAGGCAAACACCTAAAAAGCCTAAAGATAACCTTAAGCCTGAGGGTGATTTTGAAACTCCTGAAAAAGAAAAGTGGCGTCCTGCAGACAGACCGACTCCTAAAAGGCCTGATGATAACTTATGGCCAGAAGGAGAATTTACTACTCCAGATAAAATACAATGGAAACCAGCTGAGAGACCAGTACAAAAGAAACCAAAAGATAATCTTAAGCCCGAAGGGAGTTTTGAAACGCCTGAAAAAGAACAATGGCAGCCAGCTGAAAGGGCGAAACCTATCAAGCCTCATGATAATTTACGGCCCGAAGGGCAATTTGAAGATAGAAAACCAGATAAGTGGCAACCAGCAGAACGACGTGTTCAAAGAAAGCCAAAAGATAATCTTAAGCCGGAAGGAGATTTTGAACAGCCTAGACCCGAAGAATGGCGACCTGCTGAGAGAGAAACACCCAAAAAACCAAAAGACAACCTGAAGCCTGAAGGTGACTTTGAAACACCTAAACAGGAAGAATGGCGTCCTGCAGAAAGGCTTAAACCTAAAAAGCCAGAAGATAATTTACATCCAGAAGGAGAGTTCGAAAAACGACAACCTGATCAATGGCGTCCTGGTGATCGTGCACCTGTACGTCGGCCACAAGACAACTTGCGACCAGAAGGCGAATTTACCGCACCAGAAAAAGTGCAATGGCGTCCCGCTGACCGCCCTGAACAAAAGAAACCACAAGATAACCTTAGACCGGAAGGTGATTTTGAACAACCGAAGTCACAAGAATGGCGGCCTGCTGAACGACCTCAGCCAAAGAAACCGCAAGATAATTTACATCCCGAAGGAGAATTTGAGAAACGTCACCCAGAGAAATGGCGCCCTGGTGAAAGAGCTCCTGTTCGCCGACCAGATGATAATCTCCGCCCTGAAGGCGACTTTACCACTCCTGAAAAAACTATATGGCAGCCAGCAGAAAGGCCAAGTCAAAAGAAACCTAAAGATAATTTAAAACCTGAAGGAGATTTTAACTCGCGTACTCCAGAACACTGGCAACCGGCTGAAAGACAAACACCAAAGAAACCTCAAGATAATCTAAAGCCTGAAGGTGACTTTGAAACGCCTAAGAAAGAAAAATGGCAACCAGCTGAAAAACCTGAAGTTAAAAAGCCTAAAGATAATTTAAGGCCTGAGGGAGAATTTGAAAAACCAAAACATGAGGAATGGAAACCAGCTGAGAGACCAACACCTAAAAAACCTCAAGATAATTTAAAACCTGAAGGCAAAATTGACACACCTAAACGTGATGATTGGCGTCCGGCCGAACGTCCTGTTGTAAAGAAACCCAAAGATAATCTCAAGCCCGAAGGAGACATGGAAGTCATGCGAAGAACAGATTATGCTATAACTAAAGGTGATAGAGCCGATGTTGTTAGACATGAAGATAATTTGAGAATGGAGGGAAGCATTGATGTTCATCGCTCGAGAGACGACTATAAACGTATTGATAAAACTGAAAAAATTATAATACAGAGACATGAGGACAACTTACGAACAGAAGGTGAATTTATTGATTTACATGTTCGAAATGATTATAATGCTACCAAAGGTGAACGAGCATCAGTAGTAAAACCCCAAGATAACTTGAAACCTGATGGCAAATTTTATAAGCCAGAAGTAGTCCCATCCCAACCAGCTGAAAAACGTAAACCTATTAAGCATGTTGATAATATAACAATTGAAAGAGACCTAGATGTACGTAAAAAAATAGATAGAGTTGATATAATCAGAAGAGAAGACAATTTAAAGATAGAAGGTGAATTCATAGATATGAAGCACAGAAATGACTATAATGTAGTTACAGGTGACAGAACAACTATTGTTAAACATGAGGATAATCTTAAGATGGAAGGTAAAATGGAAAATATTCGCTCTTCTGATACATATCGAATTGTGAAAGGTCAGAGAGTTAAATTAACCCGTAGAGAGGACAATCTTAAAATAGAGGGTGTTTTTGAAGATCATTCACGCAGGGATGACTATAAAATAAAGAAGGATGGCAGGTCAGCCATTACATACTACTCAGAAAAGGATGAGCCTAAAGTTATTATTGATGGACAGAAGAACGATAAACATACGTATGTTAAAATACATGAAAATAATTATATCGATGATAAAACTTCTGTTTCTAAGCACTATACTAAGTATACTGAGGACGACTCTAGCCATTATACGACACAAAAAACTTCAGAAGTAACCAATATTTCTCAAGGACGTTCTCCTCAACCAAATGGACAGAAAGATTATACTCTTCCTAAAGACGAGAAACCTTCAAGACCTAAATGGGATAAGTCAGGAAATACATTAGACGACCGTCCAACAAACAATAATAAGACACATGAAAGACCGGTACAAGCACCAGGAGAAAAGCTTGATAATAAGCCAGAACAGAAACCTGAGTATAGAACTGGAGAGAGATTGAGTGACAAACCAGTAGAGAGAATGGGAGAAACGCGAGGTCCACAACCTAGCTATATTCCAGGAGAGAGGCCAAGTAATAAAAATTTAGATAGGCCTGGAGACGTAGCAAATGACAGGCCAAGTTTATCAGAACGTCGTCCCGGTGATAAATTTGGTGAAATACCAAGCTCTGCACCAGGAGAGAAATTACAAGACCGACAAATTAGACCAGAAGATAGCTTAAGACAAGAAGGACCTATGAAGCCTCAGTGGCCAACAAACGAGCGAGCTAGCCCTATCCGCCCCAAGGATAATCTGTATCCTGAAGGTAACAATAAATATTATCCATCTTCTGTTAGCAGGGCTGATTATTCTGAAACCAAGGAAAGTTCTCATTCAGTTATTGAGGAACGACACACCCCTCGTCGTTCAGGTCCTGAAGAGAGTAAAAGGATTCACCAAACAAATAACGTAACTGATTATACCAAATATCATTCTGTCACAGATATTAATAACTCTAACCATACACATTCTGGTCATGATGTGAAATCATATATAACTAAAACTATATCCGATAAGCATCATGACAGCAGTGTGCAAAAATCTCATTCAGAGACACATACTACAAAAGTAATAGGAGCTCAAAATAAAGTAGTTGAAAAATCTCACATAGCTTCTGATATTAAAAATCATGACTTTCCATCAAATGTTAATCGCAATGAGCCACAAAATACTTCTATTTCATCATCAAAAAATGATATAAACACCATGTCATCACACGGTACTACTGATCGTAATGCAACAAATCAATCAAATAAAAGATATTCGACGGAAAGGAACCTTACAAACAAAAATGATACTAAAAATATTCAACATTTATCTTCTGAAAATAAAATAGTAAAACAAGTAACTGAGAAGAAATTGATTGCTGGGAAATGGGTAAATGTAACTAGAAATGTTGAAGTTGTAACGAATGCTGATAAATCAGGGAGTCTAAACTTGAAAAACGTTGTTGGTGGACGAAATGACATTGATAGTAAAAAACCAAGAAATATCGTTGGTAACATTGCATCTTCTAAGCAGGTGAATATAAACGAGAATAACCAAATATCCCATAAAACTGCGGACACTACATATGTAGTACAAGGGAGAAGTGATAACTCAAAACAAACATCTAATCATTCAGAGACAAAAGAGATTAGCCAAATATCTTCACAGAAAATAATAAGTTCTGGACAGCATTTAACATCTTCATTGGATCAGAATTTCCATTCCCATGGACATCTATCTAACACGCGTTCCCACGAAAATATACACAATGCCACGCACTCAACTCAATCAAGCCATGTTGAAAACAACACTTCTCACTCGACACAAGTCAATGCTAGACAAACACAGAGACATATTACAGGTGATCATATTCATAGAAAGCAAATAATTACAGAATCGCCAATTCATCACATGACTTCGTATCATACAGACGATCAACATCATCGTGGTACACGCTCAAGCGAGAGCCAAGTCCAACGTTCCACAGGTACATCATCTACAGCAAGTCACGTCACGGAAAACATTTCTAAAGTGTCATCAGTACATCAATCACATAGTGTAAACAGGAATCAAATCAGTGATAGTGTCACAAAGACTAGCATAGAGTTTCAGAGAGCCATGCATGGTGGAGGAGACAATCCAATTATGTCATCAGACCAAGCATCACGCAGTGGACATCACAAACGTACATCAGACTTAGTGTCTGATATGTCGAGTGCAAATACAGTACTTCATAGAAAAGGCGTATCTTCGACAACTGAAGCACACCATTCCATCAGTTCTACAGCAGCTGCACAAAGGAAGAGCATAACGAATCTTAATGACCGCGGAGAATATATAAGTAACTCTACACAAAGCGCTGACAGAAAAAGCATAAGCTCAATGCATCGTTCTGGCCGCGATCATTCATCTGCAATTTCCCAACAAACTGATAATACCGACATCCGTCGTCAACAAAAACGTGATGGCCAAACTACACTGGTAGTAGAGCGACAGCCGCGTATAGTTCGTGATAATCTTCGAGTTGGTGGAGACTTTTTTGGCCAATCTGAGGCTCGCTCCTACGGCAGTTTCTCAAGAACTAATCACACTGAAAAATCTGAAAGGAATGAACGTGTCGAAAAAGTAGAACGTCAAGCAAGACATGGTGCCACATCAAATTTCGTTTTGGGAGACGGTGGTACGAGTTATAAGCGTGAATATACCGCTCACGTCCATGGAACTTGCCCCGCAACGTTAATTGAATCTCCCCGAACGCCATTTAAGCATACTCGCGACTCACGGGAGCACAAATTTTATACGGCTAAAATGAATCAACAGAAACCTTAGATTATATTTTAAAATCTTAACTTTATATCGTCTGAACTTTAAATCGTTTAACAACTACTAACTGATAGCCGTATCATTCCTTATATACTCCAGCTTTGCAACTGATAAAGATTTTTATAAGTATATTGTTTTTATAAGCTAACATTGCTAGTCTAAAAAAAATTATGCCTTTAATATAAAACATTATGTACGCATAATATCACTTCATTTATTAATGTTTTAACTTTAGATTTTAAATATATTTATAAAATATGTCAATTATTGCCATGTAATAAAAATTTATCATTATTTCGTTTTTTATTTCCACAAATTGAAAACACGTTGTAAGATATACATGTGTAAATGTTACTTCTTATTGCATTATTTTGAACAATTTTTTATTATTTATTCATTAATTATTGTCTCCTACATTAGACGAACATTATTCCTTTTATCTTTTATTGAAGAAAACATCACCTATTAGAACACAGGACAAATTTGCTTCACTTTTAAGCCTTTGTATCAACTTAAATGCCATTTAAGGTGATCGTAATTTCCGAGTATATAATTTTCGCAACAATTGATTTGCTCCTTGACACTGAAATCAAGTACTAAGTGTAGTATTTTGGTATTTTACTGGTAGCATATAAATTCATTTGCTAGTAACATTCAGCAAGTAACTTTGATAATTCAGATTCCTCACTTGAAACCTGCTTAATAAAATACACAATTAGATAACATCAAAATCTTTATATATTATATTAGAACACAACAACTAAAAATAATAAATACAAGAAAAGATAGAAATGTAACATTATAATTATGCTTTTAACAATCACGAACATTTTCGTTATATTCTTTTAGATCGACTAAGATTATTTTCTGAATTTTCTAAATGAGATTCAAAAGACTCTTCTCCTCGATAGTTAGGAGTATCCACGCAATTATCCGATGCCAAATGACTATCGTTATTTAAAGGATCTATAGTGCGACCACTTCGAATTAGCTCAATGCTACCATCTTTGTCATGTTCAACGGGTATTTTATTTGCAATGTCACTCTTGTACATTATATTGCCGTCTACTCCTTGAACGCTAAAAGGTCCACTATTTGCGCCAATAAAATCAGAAGCAGTTTGGAACAACCCTGAATTTTCACTTAGCTTTGAGTTATTCTCTTCAAAATTACTTTCGCCATCCTTAGCATCGAAGTTTAATTTTGTTTGTCTATCGCACTTTACATATGATGCTGGATTATTCAAATAACTTTTATTCTCAAATTCATTTAATGCAATATTTTCACACTTTTTATCCTGGACACTCGGGACAAAAGGTACCTCATTTCCAAATGAGGACAAATCTCGTTTCTTCACTCTGTGATTTAAGTCCGTTCGCTTAACACGAATCAGAGGCTCCATGTTTAAATTTCTATCGTCGTATGTGTCGGAATTAGGGAAAGACTCTTCTAAAGATCGAATAGACTCATCATTTTCAAATATTTTTTCTTTATTTGTTTGCCTTTTTTGTATATTGCCACCTGGACCTTTGGATTCAAGCCAACCTTCGTTATCCGAACACTTAATTTCTTGGTTTGAAGATAAATCGTAAGAATTTTCGTCAGTTGAATCATCGCTTGACTTAACATCTTCTTGTAGTTCTTCTGTTTGTCCGTCTAAACTAACCTCTCTCTTGTTATCATTTTTGAAAGTCTCTTTATTATAGTTGCTTAAAGTTGCAGCCTCAACGTTAAATTCTAAAGTTTGGCCGTTTATGTGAGCATCTAGACTAGATTTACTATCTGTTTTTCCTAAATCTGTTTCATTTTCTTGAGTTTTTGTACTAGACTCTTCACCTTCGCCTTGTTTGTTGGTTTCTGATGCATCAGTTGCAAAATCAGATACAGTTTTAGAATCTATAGAAAAACTACCTTCAAGTTTACTTGCATCTAAGCTATGGTCGTCTACTGCACCAGCTTTTTTTGTAATTTCTCTTTTATCCATTATTTTTCTTAAAATAGCTTTTTTATCTTCTGGAAGCGCATTAAGTAGGTTTTCTAGATCTTTATCTGATAACTTCTTTATATTATTAATAATGGAACTTTCATTACTTTCGTTAACAGTGTCACTATTTTTTGCTCCAGACTGAGCATTTTGTGTTTCACGGCGATCTCTTATATTAAATGGGTTTTCATAAGTTCTTCCATCAGAAGACTCTTTACTTTGCTGCATTTTACTGTAGTGTTGTTTTACTGAGGTAGGTTGATTATCAATTTCTATTTGGTCACTCCTGTCTTTGTTTAAATTTTCTTGACCTATTTTAAATAGTAAGTCTCCGGAATATTGAGGAATTTGTTCGGCATTCAAATTCCTATTCCCTAATTTTTGGTCACGATCATGTAAAGATGACAACTCTACGTTCTTCTCTTCATCTTTATTAGTGTCGCTGCGATAAATCTTATGAGCACTTTGAAGGAAAAAATTATTTTCATGTTTTGCATTAATGTTATGCCCGTCTTGGTGTGCCTCTTTGTCATCGTTTAAATCAGCGTCAGGAAGCTATAAATGCATGATTATTAATGTTAAATTTATTCATTTATTAAAAAATAATACATTTTAAATTTAGTTTATACTTTGAGCATGAAAATGTATTATAGTAATTTCATTAGAGCTTCCTATGTATATTAAAGGAATCTAACGAATTTTATAGTAGTCTAAATATCTAAACTAAATTTCAAGAGTCTTAATTTTCAGTTCGCCTAAATTACGTGAGAAATGGCTGAGTTCACAAAGGTAATCAAAAATTATACTTGATAGAATGTTTTGAAAGTAGTTGTTTGTTGTGTACATGTTTAATATTTTAGTAACTGAGCAACATATTAAAGGATAAAAGTGAATTGACATCTTTGAATTTTCATTTTCAATAGGTACGCTACTATAGGTGACTATTGTGAATCGATTAAAATTTACTAACTTCTTTATATCCGTCATTTTGATCAAGATGAGAATCACGATTATTATGAATAAATTCCTCTTGAGATTCTTGTTTATCATCGTGGTTAACAGCTGCCATTTGAACCTGATAAGTTAATATTTAGTTGATTTGTTAATATTTACAATTCAACTTAACATTGGGGTACTGATGTGGACTGATGAGGAGAGACTTTTACACTCAAAAATCATAAGCCAAAAAAATTAACTAGTTCCAGAATCTAGACAGTAGTTGCGCCATTATTTTTTTGATTGTTCATTTAAACTACTCGGCATCCGTTATCTTATATTTGTGAGAATTCGGCTAACTTAACTTTTGGCTGCTCTAATGGTTATTAATTTACCAAGTAACGCCGACTACTCAATAATATTTGTAAACACCCTAAGCTAAGTTAGTATTCCGTACATGTGTATAATTCAATAAAAATATGGGTTTATACCTCATCGCTTGCAGATTCTTGATCATCACTAATATATTCATCTTGCTTAGTATCGTCGCTGCCTTCATACTCTGCATCACTAGTATCTCTAAAAATAAGTTTATATTTTATAGTTCTTAAACGAGAATTTTTTTGTTACTTTTTATTTTGTTCAATATGTATTCTGATATTAAGACTAACGTCGTGAGTACGAGAGACATATTATAGTATGTGGAAAGGTTCGGTTTAGTGAATTAAGTAATGCCATATTAAATATCGGTCAGAATTGAAATGGGTTGAAGAAATTGAAATACAAATAAATGTAAAGACGCAGCAATATAGTAAATACAAGAACCTTATAATAAAACTCCCATAAAAAGTAAATCATCTAAATCGTATTGTAAAATAAAATGATGAAACGAGTAAAATTTTTACGTAATAATTAATACCTGCTGTTTTCATCATTCGTTGGTCTGCAAGAAATTAATACGAAGAAACATGCGCTAATTATAAATATTATAAAGACTCGCATTTTGTAACAACTGTTAGAAAATCGCACAAGAATAGTTACATTTGCTTAACTGACATATGTCATCTAATACAATTTTATAAACAGCCAGCGTCTTTATAAATGATTGTTAATAAAATTAATTAATATTACTGCAACACAAATTACCCATTCTAAAACCATATTAAAGTCTAGTAATACTGAAGTGTAAACAAAAAAAAAGTGAAAGGGTCCGGCAGTGATCTAATATCTAAACAAGGTTATGATCACAGTCACCGTGTAACTAAGTAAAGTACAAGGGCATGCCCATCGTGCCCACAATGGTGGATACGTCCTTCAGTAGTCCTTGAAATATTTTGTTCTCCACTTTCCACCCGGTAGCAGAACCTGCGTGGTAGCTAGGCGTGGTGGGCCCTCGCGAGGCCTCTACATGCAATGCCACCAGAGTCAAAATAAAATCCCTAGAATATATTAGCCACACGCTTGAGACGTGTTACTCGATCCAAGTAAACGTGACACTGCCATAGAATATATTTTCTTTCGTTCTTACTTAGCTTTAGAAATAATATTTTGGCAGTCACATGAACACGAGAATATTTTATGACTGTGTTTATCTTTCATTGCATGTTTGGTAAGATAGATTTATTGGATAGCTCCTGGGGACGAAAGAACAGGGGCCTCGCCAATGTGACTTCGCCCACGTCTATATTAGTCCACGCTACGTCACTGCCTGCCTCGCCTCGCTTTGTCTTACCTAAGCAGAGAAATTAAAAAAGAAGAAATATATATATTTTTTTAATATAAGTTCTGTAACCTCTCAGGATATTTAGTTCCTCTTTTGGTTATTATTATAACGGCACCAGGCTCATCGATAAGGTTTGTTTAATTTCAAAATGTTTTCCTTTGGAATTCTATTTAGCACAGTCTCCAAATTGCCAAAAAAAATATTTACAACATGCTCGTCAGTGGCTGCTCTACTATAAGAAATATTTTTAGCGGTTATTTGTGTTAATATGGCTTTATGAAGCTTCAAGAAGGACTCTGCCCAATAATTTCCCAGTAAGGTTTTTTTGAAGCGAGCTTCGTTTCTTTCAATTCTGTCAAGGTACGATTTCACAACACAATGTAAATCAAAGCTGTTAACTCAAAAAGCCATAGTTCGATACGGCAACAATGTGCTACAAAATGTTTTTCTTCTTCAGCAGAGAACACTGTGGTCTTGGTGTGCTTCTCTTGAGATTTTAGATATAGAGTATTCTTTCGTATTCCGTATTTGGAGGTTGCATTTCGGATTGACAGTGTCTTGTTTCTTGTAAGTTTTCTTCCGTATAATCTTTCTACCAAGAGGTCCTTAAGGATTTATTGGCATTATTATCCAATAAAATCCTAAAAAAACCAAATCAATGTACAAAATAAACATAGTATGCAGACTATGTAATAATTTTGGGACTGTCCCACAACTTGAACAGCTGATAATTTACAATCCAAAGGATATTTAACTAAATATTTAAAACTTAGAAAGATGTTTATTAATGAGTATACCTGAAGGTAATCTGATGATTAGAAAGTTGAACTTGAAACAATAATTAAGTGAATTTAAATGAGCTGTAACAATGAGTGAGGTGAACTATGGTTTGAAAACTGCCACCAGCTAACAGTAAATCAAAGTAACAAGAGGCCTACACAAAGCACGTGTTTGATAAATCAGTGTCTATCAGGGACCTTCCGGAAACTAAAATCTACCCGCTCTCTCAAAGTTACTTCTTCCTACGGTATATTATTTAAAAGAAGATGAAGACAGAAACGTCGGGTTGTAAGCGTGATAAGCTTTAGGTTCGATTTCACTGGGAAGAATGATTACATATAAATCTTCTCTCTATCTAGATAATTAGTTTCTCATTAAATTTAATATTATTGAAAAACAAATTACTTGAAACATTATTTTTTAAAAGAATTAGTTGATCAAATGACAGGACGGTGAAAATAAGATAAACATAGTCGGAATACTTACAACAATTTTATTTTAATGAGACCGTTTCATCTCTATCACACTTATTATGTACATTTGGTTTAAATAAAACAAACCATTGAAACATTTAACTGCAAAATTTTCAATAAGTTTGTGCATATTTGAGAAAAAACACTTATGTCTTACATTTAATGTCATACAAATCGATCAAATAGACTAAAAGAGTGTAGAAATAGACAATCACACATGTTGGTGTTTCGTTGCCTCCAATAATTTGGGAGCACCTGTCACTGTTGCCCACTCGTAACTATTACATAAAACAAACTCACTCTTGAATTCTTTACTATAAAATATATATCTTTTAAAAATTCCCGGCTCGCCCAATGAATGAAATGACCAGGAATTACATTCTTTCATACAAAACGCATCTTGATAAGTTTCCGTGATATCCCCTTTGTCGATGTCATTTGATACGCCAAAATGCAAAAGGTACAAAATTTTAAGAATACAATAACATATATAAATATATATTTATACATACATATTTAATTTATAATTTTTTTTAAAACAATTTGTTTATATTTTTGGCAAAGCATGATTTAGTATAAAAAAAATCAAATATAACAGGATTCGAACCCGCACTAACTTTTATATTATTATTATTATATATACATATTCAGGAGCCGTAAAAAAATTTCGAAAGCCGAAAGTTTTTTGTAAACCATTCCTGGGAATTAAGGAATGGTTTACAGGATTTTTTTTTAAATTGTATTAAAAATTGATATAACATATGAAACTATGGTGATTATAAGTATTAGGGCGAGTTCAAATCCTTAATTAATAAACAGTGTAGATGATTTCGTATAAAAATAAATTGACTTTTAACTTATGACCGACCGGAACTGTGACGAACATGCGAAAACTATTTATTACCACAAATGGCAGTTTGGAATGTGTGTGAGTGTTTGTGAGTACTCAGTAAGTGATATTGCATATTTTAAAAGATTAAAAATAAAATTCAAAATGTAAAATGGCATTGTCGTTCCTAGTCAAATGTTTTTTTATGTGTACAGCACATACGCATTAAAATATATAGAATTAAAAAAATATTATTATTAATTAGATCATTTTATTTTAAATTCAGAATAAGTTTTTTGTATGTAATATTTTTTAAAACAATGTTGAAAATCTAATAACTATAATGGTAATAAATAAAGCTTTTGCATGTTGGTATTATTCATAAAAAAAAAATAGGAAAAATGAAATATGATAAGAAATAAAAACTTAAATCCGATTAGGCTTCACTATGATTTATCTTGTGCTTATTTCCTTTATCACATAATTACATTTATATCTACATCTGTCATACAGTAAATTTAGGTGGAATTAAGTAATGTACGAACATACATCGCCCACTGGATGTGATAAATTAAAATTATATAAGTATTTTGTAAAAAATATGGCGTTAGACAAAATTAGATATAATTATATCAAAAAAAAATAGTAACAATATTTTGTTAAATTTCTCAATTGTTATTTTTACAGTCAAATAATTTTCACACACATTTTGCTTAAGGGTTTCATAAAATGAACTGCACTATTAAAATTATAAGGCATAGTTTTTTAGAAATACGCTATTATTTTTTTACTAGAATGTCAAGGACTAATGTGGAATATTTCGAGTTAAGAATTTGCTATTAGTACTAAAACTAGGAGCTTTATATACATTTCAATATGATATATAAATCATATGAAAATATAAATTGTTATATATTGGGACATAGCCTCATAAAATTACATATTATTTTGATTTTACCACAAAGGAAATAAAACTGTAAATGAGTTAACTTATCACATTCAATAGACGAAATAAACGTACATAGATATTACATAGATATTACATTTATACATATAGACATTTCATAGAAAACATTAAAGAACTATTAATATTATATCTTCGGATAGATTTCGTTACATGCGTCAACGGTTAAAGCATATTGAAAAATAATTCAATTTCACATAATATATTACAATATAATTATTACACTTATTGAGTTAGTGTGCGCAAGTCAGATATACCTGTTTTAGATTATAAAATCTAATTATACATTTACAGAAAATACATACAATCATATAACATTATAAAATGCTCACTTATAAATATTTGTAATTGGCATAGAGAATTGAAAATAGTTTAACATTTAGAATAAAATATACGCTTAATACCATTAAAATTTACATAAAAAATTGACTAGCGACCTTTATTTATCTTACAAAAATTATATACACGATATTGGCTGGAAGACAAGAAGAATAAAATCGCATCATACAATAAAAGATAAAATTTATTGATTTTAATCTACAAATATTCATAAGTAAACGCTTACAGTAACCATAACCGAGTCGAATAAAATCTGTACAATAAACAAACAAACACATTAATATATGTATAATATATATTTATATGCGGAACAGGTTCTATTTCATTTGATACTCATAAAACTCGATGACTAGACTCTTAAAACATAATAAAATGAGCATTAACAAAAAAACCACATTGCTACATGATCAAGACTGCGCTCGTCATATTTTTACAGGTAGTTAATTAAAGATATATTTCAATATAACAAAGATTTAAAAAAATACACAGAGTACTTTTTAAAATAAATTATAGACTTTATTTATATGACAATATAATTTGTGCCACTCTTATTATATATTATATATTTTAAATTTCAATAATCCTATACATGTTATATATAATTATCGAGAAAACACTTTTACTTGGCTACTAAATAGATTTCTATTTAAAAGTTCAACAATCCAACATATAAAAGCTATAACGAGCGCAGAGACAGCTAAAACTAAATATTACGAAACTTATACACTATAAAGTTTAACTTCAGATGTAGTTCTACTACGGTGCAAATGCAAGTTTTCGTCAACGTATCTATGTATAGCAAATGTGGGTGTGCAATGATTTGATATGACGTCAAATAATCAATGCAAAATAATCAATGAAAAGCAATAACTCTTTTGCCTTTTTCAATTACATGATTTAAAAAAAATTTACATGATTTAAAATATTTATGATGGGTACCAGGGCGAGATATCAAACCAGCACGTTTCGTACTTAACACATAAATTTGTATACATAGTCAAATACAAGAGGTCTCATTGCAAAATTGACCTCCAGATAAGTGTATCGCGACCGCACGCACATAATTAGTTATGTTTGCGACAAAAGCTTAGTTAAATCTTCATTAACAATTCATATTTACAAATCTTATAACACGCCTCATTCAAATACATACAAAAAGGGAAAACGGGGCGCGTCACGTCACACATGACGGCGTCACGGTCACGGTCACGGTGTCACGTCACGTCACGCCCGCAAGCTTATGCTAAACGATCCTTTATTAAAAACTGTGGTAATTCGTAGTCTAGTAAGAATTATTCGGATTAAGGTTCAGTCAACGCTTGAGCAATCGCTGAGAGACAGATATAAAAAATAGAGAAAATTACACATTAATAATTTTAGAAAAAAATCGATCGCTTCAACGATTGTTTAAACGATTCGATCGCGAACTAGCATGCGACAATAGCGTTTTAAATGCAACTCTATAAAGTGAACACTTTCAAGTTTATGTACAAAAGAGACGGCCGCGGCGACTCGCGGGGAGCCGTGAAGTCTGAATTGAATCCGAAATGAATCCTCTAATGATATTCGAGTACATATTCACAATACTTATTAAAAAAAAGGTAACTGTACACAAATCGACAAGTCGTCCGTCATATAGAAAATCTAAGTCTAAAGCTAGGGTCCGTTCGATATTTGAACACGAGTAAACAATTGAAACCACAATGAACACTAGCACTCGGGAATGTCGAGTCCTACACGTGTACTCACTAAGTCAGACTTGGCAATTGTCATGGAGGGGCGGCACCCAGGCACAGGCACAGGCACAGGGCGCCGGAGCACTAGAGGCGGTCCAGGCGGTCGAGGCGGTCGAGGCGGTCCAGGCGGTCGAGGCGGTCCAGGTGGTCGAGGCGGTCCAGCCGGAACTCGTGCTCCACGGCGGAGTCGGGCAGCAGCGCGCTGGGCTCCTCCAGCAGCGTGAGGTCGTCGAGGTCGAGGCCTGCGCGCAGCTGCGCCTCCTCGCCGCCGAAGATGCCCGGGTCCAGCTCCCCCGAGTAATCTGTGCGGTTTATTTTTATTATAGCAATATTATAAATTAACATAGTTTTGGCGTTATTGGACTATACCGCCCTACAGGCGCTCTGATACACACATATAAATAAATAATATAGGCATTTCACTTGAGTTCAGTTATACAACATGCAATTTATCAACGTCCTGTAACATTCATTTGTTACGAGTATTTAAATTATTTTCAGCAGGGGAACATTTTAAGTTCAGGCGCCCCAATATGTAAAAAGTATGTCATCAAATACAATATGGTACTCCTTTAGGTAAGTTATTATTGTACTTGTGTCTCGTGTGAATGTCTGAAAGTTTTTATGTATCGAGAATTACGTATGATGTAATATAAAGACAAATGACCTGTCAATATAATATCAGGTATGGAGGCGGGCGTGGCGGGCGCGGGCGGCTGCGGCGGCGAAGCCAGGGGCTGCAGCTCGGGGAACCCGCCGCCGCCCGCCACGGGGTCGCGCGCCCGCCGCGGCGACATGTGCGCGTGCGCGTGCGTGTGCGGGTGCGCGTGCGCGTGCGCGTGCGCGCTGTGCACGTGCCCCGTGTGGCCGCCGTGTGACGACTGATGACAAATATACAATAGTGTGTAAAAGTAAGGATTATATTTATATTATTTTAATTTCTCCGCTCTGGTAGAGATAAAGCTAATATAAAGCTCGGTGGTTGACTTTCTCCACTCAACACGCAGTCTCGATTTCGGAAGGAAAGTGAGTATCTTCAAACTACGTTATCTCTTACCAGCAGGTTTGGTATGCGGGATAATGCGTGAAGGAGCTTTGCCTTGCTTTTTACCACGTTCTTTCCGCAATATATACGAAATATGAGTGGAGACAAACATTTTCAAAATAGTTAACGGTTTATTTAATAGTGTTTGTAACAATTTATTGTAAAACAGATATATATATATATATGCCTCTTTCTTATAGCATATTATATATGTTTATATGAAGTATAAGATTCATATTTACCTGAGAGTAGGTGTGCGTTGAATTCGTTGTTTGCGGCGAATGCGGTGAACTGTGGTTGATGTACGTTGTGTTATAAGTCGACGTGGGAGCGTCCAGCTGTCAACGAAATGGCTATGCAATATAATAATCCAGGGCAAAATGTGAGGAATAGAAAAAAAAAAAGCTAAACAATAGAAGAATTAAAAAAAAATTGTATACTTTGTTTTAACCACAAGACTGCACATAAACTACAATATTGAAATATAAATCGTAAGCGTTACAAGTGAATATAAATAAAATCATATTATATTTAAAATATATAAAAAAAATATTTTTAAAATTAAAAGAGGCTATATTACAATAAGAAAACTTTGCATGCGGTTGTCGTTTTAATGTAATCTTAACGCCAAAGTCATGCTTTTTGCTTGCAAACTTAAAAAAAAAACCGCATATAATGGTCCTTTTTAAAATGTATACTAGATGATGACCTTGGACAAAACGAAGCGAGTAAAATAAATCGTGCCAGGCATGCCGATTGAAATAATAGATAACTTTAATAACTAAACATTACGTTCAATGCGCAAAGCTATAAATAGTGTTGTATACTTTATAAAAAAAAAATTAAAAAGAATTGAAAAGAAATATTAATAAATATATAACACTATTTCAAGCAGCATGTAAAACGAAATGTGGCGTCAACATTAAAATTCATTTCCTTTTACTTGCAAAATTAATATCTAATTGTGCGTTAACAGGAAATATTGAAATAAGTGCGTCGTTCTAACTTGTCGGCCTTCGTCTGATTGCGAGACAAAATATGGTATATTATAAATAATATATTAAATTTCATGACTAATCGAGAATACAAATCGTGTTCGTAGACAGTAATATTAAGAATTAAATTGTATTTTTTTACATTAAATAACTAAATGATAATTATATTACAAATTAATAATAATAATTAAACTAAAATAGCTTGAAGGTATTTTATAATTATTTATTTAGTCAGACATAATAAATAGAATTTACTAGTGACAAAAATATTAACACACGATATAAACTGTTAAAATTTCCATATAAAACAAGTTTGTTTGTCAATTGGCAATAAAATATGAAACAGTCTCCCAATCAGACATCAGCCACTACGTATATAACTAGAGAGTATCGGTAACGATATAGTGCGCCGTACATTTTCCGCGACCTGAACGTGCGCGGTCCAGCCCGACTCCACGAGACTCTGCACCAGCTGCGCCCAATCCTTGGCCAACATCCACCAACGTTACTCACGTACACAATACGCACAATGCACACACAACCACGCGTTGCAGTTACTATTTGTTTTATTGGGGCTTCTAACAGTATTCACCGCTTACAATTAAAAAAAATATATTATATATATATTTGGTATTGCGACTAAGATAGATTACTAGATGGAATTTAATTTTTTTTAAATCTATTAATCAAATTGTTAACAATTGATTCTAATCTACATTTTGTGTGTATATCTATAATCTATATATTTTTTGCTGTAACTGGGCGATGGTCGAAGGTCCAAACTCATCAGAGATACATTGCATGTTGGAATGGCCGAATTCAACACAGTTATATACATACAATCTGATACCCACATAACAAATAGCAACTTTAAATTGTGGTTGATTGCACAATAATTATTGTCATGAATGAATTAGGCAAATAAATGACACTGAATTTGATATATAAACTAACAAGCAGGTTTTTCATAAAAAAGAATATCAGGCATTTCTTTGCCTATTCCCAGTGTCTCTTTATATCATAGTCTATTATATACATATATATATATATATATATATATATATTTATATATATAACGTTCCATCAGCTCTCGCTAAATGTGCATGTTTTTAACAATATTTAAGTGCGTAAATCTATATGCTCTCAAGTGTTCCCTTTTTTTTCAACAGCGAGTGCGAGGATTTAATAATTATTATATTCTTTATTTCATAGTCTATTCTATATCGTATATAAACAAAAAGCCACGTTTAATTCGTCTTAACACTAAAATTACTCACAACTCCTTGCTATTCCATTGAAGCATTGAAATAATCATAAATTATTATAAGATGCAAGTACGATTGGTTTACTTGCATTCAAAGTAAGTTTAACTAACTATTCATATTTTATGAATTTAAAATACTTTTGCAAAAAAATATTAGGTACTTTCAAAATTTGTATTTGTTCTTATTGTTCGTTTTGTTATATAAATAATGATATTTTGTAAGCTTATGATTAAAATAAATCTAATTTAAAAGCTCTATGAATACTGAGTCGTAAATTATCTCACATTAATTAAAAGATAGCGATCTTAAAACAATTAAAACATTTATTTTTACATGAACATTTACAATTTTATGTCTAAAAATATTATTAAAATAATTAGATGTTTTACACTTTTTTAGTATGAATGACTAATTAACATTATCAGTATTTAAATATAATGGCAAACTGTTTAATACAATAAATGTACATTTATGTCACGCTCTTTCACATGGTTTATAAAACAATATTGCACGTAAAATGTATATTGTAAAAATACAAGTAAATACGTCAGTTTATCTGTTTCCTCGCTTCACGATTGAGTCGCAAAACTGTTTCTAATAATTAAACTCTAAACATATACTAAATACTACTTGATAGCATTTTCTTTAGAAATTAACAAAAATAAGTTGTAATAAACGTATAAGAATTTCGATGTAGCCTGACGTAACACACGGCTAAGCGGTCAGATCGCTTGGGCGGTGTCCAAGAGGAGCGGGTTCGAATCCCCGCTGCGTTCAAATTTTATACCTATTTCCTAAGTATGTAAATAACACTTTTAAAATTTAAGTTTAAGTTAAAAATTCTAGATAGTCTCATGAACTGTATTTCGCATTTACACTTACTACACTTACACACTTATAGAAGTGTCCACATTACTAAGCTCATAATGTTTACATTTGTAAGTAAGCTCCGTATAAATATAAAAGTAGACATACCATTGTAATTTGCTCGAACGGTTGGAGAAGCGCTTGGTGGAGGTTGTTGTAGTCGTTCTGCGGCGATTCCACGGGACTGCCCGGACTGTGTACCATCTGGGACGCATTCAAAATATCTTCATGTAAATGTATGAACGGACATCATGACTGGCTGTTATATAGGGCGGGCTGATGTGCAAGTTATTTTGGAATTCAATAATAAAACATTAATCATAATGCGCCCAACCTATCCTGGCAGATATCCTGGCAAATTATGCACCGGCATTTTTTTTTATGAAAATCAAGAAAATACCACTGATTAAACGGACACAAAATAAACTTTGTACTTGTTAAAAAAGCCAAGAAATATTTGCTTGTCTGATATATATATTAAAAAAAAAAAACTAGAAAATACTTACAGTGGGTGAAGGTATGTTTATGTTTGACGTGGAGGAATATTGCGAGGGCGGACTACAGTGCGACTGGTAATTCGACGTCATCCAGCTATGGTCTAATGGAGACATGTTCTGTAACCATACAAAAGATATATATATATATATATATATTGAGTACTATATTCATATAAATTAATATTTTATAAAAGCGTGAAAACAGCGTGATACCATTGTTATGCCTTATTTAAATTGTACGAATGTGTAGAATATTAGAATTTACAATAATGTTAACATGTATGCAGAAATCTGATTTATATTATAATTTATGAATCACAGGTTTAATGTATTGTGACAATATCGTAAGTACTAACTAGGTGCTTACGTAATAAAATCAAAAAAATATTACAATTAATAATATGTATATAAAATATTCTATTTAACAGTAAAATATTTTAAAATTATAAGTACATATTGTAAACGTTCAAGCATATTTCCGAACATCACTTATGTCACATAGCCTTGAATTACATTTTTCTATATAATAATTAACAATTTAAATAATGTAATAAAACGCTGTACACAGCTTTCATGCAGTTAGAACTGAAATTAAGCATATTATTGGTTTAGCACTTGTCTGCGATATTATCCTATATATTTATCATTAATAAATACCTAATATACATTAAAAATAATATATTTCTATGAAGACGAAAGTATATACAATAAGCAATATATACATAAACGTAAATCCCATAAATGATGCGTTCAAATATCTATAAAACGAATAATCACTGTTTATAGGTAATTGCCATATTTCATGGCCGTATTCGAATATGAAGCTTAAAATAATACAATTTATAATGTAATTGTAGGCAATATAATAAAAACCATAAACTACCGATATCGCATATGAAAACTTGAGTTTTTCTAAGTTATTCAATACAGAGGCAACAGAATAATATGAAATTACAAAAAGTCATTAGATACAGTAAATAATGTCGCCGTATAAAAATTGTTGTTAAGTATAGTTTTAAAATGCGAAGCTAGCGCTTACAATACATGCATGACATAAAAAACTTAAGGCCTAGGCGCAATAGGTTAGTAGTGAAAGTTGAAGTACCGTTGAGTTAACGTTGGCGTTAGCGTCTTAAGCACCGAAGCGAGTTCGAATTGATGAAAAAAAGTATTAAAAGGTTACAAAAGAAAACGAACCTTATTATGATGAAGATAATTATTTGTGTTTGGTACAGATAAGTGATTCTGAAATAAACAAAAACATGACCGTGTTGAAAGCAAATAAATAAAACAAAAATATAACAATAAAAATGTTAAAACACCTGATACACCTAAGAGGTTGGTGTGTAAATATACAATCAATCTCAACCGTACGTTAATAAAAACTAAGGATTACCTTTAAGATTATTGTAGCTGCAGTACGTCAGTAAAAAAAAATACAATTTGTACAACAGATATGCTTTCTTTTTAAAAACTCAAATACCTATCTAATGTTATAAATAATATTTAAGTATATTATTTCT
Source organism: Podotricha telesiphe (assembly GCA_038994665.1). NCBI lineage: Eukaryota > Metazoa > Arthropoda > Insecta > Lepidoptera > Nymphalidae > Podotricha > Podotricha telesiphe. Next base: position 1,974,601 of record JAOYRR010000271.1, read on the forward strand.
AAAACACTCCCGTTTTATTATATGATACGGAAAATAATCTTATAACCGCAACGTCCACACTCATGCACGGACGCACGCACGCACGCACGCACGCACGCACGCACTAACGGACATGTGTGCAATGTGCATGTCTGTCTGTGTACGTGCTCACAGGCATGCAAGCACGTTTCACACGACCCTTATACACTACGACACGAAAAATGCCACATACAGACAGAACATATCATTCTCATATATATTGAACCATACAGGCATTTTATTAATAAGCATTTAGTATGAAGTTAAAACGCCATAAGATAGCAATACAAATTATTAGCGCCAAAATATTTTTTTATAAACGCTTGACATTTACTTAGTGCATTGACAATGTGAATATAATCTATCATTATATATATATGTGAAATAAAATCATTATAATAATAAATAAGTGTGTACGCAACTATTTAGCACCTAACATTGAAGCGCTAAAATCCGGTAAACGCAAAACAAACATCGCTACACACTTAATAGCTTCAAACATCATAAAGCGGTGTTCGTGACTTTTGAGACGAGCGGATCAATAAATTAATGAAGAAAAATCTTAGTGGATACGAATATGCAAGACACCTTTACTAGATTTGTTATAGATTTCCCCTAAATCTATCATCATTTCGTTCTCCATTTTCTGCTGATTTACAGAAACATTGTGTGCTGAGTTCATTTAAATTATAACGCCGCACTTAATTAAGATTGGGGAAATAAATATGTCATACCTACATATGAGATACTTAGAAGATTAAGATACTTAGAGTGAGATGTGAACCTACTACCACGGCGCCCAGTCAAATAAATTGAAGCTTATACATTAATTATTTATTTTAAACGCCAATGTGACGCCACTGATTTATATTTAAAACAAATTAAAAATCTGTAGAGCTTGCTTACCAAAGTGAGGTCATAGATTCTTAAAGTTATGGCTCATTTGGAAAATACACTAAAGTGACTCACTAGATAATCTATTGTATTCTGCATATTGAAATAATTTTTAAAAGAAAATTTAACACGTAACTCTATAATAATATAAATATACAAGACGTAAACTATGATGATTAATAAAAATCTTGCTAAATCCCAGTCAAAGCGTAAAATATTAAATCATTTGATAAACTTAAATAACCTTATATATTTTGTTAACATTTTTTTCCCACATTCCCACACTTAGGAAATTGAAAAAGACATATTTAGAAAACGTATAAAGATTTGAACGCAGCGGGATTTGAACCCGCGCCTCTTGAAAACCGTTAAACGGTTCAAATTTTAATACGTTTTCTAAATATGCCTTTTTTTTTAAATAACCTTATTATGGTATAATTAGCAAACAAACATCAAAGTAAAAGCGTTTAAGCCGGTAAGTAATTTTTATTATAATACTTTAAATTTTTTTTGTTGTCAATAAACCTGAATCATTTATCACATATCTTATATTTCCTATCAATCATTGACATTGAACTTAAAAAGTGCAATGAATTGCATTCTACGCGGTATAAATTCGATTACGAACGCTTGAATTACATTCGATTCGTCACAGTATTGAAGAATTTCTTCAATGGCTCTGCTTTCGTTATGAAATATTGTGGACATTTTTTTTCTATAATAGGTTAAGAATCCAGGCATAAGATAAGTCCTTAAAAGTCCTTTATATAAGACCGACTTATATTGTTTATATATTAAATTAAATAAGCAAAATATATATTATTTATATTTACGTGTTTATTTATACGTGTGTATTGAAGAACTGACTACATATTTTAGGACATCCTGTATTTTCTTTACATAACCTACAAATGAAGTCTCTCCACGTCAGTATTAGCCCACTGGCCCCCAGAGGCTGGTCTCAAGCGGTATATGGCCACACTAATGAATCGTCTTTCTAACTAAATATTGTTCTTGCTCGCTGATCAAAAATATTTTTCTGTCAACTGCCTTAACTTTTAAATGTGTAGCATCAATCAAACAGTCAGTTAAAATGGCCTAACCCACTTTTACAATATATATATATTAATGTAGAACTATTTTTTCAAAATAAGATATATGACCTTCAACAATACGATTCTACATTGACACTGTTACGGTACAGTCATTGAATGTCTAGAATAAGTCATTATATGTATACACTTAATGTCTGTCTGAGAGCTTCAATTCCACTATTAAAAGGTGTCAAAAGAAAATAAAGTATTTACTTAAAGACTGTATACCTGTTTATCAAGTTTGAGAATGACTAGGCATATGATAAAATTTTAAATTTCGTTTATTTATATATAACAAAAAAATATAGTGACGAAATAATTTGGTAAACTAAGACATTTTTTTATTTTTTCCTCATCCTATGACATAAAGGATATTACAACTTTTTGCAAAAAAACGAATCTCAACTTGAGTTCAATACTATTAACACCAATTTTAGACCTGTAATCCAATAAATTCAAATTGATCGCAACAATTCTAACCTAACCATGGGTTAGACCATTTGACCACCGGACTGCATCGCTGGCGAACATATTCTAATACTAGCACAACACTATCATACTTGCGTGTCATATAAGGCGTGGTCGTGGTGCATAGACGTGAGGGGTACAGTGGCGCCCACTGGGGACCCCGACGCGGGGGACAGTCCGCCCGTCGCGGGGGACACGCTGCCACCGCCGGGGGACACCGCGCCTGGGGATGTGGGGCTCTGTGGGTGGGAAAAATTTTCTAAAACATTATACCAGTAGTCGCGTTGGTATGTAATCTTTTACAGCGTCGCCTTAGCAACGTGTATGTCACTTACACAGAAAGTGAATGAATTGATTGAATTTCTATGCTTCTAATATTCATATAACTATTAGCAATAAAAAACATCGCAGTTCACATGATTTTCATACAGAGGCAGAAAGATTTACCTTCATATATTAATTAAACAATATACTTAGTATAAAGGTTTTGTGAACCCACATATCTCGGCTGGTAGTCGGGCGAGGTCCGGTGCGGCAGGTAGTGCGGGGGCGGGAAGTGCACGGACGTGAGGTCGGGCAGCGAGCCGCCCGGCACTTGCAGCTCGCAGACGAGCCCCCCCGCGCCCCCCACCGCCGCGCCCCCGTGCCCTCCGCCGCCGCCCCCGCCGTCCCCTCCGCTCTCGTATACGCTGCAAGTTAATTGTACTTGTGAAAGAGGGAGCCATCGTGGTCATTGCAGTGTTCATGGTGCAGTGGCATCGTGTGACTGTCAACGCAACTGGTTGTGGGTTCGATTCACGCTCGGAAAAATTATTATATTTAAACTATTTTCATTTCTCCGCTCTGGGAAGACAACGCTCGGCGTTGAGTGCCACCACACAAAACATAGTATCTTAAATTCGGAAATTGGGGAATGGAGTGTCACCAGATTCGCCCTGTCTACCTCAATGCTGTGCGCAAAAAATCAAGCATGAAGCTATAAAATAAAAAAACTTAAATTAAATTAGCAAAATAAGTTAAAGAAAAACTTTCTATTATCAACCTAACCAAATTTGAAAAAATGCATGTTAACGTAAATTTGTTTCCAACGGTTTAAATTCTACTTGTATTACACGTTTGAGGCTTTTATAGTAAAGGAAAATGTCCAGTCTGGTGGACGAGATATCAAAATCCTCAGGAATTGTGCACTGTTTCTCATACGTATCCATCATGATTCATGGAGACTTCAATCAGGAGCTGATTCCATAATTGAGAAATGAGTAAGTTTTTGGTGCGAACTTTATATATAGGCATGCCTTCTTCTATATTTACTCTTCTTTTCTCTTTATTAATCGTTCGTTGGTTGTTATATTTCTCGGTGCTAAAAGACTGCCGCTCCAAGTACACTACAATGTATTTATACAGTTTCACGCAACGTATATGTCCGTTTCTAAGGCAACGTGTATTTTACGTGTCAATCGGTCTATAAGTAAGAAGACGTCCGTAAGGCTATACCTATTATACTTTCATTGTGTTTTTTAACCATTTAGTGGTGTGCGAAAGTATGTAATTTATAATATTGCACAAAAATGTAATAAGTATACACAATTTATTATTACACGCTTTACAATTTATGTAGAGGAAAACGGTTTTTTCTGAGAAATTATTTTCCACATGGAACCAATTATAATTGTAAATTGTATGTATAAAGACCACGTGATTATATTTAACTATTTTATAATATACAGAATAAAACAATATGAGTACATTTATAATGTACTAAATGTTTGAATTGCTTTCTAAATATTATTTTATCATTTTTTTTTATTTGTTTTTAAAAAGTATTGCACTCACTATTACTCAAACGATGGTGTTAATTAGTGAATATTATATTAAAATGTTATGTAAAATAGTTTAATGTTTTTTTAATATTATAAATCCATAACCAGTCAGTAAAATATAAAATACCATTATGTCTATGAACGCTAAATAAATCAGGCTACTTTTAAATTTCACAGTTTAAAAGTATATGTATATTTTTATTTTTACTACACATACTTTAACGTCTTTCAAATCTAAGCGGCTCTATCAATTTTAAGTTATGTCTATAAATAGTACTGATATAATATTAAACACAATTTCATAAATAAACACAGTATAAATAAAACATTTCTCACGAAACATTTTAAGCAATAAAATTTACACCCCTTAATAAAACATAAAGTTTCATTTTTCATTCATTCAAAACATTTTCAAGTTATTATAACTTCTTATACAAATATTCGTATCCAAAACCGTATTAGAATTATCATTCTTGACCTAGTCTTATCTACAAGTAAACATAGTGCCGCATGTCTAACGTTTTTATAATGTTGATTCTCAAACTTTGTGTAATACAGCATATTCGTATATATGTATATTTAATTGATCAGGATACGCCTTTAGAATGAGTCATAGCTTACTTATTATTGTTAGGTATTCTTGGTATTTCACACGAGGATCGCGGACGGTTCGTAGGATTCATTCCCAGGGTTGCTAGTACGTCAAGATGTATGTTGCCAGCTGTAAATAATAAATATATTATAATAATAATCTTATATAAACATACGTAAAACACACAGAAAGAAAAATATATTTTACATTTTAAACGTAAATAGCAAAATGGAAGGCAATAAACGTTTATGATTGTCACGTAAAAGAATAGGCAATGAATACGTATGAAGAAAAAAACATTGATCCAATCGTAGCGCAGATGGACGTGTGTAATTGGACACGCGATCGCTGTATAGGATCGAATCTCATTCGGGGAATTGTTTTATTTTCTTGATCCAGTAAATAAGCGCCGCGCTAGATTTCATTAATATCTAAATGTCTCTAAATGGCCAGAAAGTTGGGAGAAGTGTTTAATGCAAAGTTCTCTCTGTCCATTCCACTGAATGCGGAAGACGCGTGAAGTTGAAACATTAATAAATATATATATATATATATATATATATATTACAATTTGCTCCCCCCTCCTACACGCTCAAGGTCACCCCGACGCTTCACAAACCGAAGAGCGGTACTAAATTCCTGCAGACATCCTTTTCCGCCTATGCTGCAACACTTTGGAACCAACTCCCTAAATTTATCAAGAAAAACCCAGCCATAATTTCCTTTAAATACCATCTAAAAAGACATCTACTTGCAAGCTGTAACAGTTGCCAATAATATCAGACAATGACTTAGTATAACTGCCGTATTCAGTCTCATATTTTGTTATATATTCATGTGTTTATCATATATATAAATACATATTGTAACTCGTACACTTCCACAGGTTGACTGGAAGAGATCTCTTCTAGAGATAAATCCACCCTTGTTAACTATACAACTTTATTGCTTTTACTTTGTAATTTTTTTTTAAATACAATAAAGAATATAGTTACAATAGTGGTAAATTACTCTCACCTCGTCTATGATTCTGATGGGGATGAGCGTGAGGGTGGGCATGGGAATGCAGGGGGTGGTGCGGTGACAATGGCTGCGAGGTCGCCTGCTGCTCACCACACGACTGGTGTAACGCCGAGTCGGAATTTGTCCGCCTCCAGTTGCTGTCCGGCGGTGGGCTAGAAACAAAGTAAAAATAATTTTAGAGTTCCGGACGAAGTCGCAGGCACCGGTAGTATTGAATACTTTTAAAGAGTAATATTAGGCAATGAAAAAAAAAATTGGCGTTGCCATTGTAGCGCAGTCGTGAAATACCTGACTAAACACACGATGTTTGTGGGTTCGAACTGTACTCTGAAGAATAATAATAGCAGCTTCACGCTGTTACCCGCATAGCAGGGTTGTCAGAGAGAACGTAGTGTCATGGCACTCCATTCTGCACTGTCCGTCCGAAATAGAGTCATTGTATGTTGGGTGGCGTAATTCAGCGCCGCGCTTCGTTCTTCTTAGAACCATAGCGGACCAATAAAAATAATTTAATTATAATCATTCTCCGGAGTGAGAATCGAACCCACATCCATCGCGTTTACAGTCAGACCCTGTCACTCTGCGCCACGATGGCCCCAATATGCGAATAATAATTATAACCAAAATTTATTATCCTTACATAACCTAAGTAACGGAAACAAATCATTTCTTCAGTCTTTAACACTAGGTCCTTTTTGCCTACCTAATAGCCGGAGAGATACATGAATCCAAAAAATTAATATGTGCTTTAGAAAAAGATAACGGTGAAAAAAACAAACCTCTCTTATTATCGCAAACAAATAAATCATAAACAGGAAATAAATACAGATTTCAATCATATATTGAGTAATTTATATAATATGTATAATCAGTTGTCAAAATATCGAGAAATATTGAATGCTAACATTGGAACATACAAGATATACTGTAGTACAAAGCAGTATGAGAATGTTAATGTTTTAGTAATAAAGGAACTTTACATACCTTAGCGCAAGGCATTCCAAAAAAAAACCCAGTGAAATTTATATTAGTATACCTATTTTATAATATAGATTGCTTACAAAAGGCTGTGCTAATATAAATAACAAAGCGTATTTGATACTATTGTGTGTTGGAAATGAGCATAACATTCAATATACTTAATTAAAATATACAAATACAAGACGTTCTAAAATTCTTTGATTACTCGTAGACCGTTTACTGTAGAGTAGTAATACATATGACAATGTATTAATGTAGAGTAGTAATACATATGACAACTAACGGTACGGCGTCTAAAAACACTAATCAATAGTAAAGATTTAACAATGTTTAACCTTATATGATCACAAAACTAATAGACAATGAACTTCCTTCCTTATATGTTTGTATTTATACTATACAAACTATGCCTTATACAAAAGACATGCAAATAGTTATATTAACTAAACGATAACTATATACGTTGTCGTTTATTATAGACCTTTATTATTGGATAATGATTTAATTGCTTGTGAATCTTATTATGTCCTTTTAATTAGACTATCTGAATTATTGAAACACTGCTTACAAAAAAACAATATAAGCGTACTACATTATACATACCTGCTGAATAATTATGCAAAATATAAAATGGTGTAAATTTGTAAAAACTCTAACATTGACGTAATAACGTTATTCAACAAAATTAGCAAATTTTCTTTACATTAAACCGTCGTGTTTTAAAACATAATCAAAATCGTTTTTCAAGCCAACACAATGCCAATACAAATTTCCTGCTTGTTATACAATTTATTTAGGAACAATAAATTTATTAATTATGAATGAGTTTCTAAGAATGGACGTTAATAATATGGCCTGAATTAATGTGATCGATGTGTCACCTTTATGTAGGCTTTGAAGTAACAAACAGAATATTACAAAGCCTGGCTCAATATTATACGTCATAAGGAAATAGGGATAATTATGTTTTAAAACTGTTCAAACAATAAGGTAAATATCGATTTACTATTGATTAAAGCTATAAAGACTTAAACTTTAGAAACAAAACTGTAAAGTTTCCGAAATAAGAATCAATAAAATAACTATTACAGTTTCAAAAAATTTAACTGCTCTCATTATATTACATTTACCATTAATACGCAGTTTAATGATCTCTTTTAGTGGTGAAAGTTATCACCCGATTCTGCCAGTTTAAATACGAGAGCTCTTGTAATATACAAATTACATGTAACTATACATGTTTTTTCGTTTTAAATGAAACACTTTCACAAAAATATCAAAGGATTTTTATCAATATAAGATAATCCAATTCTCATCGCGAGCTATCGTGTAGAAATTAGATTAGATCACACATATTACTCGCTCACTACCTGCTGGTATACATGTTTTTAAAAAGATTTCCACAAAATTAACTTATCACGAGCGTATTATACAAATATTAAGTATCGAATAGTTTGACGTATGCCAGGTTTAAATAAAAATAAGTTTTAAGTAGTCAGTTCTTAAATTTAATATAAAATTATGACCGCGTACGTATTGCAATAGAGTAGCTCAATGAAAATCGTATTATACTCGTAGTATGATATGAAATAATGGATAGAACAACTATTGTCAAGTTTGACTGTTTAATAAACATGGCATGGCTACACGTGATAATGATAAAAATCGCAAGTGTATAATTACGTAAAGTTAAATATGCAGAAGTAGACACATGTGTCCGTGTCTTTATAATAATAATTACGTAAACAATGCAATAATTTAGTTTACTATACACGTGGAACTTTACTCGTTACTCGTTTGTGACTATAAAAAAAACCTTAAATGATCTTTATTGGTGTTCGTTATTCAAAAATAATTGTTTACTTAATAAAATGTTGCAATATATTTCTCGACTATGAAATATTGGTGTTAAATGGCACTATATTGTTAAGATTAATCATCTAATTAAAGTGAAAATAATTGAAAACTCCTATGGGTTTCCATATTCACTTATTCATATTTTTAAATTGAAAGTTTTGAACGGAATCAAATCTGGTGATTTGTAAACAGTAATTGTACGCAAAGTGTTATAAACTTTGACAGAACGATCAACATGTGTTTTGCAACATTACTTTACTAGCGTATCGTCTTATCAACGGTCGTCCAGTCAGCACCACTAGCGAAAAATCTAAATTAATTTTGTTGATGTAACTTAAAAAGTGTGATTCATATTCAGAATTTGTAGAATTCATTCATATCAGAATTTTAAAAAAGCAGTTTCACGCTTTTCTTCGCATAGCAGTACAGGTAGAGAGGATAAGTGTCAAAACATTTCGTTCTCCTCTATCCATCTGAGTTGAGATATTGCGTGTTGAGTGGATGCACTCAATGCCACGGAACGAGCGGGAAAGTTAAAATAATGTTGAAATAATATTCTGTTATAATTATATAAATAATCATTAGCCCGAGTGAGGATGAGTCCAATTTATTGCCATCGCGTTTACAGTCAGACACTGTCCCACTTTGCCTTTCTTTTATACATTTACGCCCCCCTTGCTTTATTTATTTATTTATTCGGTTTACCAATAATTGTTACACAATAAAAATACAAAAAATATACAATATAATAAACTTAAAAACTATGTGTACAATCATATTTAAGGTAAACACTGCATGCATAAAATAAGTTATTTAAAAATACAAATAAAAGAAAGGTTATGGAAACAGAAAATAAAAAAACTAAACATGTTAAAATAGTAAATTCAGTAGCTTTGGTAATTTACATGCCTCAGTTTTCTTATGGTTGTATGAAAAATATCAACTTTTACGCTATTTTTAATGTGAAGCCTACACATTCGTCAAACAGGAGAATTTGAGCCGAGAACAGTTTTTCTAAAATAAGGTTTTGTGTCTATAATAAGTAATTTCAGGGGTATCTATTGGGTATTCTGAATAATGATACTGGGTATTCTGAATTTAACCTCTGATAATAATTTAATAATTTTGATAAAAAAATATTAAGCCTATAGAGTTTCTACTATTTTCTTATGTTTCTAGTATATTCATGTGTTTTCTAGTATATTCAACTTGTAGTCGATTATTTACAAATGTCACATTGCAATTGAAACGCATCAGTTAGACTATCTACTTTTTTCGTTATCTTTAAATAGTCGGCAAACATAAAAGCGACGGAGCCCGTGAAGCAACTTAAAAATTGGACCCAGATGTGATCCTTGAGGTACATCTGAGGTTATACAACATGTCAGATTCGTATCCATCAAGTACTACATTAAAGCTTCTATTCCTTAAATATGACTCAAGCTTTTTACGATTCTTCATATTTACTATTATATTTACAGCTTTTGAATTAGTATGCAATGAGACACTTTGTCAAAAGCCTTACTAAAGTCGGTGTACACTGTGTCTACTTGTCCATTAGAATCCACCGTGTGTTTTTGTATAGTGTTTTCCACAAAGGTTACTAGATAACTCCATGTGGACCTTGAAGAGGTAAACCCATGCTGATGATCTGATATGTATTTTTTGAAGTTACTCTGTACATGTGGACAAATTAAAATTTCAAAAACTTTCGAAAACGTTGGAAGAAATGATATTGGTTTATAATTTTGAACAATTCTTTTAGAGTTAGTTTTACGTATTGGTACGACCTTTGCTAGTTTCCATTTCACAGGGAAAGTTCCAGAACTTAGTGAATAGTTATATATAATATAAAGAGGGATTGCAAGCATATTTGCACAATTCACAAGTAAAATTTGAGAAACGTAGTCTGATCCTTGTCCTTTTGATATATCTAATTTTTTAAGTGCTACAACAATCGAGTCTATGCCAATATGTAATGAAGTGAATGAATCCGAGTTATAAACTAAATGTTTTAAGTAAGCAGATGTATTAACGGTATCTGTACTTTCTTTAACGGGGCAATACCCTGATTGGAAATACATATGCTTTGGTAGATTTCAAGCATGAAATGTCGTTTTACAATAAATTTAAATAAAACTGTTTCAAAATATCAGTAGGATACTAGGGTGTATTTAATATTTATCGTAGATATAAATCCGAACTGCTAACATTTTAGAGGGAACGTGAATTTAGGCATGCGAGTTAAGGTAGTTTATTTACTTTAACTTAAGTTACTTATTATTTACTGTTGTTTATTTGTACAATTTTTTTAATTATTAAAATTAAACTATCACATTTGTTTATGTATTGCGTGTCAAAATATTTTTCGAACAATCATCCCAAGCTCAATGCATGTTCTCATTTCGTTCACTTTCACTTACCTCAAATAAACCGTACTTCCATAAGGGCTAGTATCATGTTTTCTGTCCGCGGGCCGCCTCATCGGCCCTACTGAGCTGGAGGCACGACCTCTTTGTCCTGGTGACCTAGGTGTAGGGGAAGTCCCACCACTTCTACCACCATGCCCATATTGTGTTGCTAATGTTACCTCCTCGGGCTGTTGACAAATTTTATTTGATTTATAAAAAAACAAATTAATTATAATACACATTAGTTCCATTATTTCTATAGAATATAATAGCTCATGGTCATCACAGATATAAGAACATATATCATAAAAACTTGTGTTATTTCTATTTAATGACTGTTTATTAGAATAACTATGTCATATATTTATTTTATTGTTGGTTACTTATTGAAATCTCCTGCTGAAATATTGTGTTAACTATGTGATATTTGTTAAGACAATTGATTATGACCAGAAATTACTATATTAATTAATTATACATTGCATTAATCAATATATTAAGAATAGTGTAATAACACTATTCTCAACATGTTATAAATATTGCAACACTGACTACTTTAGAAAGTATTATTATCATACAGTTCAATAAAGCTAGTATTAATTCATTTGGCACGTTAAAAGTATGAATCTAATTAAATTACAATAACAGTGCAGAATTCTTTAAGAATATATAAATTATAATTAACTTTTTAAAAATATATTTTATAATGACACAGATATAGATTTTTGTATGTCATCACAAAATAATTCAGGTTTACAATATGTATATGTATTATGCCATTAATACAGTAGCAAAAACATTGATAATATAATAAAAATAAAAAATTATTGTCAATTACATTCAATTATTTAACACTCAATCTAATGAACAACAAAGACAATTAAAATGTGTAAACTAAGAAATAGTTAAATAAAGTTTAAAATCTACAACCACATCAAGTAGGACACAATACACTACAATTTGATATTAAAATAAAATTTCATGCTTTTGAAGTACCTATCATCTCACAAACTAGTATAATGGTTAGAAAAACAAAAGTAAAAAAAAACTTCTGTCACTTGAATTCAAAATATTTGCAAAATTGTATATTACTAATGTATATATTTATTATTATAAAGTGGTTGTTAAAAACAACTGCAAATGTAAAAATGTGTAGTCAAGTTTTGCTTACATATATAATATGCATGTAGCAATAATAATAAAAAAGTATCAAATATGAAAGACGATTTACTGAATCTTTGGATAACAATAGTATAGTGAGTTTTAGAATATAGAAACATGGCATCATTAGTTGAACACATTTCAATATAGATGTATTTATAAAGTAGACAGATGATAAACTTGTTGAACACATGTTAGTTAAAAAACTGTAGAATTGTTTTCTGCTTTGAGTATTCATTAACAATAGTTTTCTTGTTTCATTAGTACCTGTACTATTTTATTCTAAAATTTGGTATTTTAATACAGTATATTATAATGAAATTAATTATCTAGAATTTAGGATACTCTTTTTTTGAAAATTACTATTAAAATAATAGTAATTTTCTTTTATTATATTACTATATATAAAAAAAATAAAAACAAAACTAATAACTGCTATAACACTACTATGGATATTAAAATATGCAAATAATATAAACATTGTGTATAAGCAGATTCCAAAATGTGGAACCTTTATAGCTTCTGGCTTTGGTGGCTGTGCTGCAGCAACATTAGGGAGAGACCCACTCCTGAATGTTCCCAAGCTCTGTTGTGTCGGTACTAAGGATTCAACAACTTCTGGTTCAGGGGGAGCTTTGACTTTGACTCGTCGATTACTAGAGTTAACCTGTAACCATCTTTTCTCAGCAATGGCCCCATAAACTACTTTATCATATTATTACATATTGTAACTTTTAATTTTTGTTAAAAAAAAATAGCACAAAATTGACAAAACAATTTTATTTCTTTTCACATAGTTTACTGTGAATGATTATATGACTGTCCATTTAATTATAAATATAAAATTATACCTAAAACACATAAGAACTGTTCAAAATTAAAACCAATTAATGAATTTATTACTTTGTATTTGTTTACTATTCATTTTTTATTGAAAAATATTCATGAATCATGCAAATAATTATATACTGAGAACTACTAATAACAATACTGCTTAATCAAGTAATAATAATTAATATATTTTACTCACACTGAACACTAAATTGTGAATGAAATATTGGATAGTAATAGGTGCTTTATACAAATATTATATTATTTACTCACAGTAACCTTCGACTGATCATATTCTTAATCTCGTTATTGTTTAGTTTAAGTAAAGGATACAATAATAAAACAATTTCGACAATGACAGTTGCTAATTATAATAGGAACCAAGTTTATAGAAATATTGTTCTTATAAAATAAATGTAAGATTAACATTCAGTTAGTAATTAAGTCGCAATATTGTAATGATTATTGTTTACGTCGGCTAGCACATTTGACGGCCAGGAAGCGATTGCCTGAGTAAATAGGCGACCCGCGACATACCTTATTGGTTGCGTCGGAAACTTCACGCATAATTTTTTCAAAAGCCGCTGTTTCTTCAGCCTGCTTTTGATTGTGGAGGGCAATTTTTTCACTAAACTTTCTAGGATTCGCCATGATGATCAACAAACATTTATTCTTCTCTTTTTACATCACAATTTTCTACGCTCATAGAACCAAAACGCGCCTGCCTGTCAGACAGTTATTCAATATTACCATAACAAAAAAATGCGACAAGCTAAATTATAAAGATAAAATATATGTATTAGCTTTAAAGTTGAATGTTGAATTGACAATTGACATTTCAATAATAATGAATTATGAATTTCCACTAAATAATTATGAAACTGTTTGAGTGTCTCTTATTCATTATTTCTGAAAATATATTTATAATATTATATTATTGTATGTAAGATTTATATTGTACTTTAAATCTAATGCTTATAAAGGAATTTTGGTAAAATTAAGTATAATAATATACTCGTATACAAACTGTAAGAATTCTGGTAGTCTTATGTAACTTAATAAAATACACAAAACAATAACACATAATTATAAAATAATAGATATAATATTAATCAGAGAGTATTTGGTAGATTTAAAAAAACACATTCGAAAGCTCTTAGAATAAAGCAGAATTATTTATGTTCACATCATATTCTACTAAATTTTACAAATTCATGCTGTTTATATATTAGAAATACTAGATATATATTCTATATTGATTAAAGGATACACAAGTCTAATATAATATTTTATACAGTCTAATTAGGTTTATTTAAATTTTATGAGTTTAACTTTAACTAGCAATACAATGTCTTTGACGTCAATGTCAAACCGGTTTTGTTACAAATGTCACAACATCAAAGGAAACGGATAAAACTCAGGAATTTGGATTCTATAATTAGTGTAGTCTCTTTATAATGAAACATTAGTGTTGCTAAAGCTGTTTGAGGTGTTTGTCTTAATCGTGTTATTCTAAAATATGGAGGAAAAATATATATTATCTCTAGATGTAGGTACTACAACAATTCGGTGCGTTATTTACAATTCGAGAACAGAAGTTATAGGCAAAGCTGTGGATCAGGTATTTGATATATTTTGAAAATAATATATTATAATCTTGTAGATATAATATAGAATGAAACAACATATTTAAAAGAATATAAAGACACAGTTTTGTACGGTTAAACTAAATAAACGTTAATCTAATTAAGCTGCCGTAATAAATCCTCCGTGGTAACGAGCAAAAAATATATTTTTAATAGATAGCTATCATAATCTAGAATGCAAATAATAAATATATTTTTGCTCTCATTTGAAATACATTATTAATGTTTTACTTAAGGTAATACTTCATTATCCATCACCTGGTTATGTGGAAATAGATCCTGATGAACTTTGGACTTCTATTATAGGTGTTGTAAACACAAGCTTAGAAAGTAAGTTGTTTAACACATTTATTTAAACATAATATAGTTACTATTAAAGTTTTTTTTTATATTATTATAGATTTTTATTATTTTAAGACTCTAAACTGTCAGTGGCCCAAATTACTGCTATGGGAATATCAACACAGAGAAGTACTTTTTCAACATGGTCTCGTAAAACAGGCAAACCATTTCATAGATTCATTACATGGAAAGATCTCAGAGCAGATGAGCTAGTCAGACAGTGGAATGATTCATATACCTGGAAGGTAGTATACTAAAAATATTAATTATGATTATTGAGTTAAATATTGTATTCAATTATACAAATACACCATAAATATTAGGGCAAATATATAAAATTCTGCAAGAGCTTAAATTCATTAATTATTTATAAATATTTAAGTAATATTTGAAGTATATATAAAAATAAATACTTTTTTAAATAATAATTAATTTAAAATTGTAAATATTACTCAATAAAATGTAGTTTATAATATTTATACTTTTACCAATATATAATTTTCTATCAATTTTATATCCTTCCTATGAATTTTGTTTTTGTTTTCTTAAATTTATCAGTAAACTTATTACTTATAAATATTCTTTTCAGTTAATCAAAATTGGTGCCTTTGTTTTATTCATGTTATCTAGGAGCAAAAGGTTCAAAGCTGGAAGTGTTTTGAAATTTTCTAATAATCAGGTGACTGCAATATTTTTATTTACTTGTATGTTCCAAATGCCATAACTAAAGAACAGAACTAATTGTGTGTATTGTGTATACATCATGATCTTGGAATCACAGTCAAATAATTTTATTCAAAAGAAGAAGGTACATGCCTCCTGTCTATTCATACACAAAGATTTCACTAAATTTCAAACTATTTTAATTTTTGTTATGTGGTTAAACAAAGTGTAGCATTTGGTTTTGTTTACCAATGAGCAGGAGAATTCTCATCTCAGGAGTATCTTAAGGTACTTTCTGCCTACCACGCTATATGTGGGAGACGTGTAATGTCAAAGTAACTGCTTCATTTTTAACATTTTTTAAAGTGAAAAAGATATAGAAAATGTATAAAAATTTTAACACAGTTGGGATTTGAACCCGCGCTTTTCGAAAACCGTTCAAGCGCTCTGACCGCTAAGCCATTCGTTCTACATCCAGCTACGGCGAAAGTCTTACACGCTCATTCAAACTTATATTAGTAGTTAGAAGTGCGGGTTCAAATCCCGCTGCGTTCAAATTTTTATGTTTTCTAAATATGTATTTTCTTAACTGCTTCATTCTTATCATAAATTACAGTAATGTAAATAACTATTTGTAGATATTTTTTCTTGAAATATGCTTTATACTATACACAATATCATATAAACCATATTTTAACCACTTGTTAATTTTATGCAAAATAATTAGTATTCATATATTGTAAAGAAATGTTTTACTACATTGTAATCATAAAATGTAGGCCAAAATTATAGAAGAAGTTCAACTTAATACAATAGTCTAATAAATGACGTACATTTTGATTACACGTTGCCAAGACAACGCGTATTTTACACGATAATAGGACTACTAGTGTATCTAAATAACTATTGCGGTAAAAATTGATTTATCTCCAAAATCTAACGACTTTAGATAGATTTTCTGTCTTGTTCATAATACTCCTGTATTAGTAAACAAAAATAATGTACATAATATATTGTTATGAAGACTACATAATAAGTAGGTCATCATATATTTTCTTTCATTATGTTTGAAATTTCTTCTAACAAGACATGAGAAAATTGCGTGTGCACTGACTTGGTATAATTGCATTATTTCTAATTAAAATGCAGCTGCTAAGGAATGTTCAATATAATTTTTTATAATTTTCAGCGGAACACTATTTAATTTACTAATCTCACAAAATACGTGACCATTTATTTAAGCATCAAATTAGTTAACTGGCTTTTAATCTGATAGTTTCAGAAATATTATATAAATATTATTTTTTGTTTAGCTAGAGGTATTTTTTTACCGGTAATAAAAAACCGTATTACGTATATATTTAAACGGGCGGTAACCTATACCGAATGTAACATTGATTGAGTCGTTTAAAAACTATTTATAAACGTTCTAATAAGTACAAGACAATGAGCACGAAGAATACTCCTTATCAAGGTACATTTAGGGCGTGCCTATTTGTAGATATTGACCTAGAGTTTAAGATCATGACACTCTGTTCTCCACTTTTGGCCCGAAATCGATATATTGCGTGGTGGAATACAACGCCGCGATTTATCTTCGTTATTAGAGCGGAGAAATTAAAATATTTTAAATATAATCATTGCTCCGAATGGAATCGAACTCACAAACAATCTCGTTACTGTCAGACGCTGTTACACTGCACCCCGATGGCCTCAAACTGAAACTATATAACATAAACAAATAGATATCTATTACGCAATATTACGTGACAAGTGAACTGTCTGCCCGAACACTGTACTTGAACTCGCCTGGCAGTTACAATGTTAGCATTGTAATTTATACTACAATTATAAGACACTGTTGTGTCGTAAATCGTTGCAACATATAATATGATACTATTATATTACCCACTGTGGTGTATTAGGTGGCTGGCTGTATGCGGTGGACGTGAAACCCACTCGGGAGAATGATTATGAAATTTCCAAATTCTGGTAAGACAGCAGTGGAAAGTGCAGCTTTAAGTTCCGTCACGCAACTACGCCAACACACTGCGACACTAATTTCTCTCTGACTAAAGCTGTAAAGCTGAAAAATTATATTATAAAGAGCACGAATTATGTTTATCAAGAATAAATATAGTAATACTTACATTTTTAACCATAACTTAACCCATAGAATCAGATCAAGTTTCAAAGTTAGAAAAAAATGTGTACATACGAAAAGTCGAATAAACTGTTGTTAATTTAGGCTTAGAAATGCAAAACGAGTGGCTAACTATAGGAGAGTTCTGTATCCCGTTAGCTTTAAAATGGCTCACCCTAATTAAATAAGATTGGTCACAAGCACTGTTAAAATTCTATCTTAATGCGTGCTAAATGACTGTTCCAGATTGAGAGAAATATAAAAACGATTAATCGAGTTTGTGAAAGAAGGTTGTCTAAAAAATCCATGCAAAAACCTTACTCAATATTAGAATCGGCTCTTAAATCTCTGAGTATGTTGGTGTCTTGTCATCCAGACCGGACATTTTCCTTGACTCTAGAAGCCTAAAAATTGGTGGAACTGGTAGAACTTACAGTTACGTGGGAAACAAACATTCCTAAAGATCATCACTTTAAAGTAAATAAATACTTCGAATTTACTGAATAACTGACCAGGAATAAATAAGTTTAGCTTTAATTCATATGTGCGAGAAGTAGGCGCGGGGTTTAACAGTGAAATCTCTATAACCTACTAAAAGATCTCAGCCTGCCTAAAACTAGAAGATTTCGAAATATTCTACGTTGAAGGGGCTCCTTCACTTAGCCTACACTTGGGTCTCAAGTCCCCCAGGCACTGCTCTGAGCTACTCTTTCTGCATTATCCCAGCACCCGCATGGTAAATCCAAGAAATGCTGATTAGTTTCTTCTCACAATGTTCAAATTGGACCGTCTTGACAAAGTTTTTTTAGCATTATTTATAAAATATTTTGAAGACCGTTTATGTATTTAATCTACAAAAAATATTTGTTAATACAATAGCAAACATTGTCTTAATATATTTGTTCCTGTCCGAATACATTTTAAGATCATCATATACTATTTATTGTAAATGTCGAAAATGTACTGAAAGCATATATACTTATAGAATAGGTTAATGTGTTTATAAAAAAACAAGTTATAGTTAGATATATGATAAAGAAATAAGTTATCTTAATATGATAACATCTTCGCCCATTATATATCGTTAATGTATGCATTGTACTAAATATATATTATTCTGTAGAGCGTGTACAGAGATTTCTGTTTAAATAATTTATATGTAGTTTTAAATTATCTAAATGTTAGAGGTTTTTATATTTTAAAACTTTTTGTATACGTAAATAAGACTGAAAATGTTACAAGATATTTCGAATGTGTCATAAACAATAATATATTTTCTATTTAAGACGACGTTAAGATTATACTGGGCTCTTCACAATGTGCCCGAATTAAGGATGGCCATACAAAACAATGACGCTATGTTTGGAACTTTGGATACGTGGCTCCTGTATAAAATGACAGGTATTTATTTAAAAATAGCT
Source organism: Podotricha telesiphe (assembly GCA_038994665.1). Taxonomy (NCBI): domain Eukaryota; kingdom Metazoa; phylum Arthropoda; class Insecta; order Lepidoptera; family Nymphalidae; genus Podotricha; species Podotricha telesiphe. Next base: position 1,993,966 of record JAOYRR010000271.1, read on the forward strand.
TAGAATTAATTTATCATTCTATTTTCCTTACATTTTATTTCTAACATTTTTTAATATTAAACTAAATTATTTATATTTTTATATTAACGGTGTTTCAAAAATCATACACTTCTTTACTACTACTTCTATTACTAACATGTTCTTCGTTATTTTTACATAGTACCTAAAAAAGCAAAGTCAAACGCCGATTTTAGAGCGACTGAGTGATTCAATAAGAAAGTTTATATGTATAATTCATGTATATTATAGTAGTAGAGTAAAGTTATAGATTTGTCCAAAAAATACATTTTGTGCGCTTATTTGCATATTTTTAACCGACGAAAAAAACAGGTCCTCAATTCGACACGTATATTTTTTATGTTAGACCACGCATAACTCTTTACAGAGTAGACCAATTTTAATGATTTCTTTTTAATGCATAGAATATACTCCCATAAAATTAAAATTAAACAAAAATTCTAACCCTAAGGGTAGAAAACAAGGCGTCGACAGACGACACTTAGTCGTCGATTTAATTTAATTTGTGTTAAAAACTTCTTATAAAAGGCCTACAAAGATGTTCAAGATGGGTCGAGATTTTGATGGTGCCTATTTCATAAGATAGACCACAGTAATCGCGTTTATGTTTTTCGTATTCCAAAAAAATAATAATTATTTACGATTCTATTTGAAATTATATAGTATTATGTTTTATACAATTATATGTATATACATATTGCCCTTTATATAAGAAAATTGAAATGAATATTTTGGAGTGTTTAAATAAAGAGACAGAGAGGCCGTCGCCGCGGATGGCAGCAGCCGAAGAGCGGGAACCTAATATTGCTTTGCCTGTTTTAGAGTCTAGTAATGTGAAATATAAAAAAACTAGTAATGTGAAATATAAAATAGGACTTAATTACTTCCTACTTTTTGACGACGACTTCACTAGAAGTTCATTGAGAAGTTAGGGGTTGCTTTTTCCAGAGGACGCAATTAAAATAAGCTTGCTTTGCTAAAACTTTTTGTACGTTGGATGGAAATTCTAAGATGTATTCTAAGATCATGGAAGATTCCACAGAGTCTTAATGGGCATGGATGTGGCACAGCTTCCTTTTGACCGCTTTATATTTGCTACAGTTTGCGGATCCTTTTGGAGAAATTATCAAGATAAGAATTATGAAAAACGGTATACAAATATATGACAATAAACATATATATGACATATATGTTCTATATACTGCCAGATATTGTTCTGACTCTTAACTCCTTACAAACTTTGTTATCATCTTACAATAATGATTCTACATCAGGTGTTCCACTTTTCGAAATTAATTATACCGTAAGTCTTGCGCAGAATTGAAACTTTTACAACAAAAAATGTTTTATTCAAAACTGCCCATCTTTTCATCCCCTTAAATTATTCTGTCATAAATATATTTAATGTACAGAAATACTTTTTATACTGTTTTATTATAGTATAGATACATTTAACTTTTAAGTTATACATCGTGTCTGGCGCAGTTAAAACTTATGGTTATTGTGAGGACTCATCAAAACTTGAACAAGTGCCACTCAAAGTAATATTTGATTTTAATTGAAACTATTTTGTTTCGCCGCCTGATAATAAACCGCAGCGTAGAAAAAAAATATCGGAGTAGTATGAATGCGTTCTCTTTGTTTATTTCGTAAAAAAGGTTATTAAAACCTTGTAAATTATTATTATGTATTTTTTGCTTAACATTTTAAATTATTAAGATAAATGATGTTTTTTTGCACTGACGTGGCTTTACACGACAAAATAGTAGGCATTATTTTTAATAATTACAAATAATAAATCGATTAATTCAATCGACATTATAATTTTTTTAAGAATGGATTACTTTTTTTTAAACTTTTACATGTGTGTATCCAATGTAACTTGATTCTGAACGATAAAGTATCTATACGATTTTAATTATGTTCTACATAATTATTAATTGCTATTATTGGTATAGTCAATTAATAGTTATGAGTTTCACCTAGATTCAGCAGTAGGCCGGTATTAATCCATGTTTTGTTATTATTTTATTCTGGTGATATAATTACAATATTTATCTAAAAGCCTATTCTCTATTTTATTTTATTTTTTCTGATTGAGTACATCCAAAGGACCTAATATTTTTTTAATCCGGATTCATATTTAATTTTGTGCTATTACAGTTATCTTCAAGAATTATTATTAAAGGAATTTGTTCTATACTAAGCAATTTTTCAGGTAGCAAGATCCACATGACAGATGTTTCATCGGCTTCAGCGACGGGCTTCTTCGATCCGTTCACGATGCAATGGGCAGGTTGGGCCATGTCCCTGTTTGGGATACCTCAAGCGGCGTTGCCAAAAGTAGTTGATACTGCCGGGGAACATTTTACTAGTACCGATCCTGAGATATGGGGCCATGCGATACCTATACGTAGTTGTGTAAGTATTTTTTGCTTTTTTTTATTTTTAAAATGTTTAGAGTATTATTTCAATGTTATATAATGTCGATATTTTTAAGAACAATATATCGTAAAATTAAAAAAAAAAGAAATGTATTTAAATACTTTTTGACATCATTGTTCTGGTGCAGTATATAGGCTTGAAAACACTTACGTATTATTTTAGAATTAACACACAAAGCAAGGTGTTAAACAAACCATTTATATTCATAAATTTGAATAAATTTAAATTCATCATTACAAAAACTTAAATTAATATACAATATAAAAAAAAAATATTTCTTAATTTCAACTCTAAAAGAATTTGACCTCAGATGTATGTATATAAAGTTTTTGTTAACGCTGCAGGGACTTGGCCACCGTGAACACTTTCTTCCAAAATAATCCCCAACTCCTTATCACGTATAATAGCGGACCCCACTCAATTCACATAGATTACCTGTCGTCGTTATTGTTGATGCAGTACGTCAGACGGTGTAATAGTGTAATAATAGCTAGGTACAACTAACTGAAAGTCATTCCTGGTGAAAGCCTAACGGCTCGACGTCGTCTTCTTGTCATGGACTGTAGCTGGTTGCTCCCGCAAAGAAAGTAGCCGGCGAGAAACGTTAACCTAGAACCGATTTTTATCTTATCAAAGCGGAATATTGAAAATAATTTAAAATTAATCGTCCACAATCAATCATATTTACAGTCAGATGCCATTAATACTAAACTGGCTACCCGCTCGCGCGAGCTTCACTTGCGTAAACTACTCGACTAAGTAATTTCGATATTTAGCCCGCCCACGTTCTCACTTAAATCACAAATTTTGCTCAAATTGATAATTTAAATTGTTTTCACGTTTTTATTTATGAAACGATTAAAATGAAATAAAAACTAGATGTTAAAAAGTCAAGTTTACCAAAATGCAATAGTCAAAACTGTATGTAAATAGGCTAAGTCGTTTTCCTGAGATTAAGCGTGCACAAACGCAAAAAGAAAAACAGAACAGAAAATTAGACATCATTGTTGTGGGTTTTCAAATATATTCCATATATTCCATATATACAGACAGCGATCAGTTACATTTTTAATTATATGTATAAAATTATACTTTATATATTAAATGATATTTCCAGATAACCAGATCAAACAACTTCAATGTGAGTTCATATTGCTTCAATGTGGGTGGCATTTAAACTTACAATGATTACGGACATTCTTCAATATAAACACAGGAAGGTCTCCACACGCCTCTATATCCGGCCTCTATCCAGTGGTTGGGTGGAGACTGGGTGAAGAAATTATATTTTCAGCAGAAGGTGCTAATAATGATACAGCTAGTATTATTAAATGGGCCCAAAATTTAGGTGAGATGTTATATTTGTTATATTTTTATTTTCTGCTGCACATTTTTTACTGCACAGTAGTGAGTAGGGTTGGCAGAGAAAACTTTGTGTCCAGACATTCCATTAAAAAAGATCTTTCAGGTATTTGTGGGTTTTTTACACATTTTGAGATGAAATTATTTTAAAACCTTTGGGATTAACCGCGTATATTTTTGGTATTCGAAAATACATTTTAGAAACCCGACGTTTCGAACACTTTGAAGCTAGTCCGTGGTCACAGGTAGACTGAGGTGGCATTCGTCTGACTAGACAGAGGCCGAGACACTCCGCTATCTACTTTCCGCCCGAAATCATGACGCTGTTGAGTGGCGGAATTCAACGCCGCGCCTTTCTTATCACCAGAGCGGAAAAGTAAAAATCGTTTAAATTAATTAATTAAACGTATAATATTATATTTATTTTATTTATTAATTAGAAAAATGAAAAATATATATTATACACAGAAGTTAGTTGTATTAATTTTTTTTGATTTTATAAAGATATAAAGTGGCACACTGGGACAGCGTCTAACCATAAACGCTTGTTTGTGGGTTTGATTTCCACACGGGGGAATGATTGTTTATAAAAATATTTTAATTTCTCCGCGTAAGTGAGTACCTCAGACAAATTTGCGAAGTTGAGTTGCGCCACTCTACTCACAACCTCTTGATTTCGGGCGGAAAGTGGAGAATGGAGTGTATGGACATTCTCTCTCTGACACCTTGTTATGCGGCAAAAAGCGTGAAGCTGAAAGTATATAAAATATATATTTTTAATACATTTATATATAAAAAATATATAAATGTATTAAAATTAATTTAGTTAATATAGTTTTGTGTAATAAACATTCCTACAAACAAAAAAACATGATATACAAGATAGACCGAGTAATAAATTTACATGAAAACTAGAAAAACAATCAATTAAATGAATAATAAAACTTAATAAAATAGAAGTAACTCGTTTAAATATCACTTATCTTTGGTTCTGAGTAATAATTTTAGTAATGTAATTTAATGGTTACAAAACAAATCTGTATGTGTTATAAAAAATATTTTTTAAAACACATACAAGTCACATTTTTCTCGTTACATGGTTAGGCATAGAGCATTTTGAAACTTCATTTTTACTCAGTCTATCTTCTATATTTGTTTTAAAGGTTGTAGGAATGTTTATTTAATAAAACTGTATTTACTATATTAATTTTAACTTATTTAAATCTTTAGCTTCAAGCTTTTGCCCGCATAGCAGCGTAGTCAGAAGTGTCCTAGTGTCAAGTTAACGCCGCTCATACCAATTTTATTAATTAAAATGTTGCAATAAAACTTTACAAATAATAAAGTTGAAATTGAAATATTTTTACAATAAAATCCATTGTCTTTTACAATTTTTTATTTAATTACAGGTTTATTTGAAACTCCACAAGATACAGCAGATATTGCAATGTCAGTGCCGGATTCTGATGGAGTATTTTTCATACCAGCATTTAGTGGCTTAGGGGTTAGTATTTATTTATATTATATTATATTTTTATATATTATTTTATATTTTTTAAAGTGTCACTCACCTATATTCACTTAAGATATAATTGGATTAAAAACGTATAATAAAACCCGAGACTCGAACCCGCGCCTCTTAGAGACCGTCGTAATTATAAATGAATCGGTTGAAAAATTTGGTTCTTGTGGTCTCGTTAAAAAAGCATTCGACATTGAGTTCTAGCATTCAGTAGTCAACGCAAATCCCATTAAAGTAGGCGGAATATCGTGACAGTAGATGTGTTATATACATACATATTTTTATATATTTTATAGACTACCTAATTCGACATTAATATGTTGAGTTTTCTTGTATACCTTTATTTTGGCGTTTTAAGTGATTTCAAATGTTAAAGCGAATCAAGTGTACGCGTCGTAAGTTATTCAAAGTCAAAGGTAAAAAGAAAATTGCGATTATCTCAATTTTAATTGCTTTAGTGATGTTTAAATATCAATTAACAAAAAACACCGTCCAATAATTGAAATACAAATTAAAAATATTATCTATTCAAATAGACTTTGTTTGTAAGCACTTTTGAATAGCCGAATAAGAATAAATTTTGACGATTTGTTTTTTAATTTGTAGCCGCCATACAACGACTGCACGGCGGCGTCAGGCTTCGTAGGCATGAAGCCGTCCACCTCTAAAGCGCATCTAGTGCGAGCCGTGCTCGAGTCCTTGGCCTTCCGGACCGCTCAGCTCTACTCCTGCGTTAGAAACGAGACTGACTACACCTACACTACTATACGGTAGGTTTGTGGCTGTACATGCGAATGTCATGGGTTCGATGCCTACAGTAAGGTTAAAAAAAAACACTTTTAGAAAACATAAAAATTTTAACGCAGCAAAATTTCAAGTTATTTTGTTATTAGCATAAGTGTTGTTTCCAAGAAGCACCAGTTCGCATACTGCTCCGTTTAAATGTATATACGTTTCCTTAAAATGCTTCAGAACCTTAGTGTGCGAATAACACATTAAAAATCTTAAAAACTATGGTAATGTTTATTATTTATTTTTATTTAAATATTTTTCTTTTCACGGTAGATTAATTTACCGGAGCGCTACCCGCTAGCGCCCCTAGCCCCTACTTTTTAAAAAAACAAAATCATATTTGAACTTATTCAATTGCCATTTCAAAAACAATAAATTATAAGCTTATATTATTTAAATCTAAGGAAATGTCCGAGGAGAAGCTCATGTTCTTATCAATTGAATTATTAAAATATAAAAATGTTCACATAAGTTGCACGTTGCTCTCCTGTAATGCTAATTAAATGTTTACTTTTACAGTTCTCATGCTTTGGGCTGACATGACTCGGCTTAATAAGAAAAAAACAGGCTTTGGTTTTCATCATTGCATTGGCTAAATCTTAATTCGTTTTATATTTATGAGGAAAAATCATCTTATTTATACATTGTCCAGAAATTTAGCAGTAATATTGACTAAAATAATTATTTTTACAAATATAAATACTATTAAAATCTAGATGACTGTTCCAAATAAAGTAGTAATATCTAATGTATTTAAATACTAGCGACCCGCTCGCAGCTTCACCTGCGTAAACTAAGCTGTTTCGTTTTTAACTACGACTTAACTGTTTCGTTTTATCGCCCGACCGCGTTCTCACTTAAATCACAAACTTTGTTTAAATTTATAATTTATATAGTTGTACCTTTTATATTTATGAACTAATTATAATGAAAAAAGCACTAAATGTTAAGGCAAGTTTACCAAAATACAATAGTCAAAATTCATTTTAATAGGTTTCTGAAATTAGTGTTCACAAACAAACAGACAAATAGAAAAGAAAATTAAAAAACAAGTTTTTTGAGTTGTATTATATTGGTAAATGCCCCTTGTAATATTTTTTTCATATATCTTCCATATACAGAAAGCTATCAGTTACATTTTCATTATATGTATAGCCAGCCCGTAGCATTGCAGAGGGGGGAGTTCGGGCCAGTGCTTGGACTTGCGAGACACAAGTCACGCTTCGGTGACCTTTAAAGTTCACATTAACGTTCGCCTCCACTGTACAAGCTCCTCTCTCCACCTAACGTAATTCGAAAGACCCTACTATAAACATTTTATTTATACTTTTCTTTATACAAAAGTTACATAAAATAAAATGTTTATCCTATTTTCTTCTTCGTGTCAATAAATCAAATGCTAAATTATATTTTGCCAGTACTTGGCTACGTCGACCGTCTTATCCGTTCATTTGTTTCATATAATTAAATTTTTTTTTGGTTTAATGTATAAACTCTTGAAAAATTTATATATTTTGCGAAGTACGTCCAAAGCTAATAAAAACGTGTAATGAAAGGTATTTCATTACACGTTTTTATTAGCTGTTCCTGCTATTTATCTATATATCAAACCATCAATGTGAAAAAACTAATTTTGATATGTTTCCAGACTCAATGACAACACTATATTATTTTATAGCTCGGACATGACATCATCACTAGAATAACGAACGTGTTATCAACTTTTTAGTCCCATTTGTTTAAAAAATCTTTTTTCAAATGTAAAAAAGCGTTTCTGGAATATGAATAAAATTTTTAACGTAGCGAGACTTGAACCCGCGCTTCTTGAAAACCGTCCAAGCGCTCTGACTATGCTTAACATGAGCCATTTGTTCAACATCCGGCTACGTCGGAATACTTATACGCTTATTACAACTTATTTTCGGCGTTGGCTTCACTGTTCGTCGTCACAATTTCTGCTTTACCCAAAGATTATTCCCAAGAACAATCGTTTTTCAAAAGAGAATGCTATAGCATTCATAGCTCATTTGTCGGCGCTAAACTAAGTATAATATAATACTAAAAGTTATGTACCGTCATATCAAATATTTCTAATATTTTTAGTGTTATTTACACATTTAGGACATGAAAACATTTTTAGAAAACGTATAAACTTTTGAACATAATGCGCTCTAAAAAACAATATAAAAACAAAAACTAAGTATTCATTCCATCTATATACTCGTATTTAAAATCCAGCTTAGACGGAGGCGTGTCCAACAACGACTTCGTGGCGCAACTCGTAGCGGACCTCACGGGCCTGCGCGTGGAGAGGCCCGTGCAGGTGGAGATGTCCTCGCTGGGGTGCGCTCATATTGTAGGCCTACAAATAGGTGAGTGTTGGGAACTAGTCTAGCTTTAGTTAATGGAAGACCTGATTTGGACAATGGAAGAAGGCTGGTAAATAGATGAAAAATAGTGTCAAGACACTCCGTTCTCTTTCCGGCCGAGTCCAATATATTGCGTGTTGAGTGGCGGAGTTCTGCGCTGCGCTTTGTCTTGTCACCAATGCGGGGAAATGAAAATAGTATAAATATATAAATTAATGCCCCAAGTGGAAAGTGCGCCACGATGACCTCTATATAATAACTACGGTTCTGACGGAACAAATTTTTGGGTGGAATGGGAATGGAACGCGTGAACCCTATTGCAATTCACAAAACCTACTAATGAACAAACCAGTCCACTAATTATATAATAAAAAAAAATGTATGTTATTAGTTTAGTTAAAATTAAAATATAATAAGAAATAAAAAAAAGTAATTACTTTATAAATTAACTATTTTATTATTAGAAAATTCAAATTCGCCAGGTATTTTCAAATCGAAAGAAGAATTGAAATCACTAAGAAAAATAGGCACAGTCTTCTCACCCAGACCTCAAGTCAAGAAAAGATACGAACAGATAATGTCGAGATGGGAAGACGCAGTGAAAAGAATGTGTGGTTGGTATTTAGGTAATAAGAGTACGAATTCGCAAAAATCTGTACACGATTCTAGCAATTCAATAACACCGCAAAATAGCTTTAAGGTGAGTCTCAAGAAGGACCGGTCCAAATAGCGGTGGCTTTTCTGTTTGTTTTTATCCATCACGTGCATTCCTATATATAGATGATATTTACTTTTGTTTAGTTTAAGGATTGTTTTGATAACTTAATTGATATAAAGCATGGATGGGGTATTTGTTCATTTGATAGTTCCTCAGACGGTGTAGTAGAAATAAAGACTAGCAGAAGGAGGGAGGTCTATAAAGACTTAGAAAACATTTAGAGTAGTGACAGTGTGCCTATTATAAATTATTTAATTAGCCTGTGAAACTTCTTACTTATTTTGGTTATTAACAAATGAAAATAAAACATTAAGAAAAAAAAGAGTGATTCCACAGAAAACCTCTGAACTAGAAAGAGACTAAGCTAACATTGACGCTTTTGATATAACTTATACGCGTCTCATTATTTAATTTCTGCTGCATAGTAATAATTGTAACGATAGCAACAGATAACTGATAGTCACACATTTTGATTCTTTATGTATTTTAATTCAGTCAGTCCATTCTCTATATTTTACGTTTAAAGGATTTTTTTTTCAATTAAATTTGGATAAATAAAAGTATAAACGGTTGGCACTTGCTTATAAGATTACGAGGTTACTTATAAAAGAGTTTAATTCTTTATTTTTATCTTTTGCATATAGTGACGTCACATCCCATTTAGTCACTGATCAATTTTTAACAAATCGCGTGACTCGTCGTTTCTCTGTTCTAGTTAGACAAAGTTATATTGGCTTTTATATAAGTAATAAGTATATAATTTAATAGAACTTTGTCTAACTAGACCAGAGAAAAGTATGTATGTATGTGTATTATAATTATTATAAATTTTCCAAATAATTCGAACTGCCAAGTCCAACTCAAAGGAAGAGAAACCGAAATAAAATATAACTAATATTATAAATGCGAAAGTAACTCTGTCTGTCTGTCTGTGAAGTCATCAGTACGCCGAACATATTGTGATGAAATTGTCTTGGGATGAACGTTGCTACCATTTTCTCCATTTTTTAGTTTTTCTAGTTATTCAGTATTTTCATTGTTTTATGTAAAGCCCGCCGTAAATATGAAGTAGCTATTTAGTTCAGTAACGCGGGCAATGCCGCGAGCGGGTCGCTAGTGGTTACATAGTATTGTACGTCTTAAGATATGTTATACTATTTCAAACTAAAATATAAAATAACTAAATTGGGCAATATAAATATATAATATATATCGTACTATATTAAATAAAAATAAAGTGTACATATATATTATTCATAATTTAGTAAGCAAGTGTCCGCTTTGTGTATTTGGTTTTGAATAGAAATTACAAGAGGTTATAATAGAGGAACTAAGGGCTTGCGGTGGTTGTTAGAATAGAACGATATTAAAGATATTATAGATGTTTATCATGGTAAAATAAAATGGGTATTGGACTTTTTTTTATTAATGATTATAATATCAAAATGTGATTTAAACATGATTTTTGCCAACTTATTATTATATTACTTTTTTTTTTGTAACAAAAACACTTATATAATTTATGGTTAAAACTTTACTCTTTTTAACAGGTATTTTTATTTATTTAATATATTTTATACCTATTAAATATTTATAATGTTTTTTTTTTATTGAAATTAATCTGTTTTAATAAAGTATTTTTTCTCATATGTTCATAACCTATTAAATTCGCATTAGGGTTGTGGTTTAAATAAAGGCTGCCTGATTAATGTACGCATATAATAAAGCCAAGATAGAAATTTATATTTTACATGTAAATTATAATATTATAGAATTAAGTAATATCATTATAATAAGACTTGATTAAACCTGTTGATAAGAATTTAATTGAATGTTACAATGTGAAAGAAATGTATGGCGCTGTACATTATTGTTTGTTGTAGTAAATTAAAAAATAATAATTTGATATTGAACAATGTATAGAATATATAAAGCTATTAATTATGAACATGTATTGAATTATTTGTTATTAACATTAAAGCTGAGCATTATTATAAATGAATTTAGATCGAAGATATGACTTGTGTCAACAAACTTTTTATACACATCTATATCGTCCATTTGTATAGAACTAAATTTAATTTATGTGTAAGTATCAAGTGTAGTTGTAGATAATATATATATTTTTTATTTTTTGCAAAAAGCGAATTTGATCCTATATTGTTAGATAAGTGGAAGCATCCAAACTTGACTAGTAAACATATACTTTATTTATTTGCCTTAGAAGTTACAATAAGAGTGACCTAGCCCGTAAATGAATAAACTAGCTTCACATTTTGCAAAAAAGTTACCATAAATATCTAGGTCTAATAATCTACAAATTGCAGCTTTTGTAACGGCATTTATATTATCTTGCTCAATGGGTGAAATCTTAATACTAAACGAATTCATTTTTTATTCCTACTTGATATTTTTATGCTTAAATAGTATAAACGGTGTGTCCTCGTGCATTTTTAATGTAAGAAAATATAAGTATGTATTATCCTAAAAGTGTCTTGCCCTTTTTACGGGTAGTATTTTAATTATATTTTATCTAAGAGATACTTTATCTTACCCTTAAATTACATTATTTTATAATTAGTTGTAGATTATCATATTTTTATTTTTAAAATAAGTTTTTTTTAATAAAGTATAAGTAACTAAAAGTTTTTAATAAAGTTTAAGTAAAGGTTATGGTTGCTTGTTGTATGTTAAATATTTTGTTAAGTAAATTATGATTCAATGAATGATGGATACAATTTAAATGTTTATTACACAGTTACACATATAATACAAGATATTTTTAGTTATTGGAGACTGGAAATCTATTCAAGATGTAAAATTAAAAGTCAATTTAAATTCAATAAACATGATTACGATAAACATGACTTGGTTGCATTTCATAAGCCTTATTTTATTCCTTTTCCGTATTGAAAACCTAATTTTAAAATTATATTTACTAAACAATTAACACACGGTCAATTTCTATGCTCACACAAGTATTTGGATATAAAGTGTGCGTCAATTGTTCCAAGTCGCGTGATAACACCACCGATGGACATAATACATTATTTATTTTTTACAATATCACATACAGGTTTATAAATATCGTTACTTCAACAATATTTTCAGAATAATTTAGAATGGCGAAGGCTGTAGTTTTGTTCATATTATTTTTGCTTATTAGAAACATATTTGGATTTGTCCGCGATGGAATGAATCTGTATCCCGAATTATTGAAGACAAGTGGCAATATTTGGGCAGGAAATGATTATATTGATTATAATCCTGGTGAAAATTATGGTATCGTGATGATAGAGGCCTCTGTGGATGTTTGATTGTCTTATTCAAAACGGAGAAAAGAAATAAAATAAACAGAGAGCTGTTTGTAATACATATGTTCATTTACATGTTTGATGCCAGATGAGGCTAAGATCGGGTTAGTTGTGTATATTGGGCTTCTACTAGAAGTGTAGATCACAGTTAAAAGTACGTTATGAAATCAAGAATCATATTTTTCTTCTACGCTGAGAAATTAAAAGTACTTGCAAAGTACTAAAACCTTTAAAATAAAGAGCTAAGCGCTAAAATGAGCGCTCATCATCAGAAGGGATCAAAGCCATGTTTCAAGTGTTGAGTATATTTCATAAACAGAATCTAATCTGAAAATAGAATCAATAATTAATAATCAATAAGCAAACTATGTAGGGAACTTGTTAAAGTTTTATATTTATTGCAATGCATTTTATAAATCTTCTATTAAAAAGTTAGACATAATTTATTAAGAATAGATATCATAAAAATGTGCTGATAAAATGTCTCCTATAGGAATTGCTATTAAATTATAAACTTTTAATTTCCTTATAATTTTATAAATATATGAAACGATTTGTATTTGAAATTTCTTTAAATTTTAATAAAACAGAAATTTTACAGCTTAGGATTGTGTATTCATTATTTAATATTGACAAGTTCTTTTCTTTCAAATTTATGTTTATATATTTTGGAAACGAAAAATGACTTAATGTTTTAAAGTTTTTGTTGATCTTATTAATATATGTATGATATATGAACTCAATAAAATTATTATAAATTATTTAAAAACAATGCAAATAAAATAAATGGTAACAAATTTTATGGAGTTTTAATAATTAGTAACCCCATTTACTTTAGCAAAAAAGTGAAATTTGGATAATAATTAAAATTAAACAAAATAGTAATATGGTTCTATTTTTTTTTATTTCTTGTTTGTCTGTTTCTGTATACGTGGAACCCACTGACCAAAAATCATGCATCTAAGTCCAATAGTTTCCGCTCGGCGACGATGAATCAGTCAGTTAGTAATGTCCTGATGGACAAGCTATTATAAAAATGTTAATATTTTGAAGTTAGTCTCAATCGCTTAAAATACATATTAAACAAATAAAAATTGAATATTTATATGGCTAATAATTTCAACTAAAAGGCATAAAATTATTTTTCAAATGCACTATTATCAGTTTTATTTGGATCTAGTATACTCATATTAATTATTTATATTTTATTGAAACATCATATTTTTAACAGCGCTAACTATAGCTGTACATTATATTTCTTTTGGTAACGCATTTTCCGATTTTTTTTTGTAATGTGTACATTCTGCAGTTTTTAAGAAATTCTAAATATTTGAAAATATGAAAATTCAGTTCATTGAACACATAATGATGGCGTGAATAGCTAGCTATATTTTCCAACTGTGATGGCTATAGCCGTCGACTTAAATTAAGTATGACTTAAATAATACAATATGTAGATCTGTAAATAGATCTGATTGTTTCAACACATTTACAAACATAACATATATTACATATTAACCTAACATATTAACACTCAAGACAAAAAAGCAATAATACATATTTTCCTCAGTGGACAAATATTTAACATTTACTCTTATAATCAAACATTTCTTATAAGTTATAACAATATTATAAAGGAATTTAAGCTTTGGTATTAAACTGACATATATTTTTTTTTTATTTGTAACAAGTATCTATCAACCAACCCATGTAGGTAAAGTTTTTATTCTTCTTTCCAAGCCAGTAAGTGAATTTTCATAATTGGTGCCTTCATAATCCGCTAAGAGATCGTTGCTAGGATTGTCACCTCTTATGGCAAATCTTTTCTCTATATGGTGTTCAGTTTCAAGAGATTGGGGATTTGTTGCAATTTCGTCTAAAGGCAGCACCACCGGAATGAACCCGACGAGTCCTTTGCTTAATAGAATTTCTATTTCACTCCTATTATCTTGCTTTAAAGCGGTTTTAGCGCCTACACACAATACAGTTATTATTAAAAGAAAAATAAACACTTTTAGAGCCATATTTTTCACAAGCTCTAAAGTGATTAGAAAATAAGATCTCACTGGTTTTTTGACCAAATACGCCAACGTTACGAGACGTTTGTTTGGAAATAAACCCTTGGCTGCATGCAAAGCCTTTATACTAGTTCAAAGGAATCTTGAAAAATAATAGTGCTAACTAAATTACACCGAGTTGGATGCAAGCATCGTATCGGCCGGTTCTGTACTAATATGATAAGTATATAATACCAATGCTATAATGACCCTGAATTGTTGACATCTGAAAAATGCGTCGTACTGCGTTAAATGAATATTTACAGTATAAGTGTCAATATAAACAGTTAATACAAAGTGATTCAGCTACTAAATATATAAATAAGTCATGATGATCGTGGCCATCGTGGCTCAGAGGGACAGCATCTAACTGTTTTCATGATTGGTTGTGTGTTCGATTCTTAGTTGATTTATTGAATTATTCTATATTTCTATTTCTCCCCACTGGTGAACAAGACAAAGCGCAACGCCGAGTTCCGTCACTCAACACGATGTGTCTGGAATTCAGGCGGGATGTACTGGTGCTATGTGGTAAAATGCGTCAAGCTGAAAAATTACAGATTATACCTATGTAATTCTAATTAATTTATGGACTTATTGTTAGAATTATTGTTAACTTTTATAGTAAGGGACCATAAAGTTAAATTAAGTTATAAAATAAATAATAATTTAAAGCCCATGCCATAACTTCCCTAAACTACTAGAGAATCAGTTAAATCATTAATCTACCCTTTTTTACCTATTGGGGACTCGGACGAGTTAAGTGCGACTTAAGTTTGGCAGTTATAGGCCCATGCCCTAGCCACTTTAACCTCACTAGTCTAGAAAAACTGATATTTAATTTTGATTATTAATGAATTCTAGTTTTCACAAAGGCATCTAGTACAAACTAGTTCTAACTAGGGAAGACGAGGCGATTTATATAAAAGCTTGTTTTCACTGTAGCATATACAAAAACAAAAGATAACTAATCTTTGTGTACTATAGTAAAACATTAAAAAAATATGTATAAAAAATAGCAATAGCAATATTCTATCTATCTATTACGAAAAAACTATTTAGGGGATGTAAAAACAGTGATAGATCATGAATCTATGATTTTTACATTGTTTGTCTGTCTGTTTGTCTGTTTGTACGCGAACATCTTTATAGCTTATACTATTAAATGAAACTTTTTTATATACCTTTTAATTCAGAACATAAGGTATAATGTTTTAGAAGTGTGTAACGCCTGATGTAGAACTATGATAGACCTGCTAAACTATAGAAGGCAAAAATGCCGCAAAGCAATTGTTTATAAAATATAATTTATCACTACTTATTCTAAAATATTGTACTATGTATTTGGAATAAACATTGTTGACTTTCTATTACTTTTATAAATCATAAATTAATATTTTTGATGAAGAATCATAAAATATTAGCTAAAATATAACAAGTAAAAGCCGCCTTAATATAATTCGTTCAGCGTGATACGTATTTTCTCAGTCAATATATAAAAATTAAAGATCTGGTGCAACTGAAGAGGAACCATATGGCGAAGCTAAACTATAAGAAAAATGCTTCATTAGTCAAATTTCTTCAGTATGGTGGGCAGTTTTAGTTAACAAATAAAAATTATTGAACTTTGCGGCTATCGCGGCACAGTGAGAATAGTCTGAAAGTATACGCGATGAATGTGGGTCGATCCCCACTTCAGAGAATGGTTATATTTGTATTGTTTAAATTTTTTCTCTTAGGTATGACAAAGATGGGCTCAAAAGAGAAGTTTCGGAATTCAATATGCAACGCCTCAAACTTGCCTCGAACGCCTCTTATTCTACGCGTGCGTTTTGTAATTTTGGATCAGTTTCAATGCCCACATGCAGTCAATGGAAGTTATCCATACTAATATTATAAATGCGAAAGTAAATCTGTCTATCTGTCTGTCTGTAACGTCATCACGGCGAAACCGCTGAACCGATTATGATGGTACGTTACATAGAGATACTTGAGGGTCTAAGATACTTGAGTGTCTACCTATGCAACTTTTTACATCCATTTTTAGTCATTAAGGAATTTAATAGTTATACGAAAAGTCCACTGAAAATACATAACAGCTATAGTTCATTAAGCCGCGAGCGGGTCGTTAGTAGAATATAAATTCATGAATTCTTAACTTTTGAAATAAACCAGCTAAACTGCAACAAACAAGTAAGTAGGCTAAATAAGGGGCCTTATTTAGCCTACTCACCATTTTTTGTAGGCATATTAAATATCTATGAAACTATGAAACCTGAAGTATCTATGAAACTAAGCGATCAGCTATAAAGTAAACATATTATATATATATATATATATATATATATATATATATATATATATAATGGCGTCTCAGCAATATTTTGTAAGTATTAACACATTTAACGAAAAACACCATTTATGTTAAATGAGATGTTATGGCAAGGATAATAAATGTTTTACCACACCTATAGAAGACTTATTTTAGCTACATTTAAATATTTTTTCCAGTAATTTTTTTTTACTAATAATACAAATAGGTACCTATATATAAAGATTGGCTTTTCTAAAAACGTATTTGGATACTTATTTTTACTGTTTCGTTTAGATAAGGATGTTAGCACTTTATTAGAACCTATCAAGTGTTTATTTAAATATTTTATGGGAAGTGTTGAAATTCACATTTTTATTGAGTGTTAAAACAAGAATCCTTTTAAGGTTCAGCTATAACAAGGCTTATTTTGATATTTTAAAATGGCTAACGTATATAAAGCATATTTTTTTCAAAAATATTTAATCGTACATTAACGTTGTACGAGATCAGTTAAAGGGATCAGCTGCAAAGTAAACCTTCGGCTATAAGGTACGTGAAATGTATAAAATTATTTCGGTACGTCGACAGTGTGCATAGACAGAACTAAGAGTATAGTGACAAAGGTTATTCAGTTAAGAGACTTTGGAGGTTGTGTAGTGCAATGTAACGTCGCATTGTGTCAGACCAAACCTAAGAAAACCTTTTAACTTCAATACTTTGAAAAATGTTAAATATAATCTGCACTACAGTGACGGCCAGCTATAAGAGATTATAATTGACATTCCATTAGTAACGTGTAAAATATTAAACATGTAAACGCGGGTGGGCCAAAAAAACAAATGTTATATTCCCGTAGTTTACGCAGGTGAAGCTGCAAGCGGCTCGCTGGTTTTACATAAATTTATATTTTCGTAAGCTGTTAAAATAATGCAACAGCTATTGGTCTTACAGTTTCGGTTCGGTTTCAGAAAAAAATATATTACGATATACTTTCAATGAATTTGGGATCATTAAACCCGATATTATCGAAATAACACCTATTAAAAAAAATTGAATTTATTGTTATTATTGTCAGTTTTTGCCAAAATCAGAAACTTACGATATGTTTAGGTCTTTAATTACTGTCTCACTGTATACTGCGCCCATTTTCTCCCATGCGGAACTTATACATAACATATAATTTTTGCTCGGATTTCTATAGTCTGGTAAGATAAGCTGCAGCGTTGAGCATCACCATAAACTGTCTTTAAATAGATGGAAAGCGCAAAACGGAGTAAAAAGTCTCTCAATCTATGCGATATCTTAATATATAAGTTTTATATATAAATGAAATGACGATTGTTAGTGTTGCTAAAATTTGAGAACAGTTGGGCCAATTTTCCTAATTATGGTTTCAAAATCAGGCTTAGGCAGGAAACATAAGGCAATTGCACAGAAAATAATAAGCTATTTTATCTTCCCATACAACTTGTGCGTACCTGTTAAACAAGGTGCATTTCAAAATTAAATATTAAGCTAGGAAAAAAGCTTAACAGTATCGAAAATTAAAAGACCTAGCATAAGTAAAATTCGACCGCATAATTTAATGATGTATAATATTTTATGCATTCAATAGTTTGACCGGTCATCTGATCTCGTAATGAATATTTATTACCTTTCTTTAAAATTTTCTAAACGCAATATATATTTGACAACAAATGTGTCATACATTTGCAATAATTAGAGAAATGACACAGTTACAAATCAGGAGAATTTTCGTAGAGAATATCCTCGTGAATTATAGTTGTTGATTTGTTGTTAATTGTTTTAGAATGTAGACACATAATTTAATTCTGAGATGGTACGAAGTTCACCGGGTCAGCTAGCTTATTATATGTTATATACTAATTCCTTTAAATAAGTGCTAAGAGCGCGTATCCTCCAATATCGTTGAGTGTTTTTTTTTAAGGTTAACTGAGTCTCCACTATCCTTTCTTAGTAACATACATCTATAAAAGTGTATAAAATGAGAGTATCTGTTTGTAATATTAAAATAACCGCTCTTTAAATAAATGCATATGTGTGTATACAGTGTACATGTACAAAAAAAAGATATTTTTCAGTTTTTGTCTGTCTGTCTGTCTGTAGATCTGTTTATACGTTTCTTTTAATAATATAGACTTAAATATATAAAGTATATGAATAATGTTTTGGTATAAAGCTTAAAAGGTATGTTTACTACGTTTCTTTTATCAACTTCATCGACAAAGCCTTGTTAGCACCCTATTAGAATATTGCTGTGAGTCAAGGCTCGTGCATCCTCGATTACTATACAATTTGTTTATCGAATTTATATATTGAAACGCGCGTCAATCCTACCTTTACAAATAAGGCTCATCATCCAAGTATGCAGTTCTAATAATGTTTAATATTTTCTGTCATCAGCCGGGGATTTATAAGGCCAGAAATTAAGTGTGGAAGATTAGTATTGAATTAAGTCAGACAAGATTGGATCTATTCGAAATGCGTTCAATGTTCTTCGTCGTCGCGTCGCTGGCGCTGCTAGCGGTCTGCGTGTGCGCTCCAGAAGGGGAGTCGATCCAGCACATACCACCAAAAGCAGAAGAAACACCGTTAGCTATAGGAAAAGATGGTGCGGCTTTACATGCTGCGGGCGGCGGTGCTGGTTCTTCTAAGCAAATTCACGTAGCTAGAGCTCGAAGAGATCTCGCGGGCCAGGAGAGTGATCTTTTGCCTTCTGCCAATGATGCCGAAGTGTCAGTCTTTGGAGAAACCTCCAATCTGGACGGTCGTGGTCGCATCAAAGTTCTCCCCGCTTTTCTCGGTTAAATACATGAAAATTAAAATGAAAATATATAAACCCATAATTTCATCCATGTGATGATATAAAAATATAATTACTAAGTGAAGTATTGAAATTATTATACAATTTGTTTATTTGTTTTGTGAATAAACTTATCATATTATTTCTTGTTTTTATTATTTGTTTTTAATTTATTTATACTAAGACGATCTTGACAATAAATATTGCATAATAAATTATTGTACCTATCTAAATAAAAAAAAATACAACGAACTCAACTTTTCACCCTTAGAAGTACATTCAATAAAAATATAGCAACATTTTACAAAAAATAGGCAAAAAATAAACATACTTAATTGTACATTTTATAAATGTTATTACACGTAGGTTTTTGTAAATTTCACATTTAATTTAGTTAAATGCGGTCAATGTACGGAATGCATTTCAATACATTTGTATTGAAATACATTCCGTATATTGACCTTGAACATTACATATTCTATCAAAGAACGAAAGATGCTTAATTAAGCCCGGGATTTATTTAAATTTATAATTCAATAGCTAATCACATCAAAAGAAGACGAGGCCATCGCGGCGCAGTGGGACAGCGTCTGACTGTAGACGCGGTTGGTGTTGGATGCGAGTTAAACTCCGAACATGATTTGAAATTATATTTGAATTGTCCTCTCTAGTAAGACAAAGCACAGTGTTGAATTACGCCCCTCATCACGCAATGTCTCGATTTTAGAAAAAAACTGGGCAAGGTAGTGTCTCGACTAGTTTCTCTCTAACAACCCTGCTGCGAAATGAAAAAACGTGAAACTAAAATCAATATTCAATGAGTATACAGGTTAATGTCGTGTAACAATACTAATGAGATAATACGAATTACGACTTGTTAGACTAATAGTAATAATTAAAGTTTTCCTTATAAAGATGGAAGGTATTCTGATCATGTACTTCTTGAAACATTCTTTATCATGAAACCGTTCATTTTATTTCTATTTTTATTTATGTGTGAAGTAAGTTGCACGCCAATTACAGAAAATTCCAGAAAAATGGATAATAAAGAAGGCAAAATATTACCAGAAGATGTTATTTCTTCAAAATATATAATAAAAAGAGAAATGCATAACGAAAAAGATGACAAAGAAGTGATATCCACAGCTGAAAGTAATAATTATGTTTATCGACCTCTTTTCACCTATCGTCGTATAGAACACAGCAAGCGGAGAATTTCTATGTATAATTCATTTCTTGGATAGGTATTTATAACAATTTATACGTACAAAAATTAATTTAATATTTTTTTACTGTAATAAAGATTTTTTATTACTGTAAGTAATAAAACTTGCTCGTTTCCTTAATTGAACCTTAATTGTGGTGTGTTTTATATTATGTTTCCTTTATTAGTTTGGTCTGTTTTTAGAGGTGCTATACTTTAAAATGAAAAACTTTCAGATTGTATTGACTATTATCATTTATTTATTATATGTAAGTTAAACTTATAATTTTATAAAATTAAAAATATGCTTAATAATTCTATATGAATACACAATGTGTATATATATAATAAAAGTATGCCTTATTATTTAAATATCTGTATTGTTGATTTTCAGGATACACTGGCTGGCATCTCACCAATTCATGATTATACAAATAAAATTAATTCTAAGCTTGTTAATGAAAGATTTCTATTAAAATCACCTCATAAAGTTCTCAAGCATTTAGATAATTCTATTCTTAAGGCAACTAAAAATGTTACGCAAAATCCCGAAATGGATGAAAATCTGTATAAAATATCGAAGGAATTGGTATCTGCCATACTAAACAGACTAGAGATTCAGGATAAAATAACAAGAATAACAAGAGAGGCTTTGGACGCTCCCGGAAAAAGTAAAGGTATAACAGCAATTGAAACTAGAAGAATATTGGACTACATATCAAGGACATTATCTGGTCATATTCTTAGCATAACACGAGTCTCTACTGAATCTGAACTGCATCGTTTGGTTTTTGGTCTAGCACAAATTTCGGCTGAAGTATCAATTGTTTCAGCTTTGAAAGATATTACATATGCCACTGCTTTGTCTAAAAAACAATCAGTGGACTTGTCTCTTCGGAAAAAGAGAGCTGCACCTCAAAATAGTGCAATTGTTACGACAACTCGTACGACCGCTGATAACCATATATCCACAGTTTATGATGCTATATTAGGTAAAGCTAAAAACTCTTTACATAACGTCGCCTCACACAAACTGGATTCAAGCTATGCAATTAAAATATTTGAATCCCCGGAACAGATGATGCCCTACTCCGTTTTACCTAAAAGTGATAGAAAAACTGTACAATTGTTAACTAACAAGAAAGAAGCCTTTTCTATACCTCCAAAAGTATTTTTAAATCAAACTGCTTTGGATATTGAAAACAATGAGACAAATGTCACCAACAACGAGGCGATTATTGTAGAAAAAAAAATAAACGCTACTCATTACATAACAGTGGACCCTTCTACTTTGGAAATGCAAGAATCCAATGTACCGAGCATTGTAGACGATTGGATTGATCCAAAGGAAAATATTTATGCATTAAATCCAGACATAGTTACTGAAATGGAAATCGACCAATCAGAAATAGAAAACGAAGATAGCAATGACAGAAAAGCTAAACAAAAATTAGAAAGATTAGAATTGAAAGCCAAAAAGGCAATCCTTTATGCTGGAGACGTTGCATATTTGGCAGCCGCCAGTGTAGTTGCAATGAGACGGGCCTTGACCGCCTCTATAGAAGTGCAAATGTCAGTTAAATATGCTAAAAATGGTATGGCGAATCATCAAGATCTGATGATGAACCTAGCTAAGACAGCTGCGCAGCAGGCAGGCAAGGAAGCTAAAAGTGCCGCGTCTAAATCTCTAGCTTGTGAACGTGTCATAAAACTTGCCTTGAAATATACCGCTCAGTCTAAAGGAGCTATTCTAAACCACGTGGCAAACAGAGTTATAATGGACTCTTTATCATTAGCAACTTTAGCCAAGTCAATGGCTTTTGTATCATCCGATATTGCCATAAACTCGTTGTACCAAGCCACTGATCTGAAACCGCCTTCGTGAATATTTTCATTGATTTTAAAATAGTCTGTAAGAGTAGATATTATTTAAATATATTTACATTTTCGCAGCAAGTGTAAAAAAGCAGTATTTTGCTATTCTTGTCTTTGTCATGACTTTCGACTATATTTATAAATGACAATTTATGTTTGCTAATATACACAAAATGTAGCAAGTATCTTTCTTCTTTATCAATTAAAAATATATTAAAATTTCGTGATTTATTACAATGCTTTTGAAATTATATTTTAAGTTAATAAAAAAACTATTATATAATCTAGTAATTTAAGTCTTATGAAATTTAAAAATTTGGAAGCAGCAGCCCAAGCGCTCTGACCGTTAAGCCATGCGTTCTTTATTATGTATGTCACAATTACTACTTATTTTTGTTGTAAGTAGCGATTCCTTAAAATGTCTTTTAATTTCCTGAGTGTGTAAATAACAATTTAAAAAAAAATTTAATAATAAGAATAATAAAATCCTACTAATATTATAAACGCAAAAGTTGGAGTAAGGATGTTTGTTACTCTTTCACGTAAAAACTACTGTATGGATTTTAATGAAACTTTACAATAATATAGCTTATACATCAGAATAACATATAGGCTACAAGTTATAAAGATAGTGATATTATTTTTTGCTGTTTTGGTGTCTGTCAGTCTGTTTGTTCCGGCTAATCTCTGGAACGTCTACACTGATTTTGACAAGGCTTTCACTGGCAAATAGCTGATGTAAGATCTCTACGCCGACAAGTCGCGGGCACAGCTAATATTTAATGAATAGAAAATCAAGACATTGCGTCTTGATTGGCGGAACTCAACGCCACGCTTTGTCTTATGTAGCAGAGTGGAGAAATTAAATAAAATTGGAGTGTCTGTTTGTAATATTAAAATAACTGCAGTTTTACTAAATGCATATGTAAGTGTAACATTTCTGGATAGCGCCATCTGTGACAATACGAGATTACGAGTATCAGTAATATACTGTCGTATGCTTCGGTCTTATCGTCGTTTCTTTTTTATTATGATTTATGTCAGCTAGGTGGCGTGTGCATCGGAGTGTTTGAAGTACTTCAAAGTAATGGTAAAGAACTGCTACTTTTAACGTTTTATTCAATGCAAGTTTTATATGAAATTTTAAAAAAGCTATTTTATATGAAAAAACAGTGTACAACTTATTTACAGATAACTTTTTAATAAGAATGTATCTACTATAATAATTTTACATAAATGAAATAATTACTTCTTGATCTTTAGACGTTATTAGCTAGAAATACATATATTTTTTATACACTTTAGTAAAGTGTAATATAGCAGCTGTTTTTCCAGTTGTAAATTTATTAGGATGTACAGAATTGACACTATTTAAAAACACATTTATATGTATCTTATCGTAAGTGCGAGAGTAATGCTTTAAAAATGTGAATATTACCCTTTTTTAGCGCACTGGCGAGGTAAGTATACTTAGTCTTGCCATAAATATTGTTACAAAGAAAGATTTTTTTTTATTGTACGTAACATTTATTACTATAACAGTGCGTCAGTTTAATACATTATTATAAAATCATAAAAAATACGTAAAGCTTATTCAAAGTAGTCTCCATTTGTACCAATACATTCTTTTAAACGTTGAGTTGTTATCAATAGCAGCACGCACTCTTACTATGGAAAAATTCTTCACTGCCAATTGTATGGATTGTTTAAGGGGCTCCAAATTATCGTAGTGTGTATAGCAAGCCTTACTCTCTAAAACGAATCATAAACCATAATCCACTGGATTAAGATCAGGGCCAGTTGACGGCCGTCTTCAGCTATGATAAAGTCCGGAACATTCGTTTCTAACCAACATCGGGTGGATCGTGCTTTATGACTCTTTGCTGAGTTTTGTTGAAAGGTCCATTCTTGGTTATTGAACGTGGTGTTGTTAAGGGGGTTAACTACCTTCTCAAGAATGGTATCTTGATATACTTGGACCGATGTTTTAATACCTTTTACACAAAAATATGGCTTAGTCACTCCTTCATAGCTAACACCCCACCAGACTATTACCAAAGTCGGATAATGCCCACGTTGTACTCTTTTGACTAATTGGGAAGCTTGTTTAAGCTTTCAGCATAAATACGGTAATTTTGTTTGTTAAAATATTGCTCAATCTTTAATTTTTTTTCATCTGTATACAAAATGTTTCGTACCTCCTTTTGTGTACCGCTTAAATAGTAGATTTAACCACTATTCTTTTTTAAATTATTAGTAAAAAAATACCAGAGACCTTTTATAGGCTGCAAGTCCTAAGTCATATTTTAAAATACACGACATGGTACTAGGTGCCATATTTTACAATATAAAGGCGCGAAAATAAGAAACACAATGAACTAGCATATAAAAATGACAGATTCCAAATTCATAAGGAATATTTTATTTATTTTTAATTATAACTGTATTTATGGCTTTATAAACGTTATGGGCGCGGCTTCAAGTCCCCTCGAGAAAAATGTATTTTCGTTATAGACAATTAGAAAAAGAAGAAAGAATAGAAAAGAATTAGAAAAAGTAAGCAGCCGTTACCGCCACATGATATGCAGTTTCTCAAACAGCATCACCATTTTCATTTACCACGTTTTTATTAACTGTACCTGTAGCTATCAATCTATTTATCTATCTACCAATGTAAAAAAACGCAACGGTACATAGAATAACATATTTTTAGGACAGCCTAGTGAACAAAAAATATATATCTTAACCGTGTTCTTTTCGTTTTTCGCTCACTTGTTACTTAACGTATATATAAATAACTTAATCTATTAATATTATTATAATAAAACACTAAAAAAAATTACTTTTACGAAAAAATCTTTTAGAGAAAATAGTTATACAATATGAATCTATGATTTAAAAAAATTTATTCGGAATAAGTAAATGCCGCATTAGTAAAAGTTGTTCTGTATGGTGGGGGCAGTTTTCATTACCAAATAAAATCCTTTGTGGCCGTCGAGGCGCAGTGAGATAGTGTCTGATTTTAAGCGTGATGGTTGTGGGTTGGATACCCACTTAAGGCTATAGTTATCTCTATATTATTTTAGTTTTTTTCTCTCCTCCGGTAAAAAAACGAAGGGCATTGAGTTTCAGCGCCAAATACGCATCGTCACTGTAATGAATTAAAATCTTATAAAAATTACCATTTCAAGGTAAGTTATAATAATTTTAGGTCCAAGCATCGATATTTACAGAGTAAATGGAATTAGTACGTCATAAAGTATACGCAATCGGAGCTGCAGGCATCAACTAGTATTAAACATATCGACGATTTATCTTAATTTTTGCCATAACCAAAGATAATATATAAACAAAGTCCCTTTTATCCTTCAGAATATTAATTAGTGCGTACATTATAACAATTAAGCATGACAATTAACGTATACATGTAATGTACATGTAAACGACAAGGCATATATGTATACTAGACGGTATAGGCTTCAGAATTAGGAGTCAAGTACTGCTGCAATGCAAGATAGAAGTATTATAGTTTTTATTTGATAATAGTCAGTATTACAAGGCAATAACGGACTATGGCCATGATACTTGGTCTTGCACAGTACGTGCTGACCGTAGTATCGTGCTTGTCTACATATTACAACACATGAATGTTAATGAAAATAGATTTTTGTATGTTGCAACTAAAATTAAATTAAACGATATTTTTTGCTCTTGCAATAGGTCAACAATTTTATACATTTCTTTGTTCTGTGAAAGGTGAATTGGTTTATACATGTTATTTCTATATATGTTTAGTATAGACTACTGTAACTGATGTTATATCACTGGGAAACTGCAATTGTTTTAACGAATAACTGATACAGTCACTGAACTGTGAGATAAAACCACTGTAAATATTTTGTTTTTATACTTACAATTGAAATCAACATGATGTCATAAGCAGCATCTAATATATAATGCATTGAGTATTTATGTTAATTATAATTTACCTATCGCTACTTAATAAATAATATAAAATAAAAATTCCAATACAATTAATTTTTTTTATAAATATTTTCGCGAACAAAGCAAAAAAGTATACGGATGTATTTATATATGCAACAAACATGTTAGTTAATTATGGTAAAATAGTCACTAACAAAGAAACACGTTATTGGACAGCAAAACACGATAACCTGTCAGTATGCTTTTACATAAATGGCCTATCTAAATAAATAATAAAAAATATATTTTATATATATTTAAAAAATGTTTAATGATAATATAATTATATTAAATACAGCGTAAGCATATGTAACGAATATTGAGTGTAATAGCTGTATAAGTCGTTTAATCAGCGATAATCTTACGGAATGTTCTAGACCAGATGATATCAAATAAAGTAACATAGGGACGGACGGACAGCTTTGTATTTTATTGAATTTTGTAATGTTTGTTTTTTTGACTTCTTTTACTGTTAAAATTATATTAACCGGCATTTTATTGTTTTGCTTAAAAAAATAAACTGGTTATTTTCGTGGTACTTATTTTATTGTCTATATCTTACTAGGGCCTCTGCCCAACTCTCTGTGTAACTTGTGGAAGCTTTTTGAGTATATGTATATAGATTGCGGCTTCTTGTTTGAAAATTATTGTTGTAAAGGTGATGCAAGTACTAGTCAACGTAAGTTTATGTTTAAAACCTACTATGTAAGGGCAGATTTATATAACATAATCTCTTCAACTTGTGTTTAAACTGAGCAATATCATAATTATCTACTGTTTATTGCGCAGGTAGCACTGACTGCCGATGAGCGTGATGTTATAATTTACTTATTTATTATAAAAACTATTTGTACTTTTCCGTAATACAATTTGTTCAATCTGGATTTTTAGTAATATTACAATTTTTTATCTGAAATATAGTTTAATTTGCATTGCTATGCTCATGCACTTACAAGGCTACAGATATAATAGTTTTTTGTTCTTTTCAAATTTTATAAAGTGGAAATAATTTTAAAATGATTATTTTTATTATTAGATATCTTTTATTGCTTTAAATTATTTCCTAGAAGATTTTTGCTAATCTTGAAGTTATTCCTATCCTAAACAATCCTATAAAGACTGACTCTGATCTAATATGTAATAACAGATTAGTATTACAACTAGCTACTACAAAAAACCTAAAAAACACAAGAAATTAGAAAACATCTAACTATTTGGAAAATATAAGAAATAACACCTAACAACGGGGAACCGCTAAAATTTTATAGGGCTCCTTGCGAAGATTTGATTGGTTGAAGAATAGGTAAATACGTTTTCCAGTCACTTAATTCAGGTATGCTTAACATATTTTGGAACAAATGTATTTTACCACTTGACTGGCCGCCCTGGCTAGGAGGTTGGATCATTGATCAATCAAAGAATGTGGTGAATAAATCAAAGTGGTGGGACCGCGTCTGACTCTAAATGGTCTCGTCGTTGTGGGTTCGATCCCCACTAGGGGCAAATATTATTTTTTCTCCGCTCTGGTAAGACAAAGCACGACCTTGAGTTCCGCCACTCAACGCGCAATGTCTCCAAGTGACGCTAGATTCGTACTGCCTATTCTGCTATGCGAGATGAAGTGTGAAGCTGTACTAATATTATTAATAATTTCTAGTTTTAAACATATCTACATATTTAACATATTTACATGTATGTATTTTTTACATTGGTTAGACTTATTAAACAGTTATTTTATAATGCTGTGAAAGGCACAATATATCCATTACTGTAAGAAGTATCAAGAGATCATATATAAATGTATAATTATGAGTTTATTTATATTTTTTACTTACAAATACCTACATATATGTCTTCCTATAAAAAATGTTTTTCATTTTATTTTAAATACTTTTATTTTTAAATAAAAAACGTATAGCGTAATGATTTTGTATTTGTTAACTTTTTAACGAGGTGTTTAAATGAAACATTCTGCGGTTAACATAAAAAGGAACACAGACAGGTTTTCTTGTCAAGGCACAAATAGAAAAACATTGTAATGTAATTTTGTTAAATTTAAACGTAATATGTGTATTATATTTATTTTATTAATTTAATACATTTTTATCCATTATTTAAAAAAATATCAGCAATCCTTAAAAATATTAGCAAAACTCCTTCTCCATATAAACCATAATTGTGCAAATTTACAGACTGCTACAAAATTTTACCATCACGTATAATAATATAAGAATATGTTGCTATTATATATGTCGGCGGCCGGTAGTTTGATTAGCTAGATCATGATAAGGCTGGACATTTCATAAAACGACGGCACATGATGTTCTAGCTATTACTAGACTAGCCATATCGTTCAACGTTTAAAATGCTTTGTTTGTGTAGGGTGTCCGAAGTTTTGGCATATAAAAAATAACACCAATGTCTTACTTAGGTTTTTCTTCTAAGAGGCATAGATGTGGAATAGATAAGATTAGAAACATTTTGAATATTTAGAATTAATATTTAATTGGTATAACTTAAAATTTTCCGTAGTACATACTAACAGTAACATATGTATTTAGTACAGGTTATATTATAGTAACAGTAAGTAAAAGAGAAAGAATACTGAGGGGTATTTTTCTTCGGTTTAATCCGGCTGCGGGGACACACGACTTTTCTGTCGTAATACTCCCGTATATATGACTTGCTATCTTCCATTAACGTAAACTATCAGCAGAAAATGTAATAACTTCGCGATCCGCCCAGTGTTTATTAGCAGGGAATATCGACAAATACGTTGTTCTCGTCAATCAGCCCGATCCTTCACTGGGCACATCGTGAAACTCATGAAGTACCATGGTTCTACAAAATGATGCGCATTCCAGACCAATTCAATGAAGATCATCAATTCAAGAATCGGCCGCCGTTATTTTTTTTATTTGGAGAGTATTTATGTTTTAAGCATTTTAATTTTTATACTTACGTGTGACAGAATTAACTGGCTAAATAGTACGCTTTTTACATACCAGCTTCATTAGTATATGTTAGTTTTAAATATAAAATATTTTAGCGGTTTTATACAAATATTTAATTAAGCACAATCCACTTACCACTTTCCGCCCGAAATCGATACATTGTATTGTTTTACTGCGTCGTATCTATATAATTAATACCTTTATTATTATTTTACCAACAACTTTAACAAATTCACCCTTAAACCAAAATACGGAGTATCGGGATATCATAAGCCATAAGAAATTATAAATTTATTTCCATCCCTAAAAGATGCGCGCGCAAGGGGGTGTTACGTCTGTTTTAATAAAGGTGTGTACACATTTTCTTTTTTTTAAACATTTATTTAGTGTTACAGATAATAGAAAATAACACAGGGGATGTAATCGAGCATTCTTATGAATTACATCTAATTATAAAATAATAAATTCACGTCAAAAGCTTAAGAGTATATAATG
This sequence comes from Podotricha telesiphe, assembly GCA_038994665.1. Taxonomy (NCBI): domain Eukaryota; kingdom Metazoa; phylum Arthropoda; class Insecta; order Lepidoptera; family Nymphalidae; genus Podotricha; species Podotricha telesiphe. Next base: position 2,024,213 of record JAOYRR010000271.1, read on the forward strand.
TATCTGAAAAGTTTTAATATATTAGATACAGACATATAATAATAAGTGCATACTTACTATGATAAAAAATCTTTAACATTGCATGGATTCACCGTGCGACTGTTGGTTATATCGCATTGTAGAGAGAGGTGCTCGGAACAGTGCCTGGGAATGAAGTGACCCAAATGTAGGTTTAAAGGCAACCTCTTATTTGCGCATTAACGCTCGCCTCTACTGTCCTCTCATTCTCCTACTAAATTTGGAAACATCCTACTTATGACGTATGAAGAGGTGGAAATTAATTGATAAATTTAGTTCTCGATAAATGATTACTTTGTTGGTAGATTCCAAATACTTGTTTAGTTTGAAATTAAATACTATCTATTTTTTGATGTCTGTTTTTCATGAAACTGTACCTTATTACACGGTTAGGGTTCTAAAGTAAAGGAGAATATTAGATCAGGATGACTGATATCTAATATGATGATTTATATATACCATTTTCGTCTCGCCAAATAAAAGAAAAGATAATATTGCCTTGAACTTTAAAGTTAAATTGTAGTATATCAGGCGTGTAGTTTAATTTAACATAATAACAGGTCCCTACAAATAATTTTGTTGAATTAATATTAAACTATGCATAAACTTTTTTTAAATATTTTTTCAAGTGTTATTCGCACATTTAGAAAATTGCAAAATACATATTTAGGAAACGTACAAAATTTTTAACGCAGTGGGATTTGAACCCGCGCCTCTTTTCTGGAACGGTTTTCAAGAGGCGCAGGTTCAAATCCCGCTGTGTTAAAATTTTTATACGTTTTCTAAATATGTCTTATGCATAATCTCCCAAATTATAATTAAGTCACGAAAAAGTTAGTAATGTCAAATATCCATACACCATGCATGAATAGTTGTGAATATACAATTTTTTTAATAGTAATATGCATTAGAATTTGTCTCATTCATAGAATCAGTAAATAGTTAATAAAAAAAAATGTATAAAAAGTCTTTACACAAAATTAAACAGAATTTACCAACAAAAATAAATTTAAAAAGGCCTGCCCTAAAAATATGCATTCACGATTTGTCAATTTAGTCACGGTACGGAAATTATAAATTGACAATCAAAAGGCACCAAAATTCAGTATCATCTTATGAAAGAGGCTTTACAACGGGAACACCCCTATGCGCGCGCATCACAATAGAGTGGTGGCATTCGCGGGTACGAAGTCGAAATATTCTTGTCGCTTATGATGCCTTAGTACTATATGTTTCAGGGTGAGGGTGAAATGGTTGGGAGAAGTTTTCATCCCCTTACAAAAAAAGAAAGATCTTGAAACTATTGATTTACTTTCCTGAAAGAGCACATTTCAGGATTATTATAATTACTCTTACAAATTAAATCAGTTTGTAGTTGAAGATTAACTATAAATACTTTATTTTTTAAGCTACAATTTCTCCTAATAACTTGAACAAAAAAGTTTTGTTCTGAGCTCGTTCCTTTATTATTTAGAATGTGAAGCTAAATGTGTCATATAAAATGTATAAGAAATTCAATAAGGTCTTTTTTCTAGTCAAATAATGAAAACACCCCTATGCGCCGCGCACCTAATAACAAATGACAAATAAATGCATTTAGGGATGAAATAATACTTCTTACCCGTTTATGGTGCCTTAGTACTCATATTTTGGATTGAGGTTGTTACAGTTTTGCTTGCTTGTAAACAAAAATTACAACTAAGTATAAAATAAACTAGTTTGTTTGCCTATCTTATCTATATAGTTAAAGAAAATGCAGTTTAATCTATGACATGTCGTGCTTTATTATATGACATTTACGTTACAAACAGACCATACCAGTACCATAGATACTGGTGCTATTTTTTTTATAAAATTATCGAGATAGTGGTCAATTTTAAAGGCTTAATTTAAAACAGAAATCTCTAAGCGCGCGAATTTTAAACCTTGGGGCTTGAATATATAGCCATTTTATCATTTGTAATGCAAATGCTTTGTATTTGGTCCAGTTTGTTGGCAAGACACTAAATTTGAAAATAAAAATAAAAAATAGTTTCTTTAAATACATGCTTTGAGGATTTTTCAAATATTTTAAGGATGTAGTTTTGAAATAATTGGTTGACAGATGACTTATATTTTTTGCTTTTAACCTTTTCAAATTTATTCATTCATTGTTTCAAGTTATGTACTATTATTATTTGCATTATCCTCAAATACAACTATATACGTAAACTTCTTTAATTTTACAGTTTCCTTATGACTCCAAAATCCTTTTCATTTCATGAGACGTTTTATTAATGATTTCATTATTAATATGTAGTAATATGATTTCAACTAAGTTTTAAAAAAAACATGTATAAGTAATACATTAATATGATGCATTAAACCTATATCTTTATTATTTCTAATATTTATGGTGCCAAAATCCAAAATTTTAATTACGTAAGTTCTTGTGATAGAGGCTTTATATTAGAAACACCCCTATGCGCGCGTACAACTCCATTAGGGTAGTGGATATTGGTGAACATAGAAATGAAACTCTTAACCGGTCATGATGCCTTGGTGCTCCGTGTTTCGGAGTGAAGGTGAAATAGAGACGCTAGAGCTAGGGCCAAGACTACTTATTTATTTATTTTAAGACCAACCAATTCATTCATTGCTCCTTCCATTCTTCCAAGAAATTCATTAAAAATCATATATATTTATTTCTCTTATTTATTCTCCATTCTGGTGTAATTGTTATTTATAGTTTAATGTAAAATTTATAATTTCTTGTGTCAAATTTGTATTCTTAAAGTAAACGAGGAGGAGTTTTGCGTTAAAACGTAATTTTTTAAACCAAGTTGATAGCATAGCAATTAGTCCTAAAATAGCAGCTATATAAGAAGTAAGTAATTGTCGTCTTAGTCATGGATCCCCCACCCGCTCTACAGTCACAAGTCAAGGTTCACCAGTCAGTGTTGCTATAAATATCGATAGCATTAACCAGAAGCTCGAAAAAAAAGAAAAGAAAGTCGTCCCTGCAAAAAATATTTAATACGGTGAGCAGTTTCCGTGGAAATATAAAAATCCAAAGGGTGTGAAAATAATTTAGCTGAAGAATTACTAAATTATCTTGTGATAGCGACTTTATAATGGATACACCTCCATGCGCGCGCACAAAGATGAGGGTATTGTGGCTGTAATTCACATGAAGTGTGTACTTCTTTGTCGTTCATGGTACCTTGGTACACCGTATTTTGTATTGCGGGTGAATTGTTAAAGTTGTTTTGGTAGAAAATAATTATTTATGACATACTTTATTTATTTATTGACTTGGTCATTTACCGTAAATGATATATGCTACTTCCATTTGCAACATTCTACTTGTTGACATTGAAACAAGGGAATAAAATTATAATAATTCCTTTAAGGTGGTAATTTCTTGTCTCTAAGACTTTCACATCAGATGTCCAGACGATAGTATTTTTTTTTAACTTAACGCGTTTTTCTCTTGATAGGCAAAGAGGGTCTAGAGATTCCATTCTCCATTTTTCACCTGAATTTAAGATGTTGTGTATTAAATGTAGAAAGTCAACTCAACTTTGTAGGGAAAAAATGAAAACAATAGGAATTTAAACTACTGCCTCAAGTTGGAATGCTTTTTATTTTTTAACGAAAACTGCCCGCCACACTGAACAACGTTTACTAATGGCCATTTACTTATTTCTTATAGCTTAGCTGGTCTATTATGATTCTACATCCGATGTTCCATTCTTCGAAAGTCCTACCCTTGGGTAGGACTAGAACCTTGGTTTAAAAGCTTAATTAAGCCTAACTTTATTTATTTATTGTATTATTATTTTTTCAATTGTCCTAATTTATTTTTTCAATTCGTTTTTAAATTATTTTTCATGAATATATTTTATGTACAGACACATTTTTTTAGTGTTCTATTATATGATATGTAGATTAAACGAAGACAACCTGGTAGTATGGAGCGAGTTATAAGCATTTTATTTATTACAGCTGTAATTAAATAAAATTTTTGATACTTGATATTTCACGTAACTGTCGCCGTTGTTATTTCCTGTTTATTTTTATAAATACAATTAAGCTCTTGTGAGGCAGACTTTATAATGGAAACACCCCTATGCGCGCGCATCTCTTACACAAGTACTGGATATTTGTGAATACGAAATTAAAACTCTTTATTGGTTATGATACCCTAGTGCTGTGTATTTTGGAGTGAGGGTGAAAGTATTGTTATGGTAATTTTTTTATAAGAATATAAATAGTTAAACGAACGAACGGAGGACGAACCTCCTGGCGCAGCAGTCATAGACTACAATCCTTATCCTTCCAAATCTTCGAGAACTGTCCAGATGAGAGGCTGACAAACAGTATCCACAGAGTATCTCTATCACCCAGGTATTCCAGAGCCATACCCAGTACTTAGGGGCCGTCTTCTTGGCCCTCAGTCTTCCAAGGGCCAACTTAATTTTCTCCTCAGTAACAGGGGGAACTTCCTACTCTCCCTCAAGCGCTATTCTAAGAGGAACGTACACAGCTGGCCCCAGCAACAACTAAGCAACAACGTGTTGGAGAAGGACTGGTCTTTGTCTTAGCACGCAGTTTGTTTAGCGCAGCGAGGCCGGGGCGTCCCTACGGATACCTGTATGGACCCATTAGTAACTCCTGTCAAGCGTCACACTTTGCCAGGGCAATGGCGCGTTGTAAGGCCTTCTTGTGTACCATGTAAACGGCAACTGACTCTCGAGAGCAGGGTTTAAGCCATATCTCCTCCTACACCTTGTTAAAATGGACACTAAACTGAGGAGAACACAGAAACGACATTTGAAGTTATTTTTAGATTTTAATACTTTCTTGCAAGACTTTATTTAGTAATTATATTTTTATTTTTATATATAGGATTATTTCTCAAGTTACAGCTAACAAGATTATTTTAGGTTATCAAAATTTATCAAATTGCAAAATAATCAAATTGTAGCGACTTTATAATTGATACACTTCCCATTAGCGCGCACTTGTATTTTAACTGTTGGGACTAAACAGAGTTAAGTTATTACTTTTGTATCGTTTATGGTACCTTCGTACGCCGTATTTTAGATTGCGAGTGAATTGTTAAAGTTGTTGGTAAGAGGAAAGAAATTAAATCAGTTTAATTCCTATTGTTTGTCAGACGCTGCATTGCTTCTTCTCATAAAATTGATAGAGATTGTATTTTTATGAACTTACTTGATGATTGAAATTCAGTGTGTTCTTGTGAAAGAAGCTTTACATCCCTATGATGTGCGCATGTTTACAGCATTGTTGATATTTATAGATATGAAAGTTTGAACGTCGTACGTACCGGCTATTTAAAAAACGAATCTCATCCGCCAAATTAAACAATTTAAGTTAGCCTTGTAGGTGGTTAAGAGAAAGAACCATGTCTTATACTATCCCTCATTTATTTGGGTTACATGAAATAAATATAAGATCTGAATCCAAAACTACCGTGTTATTTATAGAGCATTTAAAGAAATTACAGTTTCTTCATGTAATTTATAAATTGATAGAATTATTTCAGTTGTATTTTGTGGTAGCAATATTTTAATGGCTATATGCGCTACGGTTACAGAAGTGTAATGAATATGAAATGGGACGAAATTGTTACTTCTTAACATATATGATGCCTTAGTGGATTTTTGGATTGACGGCGAATAAGTTAAATTTGTCGTGGTAAAAAGTAAAACTATGTTAACCTGGTTAATAGTGAATATGGCATCTGTCTATATATCTAGCGCATCTATTTACTTACTACACAAATAGTTTGCGCATTTTGTGATATACACGATGACCTAAATAATAATAAATAATATTCTGAAATCACTACGAAAGCTATGATTTTTTAGATTATAAAAACTTTTTCATTAAATTTCAATGACTCATATGACGTTATTATTAAAATATTGTGTGCATACTGGCCTATTAATTGTTATTAATTGTTGAAATCATTATTTATTATTAAATCTATCAATATTTAAAAATAAACAAAAAAATATCATGCTTTTTTATGAACGCAATAGAAATTTAAATAGTTCTTGTGAAATAAGCTTTATATATTGAAAATACACCGATGCGCGCGCATCTATTTACATAAATAGTTTGCGCATTTTGTGATATGATATGATACGATATGAAATGAAATAGGAACTCCTTACTGCTTCTGATTCCTTGGTGCTCCATATGTTGAAATGAAAGTGTACAAAAAACATGTTTAAAAATATAAATTATTTATTTCAGTTTAAATTTCTTTAGAATCGCAGTGATTTAAATTTGTTTGTTTTAACAACATTTCGTTTTCGTTTCAAATTATATAAAAACTAGACTTAAATAAAATAAAAGTAGCCTTAGTTACTCCTGATTACATCGGCTATCTGCCAATAAAAGTCGCGTCAAAATCTATGAAACCGTTTCAGAGATTAGCCGGAACAAGCAGAACGGATACAGAGACAAAAAGTGAAAAAAAAAATATTTTGGTATATTTACCGTGTACAATATGAATTTACTATCAAATATACCATATACCTGAAATACCAATTTTATTTAATTATAAGTTTATTATGTAGCTAATTGAGCAAGTTCTTGTGATAGATAGATGCTTATTGACAGTTACATCCCTATGCCCACGTGTCTTGTACAGAGGGCGAGTATTGGTAGACATAAAATTGGAATTCCTAACTCTCTATGATGCCTTGGTACTCTGAATAAAAAAAACATGTTGTTTGTTGATTTATTTATTTTTAATACTATATTTATTATTAATTAATGTATTGGGCATAAAAACTTATGTTCTAATAAAATAAAGGTGAGCTTAAAGAATAAGTGATGTTCATATGATTTTTTTGTAATTATGCTTTATGTACAAAACTTTACTTTACGTTTATAAAATAATAATAACAAAAAGAAAAAAAAGACAGAATAAAGATGACTGACTGATTCTTCTATAGGACATAATGAAACATTTGAAACTGAAACTTATATGTAGCTCAAATTGCATGAAAAGTAAAAATATTGCTGTAAGTAGCTTTATTATGAATACACCCTCCTCCCCCTCCCCATGCGCGCGCACTTGGTGGTTAACTCTTGGTGGTCACTAGTTAGTACTCGTAGGGTATGAAGTTATTGCAATACTTGCTTAACGTATATATATTCCTTGGTACTTCTTTATTTTGGAGAAAAAGTGAATCGAAACGTTAAAATAATCTTTCTTTATTTTTCGTTTTATTTTTATGATTTTATTATTATAATATTTATGAAAAAAATATTTAGATGTTGAAAAAAGACTAATAAGAATTACTGATGGAACTTTTTTGTTGTATAGCTTATAAAAAACACTCGGCAAAACTTAGGTTATAATTGATAACAAATCCTTATAGACCAGATAAGTTGTAAAAATCAAGTAAAAGCCCTTTAATAAAAAAATTTTTGCGCCTTTTTCGTTAACATATAAAAATTCAAGATCCATATAAATTGATAAAGAACTATTAGTACTTTGCTGGAAGCTTTTATTCAATATTATTCTTTTATCTTTGTTCTAGTGACTTAATAATTAATGTACTATGCATAATGTTACACCCTTCTGCGCGCGCACTAAAATAATATGAGGTACTGGGGCTGAGAGGGATGAAATGCCTCTACACCGTTTATGGTATACTGGTACTGCGTATTTTGGGTTGAGGGTGAATTGTTAAATTTGTTGGTTTGTAAGCATAATTAAAATTGTCACGTATTGACGAGTGACACGACTGACGGGTTTATTGTATATTATAAATTAAAATTGTTAAACACAAATACACAAATTTACAACTAAAGAAAGCTGTATATTTAACATAATATATACATAGTTAATGAATGAAGTTTTTACTGCTTGAAATCCAAAAATGTATATATATTTTTTATTTCATATAATTATTATATTCTTTTAGGCAAAATTGAAAATTACATTGTTCATATGAATGAAAGCAATGCCTATAAGCAAAAATGAACATTATATGATACAGATTTTAAATTACTAAACTTCGTAAGTGCTATTTATAATAAGTATTAGCGATGTTACAAATCATCAACCATTATAAAATGACTCAGTAAATTTTACCACACGTTGGTGGTAGCGCCTTTTTATGGAAAACATCCATATCCGTGCTACTGAGTCCACTAGTGCTACTGAGGATGAAACAGCTCCTTAGCGCTTATTGTACCTTGGTACTTTCGATTGTGGAAGACAGTTCATTCTTAGAGCCCGCAAAAGTTTTAGTTTAAGCTGTTTAATGTGATGTTAACATACCGACACTGTCAAGCGTGACGTTTAAACTTCTAGTATTTAAAACATTTATTTACTAACCCTTTGGAATTTATATGTAAAATAGACGGTTCGAACGAAATAAACTTATCATAACTATTCTATTTTATTACCTCATATTTATCACCAAATATTGGAATATTAGTAGCTTAAAAACATCTACACTAGTCTCTCTAACATTTTCATTCATTTAATTGAGCATTGTCTGAATTAAAGCTTAAGCTTATTTGAGTTATTTCTATCATTATTAATGGCTTTATGTGGAGGTTTAAACGCATGGGTCGGAATCGAGCGGATTGGTTACAAACGGAACATTTCCATAATGTTTACATATATCTATTAAAAAAACATATTTTTGTATTGTTTTAATGTTTTCTCTTCGGTATGAGAGATACGAGCAAAAAAGAGAAGTTTTGGGCATTCAATATTGAATGTCTCGAATTCAGGTGGAATGCTGAGAACACCAGAAAACTTTACGCTGAAAAAAAACACACGTTTAATGTGGAATATTTGGAGACAAAAAAGTTATCACTATAAATAAATTATTTGTCTGTCTGTCTGAGACGTAGTCACTGACGAATCGATTGTGATGAAATATAGAGATACTTGAAGGTATGAATTTCATTGTTTTACGGAAATATGTAACTATAGTTGTCGAGGGCGAAGCCAGGAGCAATAAAAGAATAATTCAAATTAGTTATCAATAAGCAAATGTCTCTCCCAAGGGTGTCCAGTTTTTAATGGAAGTGGGCACTAATTTCGCATAATAGTGACCAATACCTATAACTCACATTCTGATGATTTAATTTGCACTATTCAAGTCACCACTATTCACTCCCACTATTTTCACTCCTTCGATTCAACTATCCAAGTACAACTTGAACAGCCAAGCTGGAATGGCGCAGTCCTATTTGACACCCGACTGAATATTGAAATGAGGGGACATGACAGTTTCTGCTAATAACTATGCTACTATTACAACATGCAACAAGGGTCCACTCACCTTGTACCGTGTAAAAATAAACTTGGTATATTTCATAACTTCATTCGCAAAACTCTATCAAATGCCTTTTTCAAGCCTACAAAAGCCAACACTTTTTGGTTTACAGACAAAAAAATTTTCTTGATCTTGCGGAGGGAAAAGAGCTGGCCACTCGTTTGAGCGTTAAATTCAATTTATTTATTACTTTTATTATTTTATTACATATCCAATGATTTGGATGGATGCAATGATTTTATACTTAATATAATAATTCTAATTTTAATAGAATAAATAGATATCGATTGATCTGGAAGATAAAGAACATTAATCGATATTTATGTGATAATAATAGATAGAAATATTTTTCGAATGTGAGACCTTCTGTAAGGAAGCAAAAGCAGTGACTGTGAATTAACTCATATTTTTAACGCATAATTTTTTTACGTACTTAACTAACTCATATTATCAACGCATCATTTTTTAGTACGTATGTTGCAATTACTTGCAAATAAAACCTTCTCAGATTCGTCAAATCTAGAAACTATCTGTTTACAACCAGTTTTATTAAGTTCTTACTCGATATCTATAAATCACTTCCTTGATATATTTTACCCTACCTACATTTACTTGTACATGTATTACTATATTATTGCATAAATTACGCAAATACTATAAAAAAAAATTTAAAGACTCATATCATCAACCTATATTTCTCGAATTACTTTATTTAAGTTTGGCAACAGAATGTTATCCGTTTTATTAATTCATGCCATAGCTGTAATATTATTGTTTTTTTTTTAATTTATATTTCCTAATCAGCTAAATGCTTATTTAATAATTTTAAAACAAACAAAGCTGCTTTAAATCCTTAAATATGAATGTGTAATTTTTTATCTATCTCATTCTAAAACTCGCCTGTATATTGTCATTTCAATAAACTTCTCACCTAAAAATGGTAAAAATCTCTCTACAGAGCAAGGCTTAGCGGTCAGACTTCCTGGACGATTTTCGAGGATATAAAAACAATATTTTTTTACCCTTAAATGTTTTTTCGTTCATTCGTTGTACAGGCACAAATTTTTTACTGTTTTATTTACTTATACTTTATTGTATGTATTATATTATTGTAAATATTATAAATAAAACTACAGGAAAAAAATCAGACATGTGCGTGCACAAAAAGCGGTCTTATCGCTAAACAGCGATCTCTTCCAGGCAACCTAAATCCAAAAAATAAGGTTAGGAGATTTGCAAACTTATATAGCGTGGATGGTGTAAGAATATATTATACATATTATACTACATCCTAATACATAGATTGAATACACAGATACCTATAAATGACTTATAAATTATTTATATATATATCGTTATATCATCTATTCATATAAATAATATAAATCTTGTGATATGAGAATTAGAGATTGTGATATAAATTATACAGGTTGTACGTGATTTGATGCCGTCTTAAGATGGATCAACTTTTAAATAATGGTTTTAACTAATGTTTTATTATAGTATACAATGCAGAATTTTAATCACACATCCAATTCTAATTAAATTCTGTGAACGTGCTATTACAAAAGCTACAGTCCCTTGCGCGCGCACGATGACGACGACGTACGATGTTACGACAAGTTTCAGTGGGGACGAAATTACAATTTTCTTGTAGGTTATGATGCCTTGGTACTCTGTATTTTGGAGTGATGGTGAACTGTTATTTCGTCCGTTATTATTATACAATTAGCGCTATCTTCTTCTCTCTCTTCGTGGATCATAGGATCTGATATTCATGCCAGGATGACGAGGATAACGGAAAAATGCATGTTGTTTTAATTAGTTTAAAAAAATATCATCGGCTTAACGGCTGCTTTCTAAAGACAATAAATACATTACATAATATATATACATTTTCATACTATAAATACAATCAATATATTCTTCACAGGGCGACCAGGATAGCGAGAAAATACTATTAAAACTACTATTAAATTATATTACTATTATTAATCTATAATAAATTAACAAAAATCCTATTAATGATTTTAGCGTAGGTGTAGGTTACGGAAATTACATATTATTAACAATAATTATTTTTTACTACTATATTAAAATAAAATGTAATTTGAAGACAAGTCAAATAACTGCACTCAAAACACGATAATTAATTAGCGTTTATAAATCAAAGAAATAGGTATTTATATCAATTTGATGACAGCTTTAAAATGCGTAAGTGTGCACATTATTATTAATTAAATTAAGACACTTTATTAGAAGATAAAATATAACTTTTTACACATCTTTATGTGATGAGATCATCAATCTTTGTTTAACATTCGGAAATCATATATAGATATATTTTCAATATATAATTATAATTATTTAAATATAGGTTTTGTATTCGTGTTTTACATCAGTATGAGTTTTATCAAGCTCTTTAAAGTATTATGTAGGTTGCGGCGCATCTACAATCGAATTGAATGAGCGCGATAGGTTTCCTTATTGTTTATGATACTTTGGTAATCCATATTTTGGAATGAGGGTAAATAAATCATTAAAGTTATTTTTTGGTAGAAAGAGAGAGCAAACTTTCTAGTCGTAGTTTGGCACCTGCTGCTCCTGAACGCTTTGTTCGTTTGAGTTGGCAAATACGTCCTTAACATAATATTTGAAGCCATGGTCCTCACGAGCATAGATAGGACAGGACTATTACAGTTAACTTTGACTACATACATGTATCTGTGGAGTAAATAGACGTAAAAGACAGAAATTAATTATTATTGCCTACCACGTCGAATCTCTAACCTTCAAATGTTCCTTAACTTGATTGTATCTATAGTTCAAAATAAATTAATTAGTGGTCATAATAGATTAAGAATAATTAATAATTAGTGTAGTTTTAACTTATATAAATACGTTAATAAAGTTGGCAATTAAATGTTATAAATACTGGACTCTAAATAAGGAGTTAAGGCTACATATCGTAGACTATTATTATCATTTACCGTTTCCATAGACTTTATTTGGAGGAGGAACCGAGTTATATAAAATATAGACTATAATGCGTCTAACATCGTTATGGCGTTGCACAGTTATGATACCTTGGTACCCTGTATTTTGGAGTGAGAGTGAACTTTTAGCAGTTTTTTTTAAGACAAAAGAAAAAGAAAGACTTTCTCAATCAAGCCCAACGTTATTTGAGCAACTAACATCTTGGTAAAAAAGATAAGATTAGCCAATTATGAATTATTAGTGTAGCACCAAACTGAAATTTACGATAAACATTTCGTTTTTTTTTATTTGTAATATTTAAAATGATTTACGTTATTATACATTTTAATTAATTATTATACCGTTGTCCATGTGTACGCAATAATTATGGACACTGATAGTAAGTGTCCATAATTAAGAAGAAATTGTTGAAATCTTTAAGCAGCTCCGCCCGCCATAATGCGCGCACATTTGCTTGTAGATTCGCAATTTTAGTAGTGATAACATTTTAACTTCTTCATACTTTATGGTGCCTTGGTACTGCATATTTTGGAGTTCGGGTGAATTTATAAAGTTTGTTGGTACAGACAGCATCGTGTTCATTCCTCCTACCTAGGTAGGTAGTGTAGGTAGGTTACCTACACCTGTTTGTTGGTTTATTAAAGTGAGTGACTTCAGAAAAATAACTATAAAATAAGACTTTAATGGACAGTAGAGTAGAAGTAGTAATGTAACGTGAATTATTCTTTTTATATACTATAAGAAAACAAAAAAAAAGCAACTGTGTTTGTCTGTACATTTAATAATATGTTTACGATATAATAATGAAGGAAAGAGACTACTAGAATGTGAATAAATATGACTTTTTAATTTTTTGTCTATTTGTACTTATTTGTACGTAAACTTTTTTTTTACATTTTTTAAAGTGTTAATCGGTCACTTAGGAAATTGAAAAAGACTTTTTTAAACTTTTTTTGTTTTATACCAGCTAAATTATAAAAAATATTATTTCCTATTATTTTTCACTAGATGTTTGTGAAAGTCGTTGAGTTTCATCGTTCAATATGCAGTCTCTAATTTGAGTGGAAAGCGGAGAACGGAATTGCTAGTTCCTCATCATTTATGATAGCTTGGTGCTCTGTATTTTGGAGTGCGGGTGAAATTTCAAAAGGGTTAATTTGTTACAATATTATTATTATTATTTCATTTCTACGCTTTATACGGCTACAGCTTTGTGTTGTCACCAAAGCTGAGAAATAAAAATAATTGAAATATAAATAATTATTTTCCCGAATGGATTGAACCTATAACCATCGTGTTTACTGTCAGAGGCTGTCCTTCCTTTTCTATAACGGCTTTGTGAAAAAATTATAAAATTAATATTTTCAACAAAAAATTCAATTAAAGATTTTATTTGATACTTGAGAAACTACAAACGACTTCAAAAGGGATTGGAATGGGGATGTTACTGCAATTTCGACATTTATGATGCCTAATTATTACGTGTTACGGGATGCGGACGAACAGTTAAATTGTAGCGAAATCTGAATATAACTTTAAGAGGGATGTAAAAACTAATAAATAGAATGTGCATCTATGATTTTTTGTTTGTCTGTTAGTTAGTACACGCAGTTATTTGATCAATTTGAATGAAACTTATTTTGTTTCGTTAAACGTATACCTTGTAAGCCTGGTCAGGCTTCAGGGTATAATTGATTTCGAAGAGTGGAACACTTTATGTAGAAGCATACCAGCTAAACTTTAATAAATAAGTAAATGGCACATTAATAAAAGTTGTTCATTGTGCTGAACGTTATTCGTTGACATATTAAAATCAAACATCTGATGAAAAACCATATAAGCCTAGTTTTAAACTATAAGAAATAACAAAATGTAGCCTTAGCAAAAATAGATCTAGAATTATTAGAAAATAGCAAATGCCCCTGTAAGAGAAACTGTTCAACGTGATAGGCATTTTTCTTTGTCTAAACAAACTTGTTACTTTCAACTAATTTAGTTCATAGTAAATTCAATTATTATTTGTTGCTACGAGAGGATTTAGAAACAGCTACAAATAATATTCTAAAATATCCTTTGAGGTGGCAAAGGATACTATAGAATATTATTTAGATAAATTGGTACATATAAACAGGAAAAGAGTACAAATGCACTCTGCATTGATGTATCCTACGATCTGCATTCTTAGAATTAAGGTTGAAAAAATAGCTAAACAGGTTTTTTATCAATGTAGTTTATCCTACAATCCTCTATGTGGGTCATATATATCAACATCGTCATGGCATATATAATAGATACTCCCGTATGCGCGCGCATCGTAGGAATAGACTTGCATGTAGTGAAAGCACATGACTCCGTCTCGTTTATGATGTCTTGGTACTCTAAATTTTGGAGCGAGGGTGAATTCTTAAAGTTATTGACAGTATGTATGTATGATACATGAATCGTCATCATTTGACACTGATCCTATGTATGTATGTATTATTTATGTTTTAATAATTTTATTTTAAACTAGCGGAACCTCTCTGCTTCGTCTGTATCACAACTTTTTCCCAGCTTTCCACCTTTTTTTCAACATTTTTGAAGAATGCTCCGCACCGTCCGAGCTTATTGGTCGAAGCGTGCGTGACCTTTTGTAATCTATACAGCCTTTCGCGATAAATTCAAATAAAATGAGCGCTACGGACATTGTGAAGGGTGATACGAGAGACTTTGAAGAACCTTGACTACTACCCCAGTAAAAAAGAAAAATAATAAAAATATATTGTAGGAAATGCAAGTAGATTCATTGCTTGACATAACTTAAGAACAGGCACTAATTAATTATGATAATAATTTTTGTTTTCATTTCTTTTACTCAAATTGTTTTATATTTGATATACTCTTATTTGTATGTGTCCTATCACTACTAAGAATACTTTCTAGCGCGAGTCAAGATGTTATAAGCCCGCCGCTTTCCCTGGTTTATTTCTCATTTTCTGATGGGTAGATCCTAGGGCGAACCAAACCTAAGTATATTGGATTTAAGGTGATTCTAATAATCCATAAAGATGTGCTTAATGTAAGCATGTGAAGTTATAGCATTTTAATCTACCCTAGTGCTGGTGAGTAGAGAAGGGCCTGCAACATACTGGCGGAACTAACATTGGTGGCTGAAGCAGATGAAGGTTTATGATTTTACGTGCCGCAGCGAAGGGGTTAAGAAAGTATAAGCTATGGAACAGTAAAATATAGTAATTCAAATCTAAAATACATTATATGCTTTTTATAAACTTTATGTTGATTTTGGTTGTTGTATTTTCTAGTTGTTAGTGAGATTGTAAAGACACATTTTTATTTCTTTCTTACGGGAACTGCATTACACATCAGAGTAAAACTATCCAATATGTAGCTCCAGGCTTGAAGTTATTACATAATCAATTTTCAGTAAGTTCTATACAGTACTTTTTGTATTATTGATGCACAAACTAACAGATAGACACAGGGACAATATTTCTATTGAATATTGGTAATTTAGTATAACTAGATATTTTCACTTCAGTTATCGATACATTCAATCCGATTAATATACAATAACCAACTCAATTAATATTTTTCTCAAATATTCCGAAAAATTAAGTACGTAAAGAAAGTAAAGTATGCAATAATTTCTTTTAGTACGAAAGTAAACTTTTGAAAGTTATTATTTTTATTAATTAGGTAGCGATATATGTGCAGGGAGTGGCCGCTTAAACCAACTGTTCTAGTTTCCTTCTAGGCCTTAGTGTGGTGTGTGTACATTTTCTGGTGTGAAACAACAAATTTTGTAGACCTTCAATTTCCTTAAATCATCAGAAAGTGCTTGTCACTGAATAACTTTACCTAATCCTTTACATTCATATCTCTTAAGATTTAGCTGGGCTGTTAGTGTTCCACATCACATGGTCCTGTTCCAGAAATTAGTTATTTTTATGTTAACAGAAATAATTATAATTAAACAATTATTTCTAGAACTTTATATTTCATATCTCTTACGATTGAGCTGGGCTTCACATTAGGCGCTCCAAGTCTTCGTTTTTTTTCATGTTCTTAGAAAATACTCATCACATTGACCATCTTTTAATAAGATATATATTAATGTGTTATGGATTATACAGGCTGGTGCTCTGTCATCGGCTATTTATACTTTACAAATAAATTATAGCTTTTACATTGCAGAGGTCCAATAGCAATAGAACATTTAAAAAAATCTTCAATATCCGTTCTGTAGTTGTTGCGTAAAGAGCCAACAACAGTCAGACAAAAAAAGAGACAAAGAATTAAAATATTATTAATTTCCTTTCTGTTACAAAGATTCTAGAAATATTTTTGTAGTTTATATTCAATGTACAGAATTGATCCCTCTATTTATATCGTATAAGCGTTTCATTTTTTAAGTGTTTCTTTTGCAAAATGCAACATTACGTGTATTTTATTTCCAGCCTATTATATATTAAAACACTATAGTGATCTTGAACTTTGTTTTCCTAGAAATAAAGAAAGACCGGTCAGGATAAGTAGGTCCTGTATTTAATAGAAAAACTTAATGCTATGAAACTAGAATCCATAAGTATTTTCCATTTATATATATAATATCTTTTATGTCCTATTGATGGAACACGTGACATGTAAACTTTATTCGTAAATACTTTGGACAAAATTTTTTCACAGATGATTATGGAATTTGAAATTTATTCACAAGTTATATTAGGTACTCATATTGTCATATCTCTGTCCATACACTTTTGTATAATGTAACATACACGGTGCTAACGCAAAACGTGTTATTACGCATTAACGGAATCTAGTAATTTGAATTGTGGTCTTATGATTCTAATTTATAATTGATACGTCACTATGCGCGCGCATATTATAGAAGGCTATTCTTGTATGCTACGTCCTTGTCGCTTATGATGCCTTAGTACTCCATATTTTGGATTGAGGGTGAATGTTACCGGTTAATGGTGGATGCACAGATATTTTGGAATATATTTGGTTTGTTTGGTATTTATTTGGTAGAAAAAATAACGGTGTACAGGGAAGTGCACAATACCAACTACGCGTCGCCAACAACTTTAACAATTCACCCTCAATCCAAAATACGAAGTATTAAGCTAGCATAAGCGAAGAGGAAGTGGTATACAATAAAACCTCTTTCCATGATGCCTGCGCCATATGGGCGTATTCATTATAAAGTGTCTACCACAAGATTAGTAGCGCAAATTAATAAATAGCTTCAATTAAATAATAAGGTGTTAATAAATGACAGTCATAGCTATAGCTTAATAGCTTCCAATCTCATGTCATGTCACTTAATATACAGGACGTTCGTATCTCAATTGATCTTTTCCTTACTTATAGGAAAATAAAGTTCAAGGTACCATTATAATGTTTTAATGTATAATAAGAAGGAAATAAAATAAATAATAATGAAGTCAGCAGTTTTCATTTTTTAGAAAGACAAAACTGAGGCATTCAAAGTTAAGAGGCGTCCAATGCCAAATTTATACATAGTCTTTCGTGTGTTGAACTATTTAAACTATGTAGCCCAGACAGACAGACCTATTGCAACTGCGTTGATAGCTCTTATAAAATTTACTTCACAAAAAATGTTACTCTGTTTATTTTCTTAAAAAAAGGATATTTCTGTTTCACGCGATCGCTATTAAATAATTATTTGATTTACAGAGAATATGAGAGTCGAACATTCTAACATCTCAGAATAGACAAGATGGACGATAGTGAGTGAGATTGACATAGTGGCTTTATGCCTATGTAAATATATATGACGTAGCTACCAGGGACGTTAGCATTGTTTCTGTCTTAATCACATCTTAAAGATTTTTGATTGTATTTTACTTTATCCTTATCAAAAAGTAGTAACAGAGGAGAGTTTGTTGGAGACGGCTCTGCGAATTTTCAATGGTAAGTTAGTTTTTAGTCTAGTTCTTGTGGCAGTGACTTTATAAAGAGACACCCCTATGCGCGCGCATCTCGTGTTTGACGATAAAGAGGGATGAAATTGGAACTTTCTCATAGTTTATGATGCCTTGGTACCTTGTGTTTTGATGTGAGGGTGAACTGTTAAAGTTGTTGGTAAGACAAAAAAAAAACAGCAATATGATGCGCATGCTTTCAGCATTTTTTAGCAGATCTTTTTTCATAAATTAATTATGTTGATGAATTATCATAAAATAAATAATACAAAATTATAATAATAATACTTTTTACCCGACTTGATGCGAAATTTGAAGGTTCAATCTTTTCACTTTTTTTAGTTAAAGATGATTTCTCCTCGGTCGATGGAATAGACAAAACGCGGGATTGACATTTGTGATTAAGCAAGTAAATGATACAGATAAAATAAAGAACGGAAAGACTAGTCTCGAAAGAAACGGGATATCATCTACCTAAGTTTAAAAAATATAACGAATAGATGATTGATGATGATTATTGTTAAATAAATAATATAAAATAATAACGATACTTAGTTTCAGACTTGACGCGACATTTGTACGTTGAATTTCACTTGGGTAGCGTAATTTTTACTAAAAATATGTTTTTCTTCTCCATTTCGGCCCATAAACAGAAAAAACGCGGGATTGATATGTGTGACCAAGCGAGCAAATTGTTATAAGTTTATTTGTAAAATATAAAGAATTTTCAATGTTTTTTTTAATAATTCCGGCAAAAAGCCTTTGTATATTAGATAGCTACCTATTTCTTTGTAACCTTTTAACTCGTTGGTGTACGGAATATCACTGACTGAATTAAATTTAATAAACGATTATAATTATTTTTAGTTGTAAATTGCAACGAGTGTTTGAAAAGATACTCAATTATATTTGGCCATTGCCCTTGGTAACTTTCCTTTTGTTTATCGAAAAAACTTATATATAATTTTTTATATTAAAAAAATTATATATTGTTATTTAAACAAAGAATTGAGGAAAATTCAAATTGGTTGAAAAAACCGCCTTCACACACTTCAAGAAAACCAGACCACGACTTTTACAAAGGTCAAATGTTTACGAACTTATAACCTCCTATTGTTTTCAATTCTGCGATAAATACTTATTTACTTTGGAAGTGTCTAGAAATTTGAACCTTAATAATATTATGAAATAATTCTATTTAGTTTAATGCGGTATTTTACTATGACATTCAATATGTATATGTATGTACACTTGCTTAGTTATTCTTGCCATACATATTTATTACAAAGGAAATATTTTTTTTATTGTATATATATAACATTTATTACTATTACGGTGTGTTAGTTTAATACATAAATATAAAAACTATGAAAAATATATAAAGCTTATTCGAAGTAGCTTTGGCTGCAGTACAGTCCTTCAAACATTGAGGCAAATTGTCAATAGCAGCACGCACTCTTTCTATGGGAAAATTATTTACTACCAATCGTATGGATTGTTTTAGGTACTCCCAGTTATCATGGCGTTTAGAGCAAGCCTTACTCTCCAAAACTGACCATAAATCATTATTCAGTGGATCAAGATCAGGACTAGATGACGGTCAGTCTTCAGCGTTGATAAAGTCCGAATGAAGCTCTGATGAAGATTGATTCTGACCATTCTTGATTATTGAACATGGTGTTGTTAAGGGGCTTAACTACCTTCTAAAGAATGGTATCTTGATACACTTGGGCCGATGTTTTAATACCTTTTTCACAAAAATATGGCTCAGTCACTCTTTCATAGCTAACACCCCACCAAACCATCACTGAAGTCGGATAACGCCGACGTTGTACTCTATTGACTAATTGGGAAGCTTCTTAACAGCTTTCAGCATAAATACGGTCATATTGTTTTTTAAAATATTGCTCAATGTGTTCTCAATGCTCTGTGACCTCTCTTTGCATACCACTCAAATATATGTTTTGACTATACCAATTTTTTTTTAAATTATCAGTTAATAAATGGCCAGTGCGCCATTAGTTTTTTCTTTAAATACGTAACAGGGCTCTAGATGCTATATTCATCTCTCGAGATAAAATCTTTTGCTTTCGGACAGGATTTCTTTGAATTCTTTACCTTACTGCTTTGATTGCCTTTTTGCGTACGAACACTATGTGTATAGCCAGATATTTTTCTGTCACAAACTGAAGTGGTTGCATGGTGGCTATCAATAGGTAAGTAGCCCGGTCAACAAACATTTGACTAATACGAAGCGTATGAAGGGTTTGAAAATTGTATATGACACCATACGTACTTTATGTAATACAATCACAGCGATTCGATTCTCTTTATCACCCTACTTCATTTTAATATCACAAAATAATTTAAAATATTAAAACGGTGAATAATAATAAGGCGGTTTAATCAAACGTATTTAATCAATCACACAAACAGAGTTTCCACTTAACTTAGGATACAAACGATAATGCCCCTCAAAATGAATTGTGCTCCTATTGATACCATCTTGCTCCCCTTAAAATCAAAACAAGTCATGTGATTGACGTCCCATTTAATTGACAATCTATTTTCATATTTTACCAATTGACCGTCTATTACATTTATAATTAATGAGTTATAGTAATAAATAATTAAGACTATATAATTACGTTTGCTATACGATTATATATGATAAATAATTATTATATTCTCGCTCGCTTGGCTTGGCTTGGCTGTACGCGCAGTGGTAAAACATAGGGCAACCTTAACTCATGGCGGGCCAGCCCCGCTACAATATAAACAAATGAAAATAAGAAAACACAATGAACAATCATATTAAAATGACAGATTCCAAATTCAAAAGTACCATTTTGTTTATTTTTAATTATAACAGTATTTATGGCCAGACTATATGTGTGTACTAATAATGTTTCATGTTTAAATGGCAAGCCAACTTTTATTCGATTGATAATCAAATTAATTTGCTTTTTAGCTTCTAATTTAATTGTGACTTTCTTACTTCGAAAGCCGTGGTTTAACAGCGTCTGACTCAGGGGAATATTTAAAATATTTTCATTTCTCTTTCATTCCAGAAGATAAAGCGTTGAGTTCCGCCACTGAACACGCAAAGCGTCGGACGGAAAGCGGACAACGGAGTGTCTTGAAACTATATTCTCACTGTCAGCAAAGCTTTGCGAGAAGCAAAACGGAAAATTCTAAATAATAAAATTATTTACACGTTAAATAAACAAGGATGTGAACATGAAAATAAACATAACTTTATAACAAAGTCAAATACTTTTCACTCTTTTTACCGCATAGCAGAGAGAACTTAGTGTCAAGGCACTCGATTCCCCACTTTCCGCTCACCTTCGAGACATTGCGCGTTGAGTTGCGATCTCAATGCCGCGCTTAGTCTTTATTCGAATTCAGCATGAATTCGAATCTTAATTCTTAAATATGTCGAAACACTTAAACCAAACACATGATACGATCACAATCCGTTATCAAGATAAGAATGTTTGATGTTTTACAAAATATATTTTGTAAGTGGAATAATAGTTATATATTTATAACTTATATATTTTTTAACCATTTTTTTTTAAATGTGTTATTCGCACACTAAGGAAATTGAAAAAGAATAATCTTTGTACAATATTACAATATAAATTTGTACAGTAGAATAATCTTTGGGTAGCAGAAATTTGTAAAAATCTCTACAGAGATGCTTACAACAAATATAAGTTGTAATAAGCGTATAAAAATTTCAACATAGCTGGATGTAGAACGCATAGCTTAGCGGTCAGAGCGCTTGAACGGTTTTCAAGAGGCGCGGTTAAAATTCTGCTGCGTTCAAATTTTTATACGTTTTCTAAATATGTCTTTTTCAATAGGGATACTTATTAGGGTACATCTTTTTCTGTCTATTTATAGCAAAGACATGACTAAGAATGTAGGTTGTATTTTTTAAATATTTTTTTCTCATAATGGATTAATGTTGACATATTAATATGTTTTATGTAACTACATTTATTTCCTGGCTGCCCTACATAATAATTATAAAGGCATATTTTTATTTAAAGTATTATGTAACATAAATCGATAATTTTGTTGTGCTAATGCCAGGGCCGATGGTAAAAGTATGCAAGCAATGCAGCCATTAATTTGAAGTGTCACAAATTCTTGGTAATCACAATATTTTCATGTCAGTGTGTTAAATATTGTATATTATATAATAAAATACGTTTTAAACTAAAATTAATATATTTTCATATTAATTTAATCGTAATATGAAAATAACACTAAGACTTTTAATATGTAAATACGTAAATATGTAGTAAAATATTTTTGAATTCTATCTTGATCGAAACTGTTGATATCTCAATTAGGCAAGATAATAGTTTTGTTATTCTGCACAAAAACCAAAGTAAGGTTAGATATTACGATAACTAAGTAATAAAATATATAATTGGATAGGTACGATTTCCTTTTGTTGAAGATCATTTATTTGCCAACAATAACATTTTTGCTTCTTGCAAGCACTTCCAAATAACTATCCATGAAGTAAATTATATTCTCTATAGTTATATATAATTAAACTTTTTTGTAGTGTATATTTTATTATAATTATGCATAAATATTAGCGATACACCGACTAACCCAATACCGAATACTATTCGACTTAACCTGTACTGAACTGGATATTCTGAATTATTCAGTTTACCATTTCGTTGTATTGCCGCGTAAAAAAATTACTATAGTGTATCTGTCTTTATATATGTGTTTGTTATAGTGTCGGTCTATTGTTGTCACTTTTCCAACAAGTGTGTTCATTATGATTTGAGTTTTCAGATAAATTTTGACTCTAATTTAAGAAATAGATATGTTGATTTGTGGTTATAAAATACTGTTTTGAGTTTTGAACATAAATGGTAAAATAAATGTTGATATTACTATTTAATAAGACGCTACGTGAGAATTTGCGCTCAAAGTAGCTCTTGGATAAGCCCTTACAGTACTCCCGAGATCGAGACAAGGTATTGATTGCAGACACTCAATGCCAAGATGAATTAACAGTCTATACTTTTTTATCTTCAATCCAACATGCCCTAATGTAGTTGAGTACGTAGAGTAAACGTAAAATAAAGAAACTTTGGTCCTTACTTCACTCAGATTTTATGGTCTTTTTATTTTATAATTCTTTGACTGCATTTTCCAAATCCATGATATTCTAATTTTCTTTTAAGTCTGTTTCGTTATCATTGCAATTGCATTATATTGATCACAAAATAGTTTGAAGAACTAGTACAGCACAGCTTAAAATATAAAAATATTATTCAGGTCGTCCTGACAGGAACATCAGGTTCATGCTTTAAAAATATGTATAGTCATCGGGATATTGTGGATCGGGAAGAAAACAAGAAACGTTACCTTCATAAGCTTTTAAAGCGAATTGATTCATAGTCTATAACTCTCTCTCTATTTTTCTTTTGTCTCTTCAATTTTTAATTACGGATAGTATAGTATGCAAATTAATCAATATAGTTTAGCAATAACGCATGATATGCCTGTAATGGTTTCGTCACATGTTTATTTACCGGTATAGCGCGGTGTGAACGTCTGCGGCGCAGATCGGTGGACTTTGATCGGCCTTGTCGGCTTAAGTGTGTTTGGAAATGCCAACCAGTGATTTGCGGGATTCTTTTACATTTAATAAAGTTTACATTCTCACTTGACTTACGAGTTATGTTAGGCATAAAACGTGTAATTTCGTTACATTGTTCTACTTGCTTATTAATTTTGTGTCTCATTTAAATATATTAACATTACATTACCTACTGTTATTTATATTTGCCTACTGTTCACATATTATTATCTGTGTAATAGTAAGGCTTAAATAATTTAAGCTGTGGTTGATATATTTTTGAAAGAAATAGTCATAGTACAAATATCACGTACGAGATATGAATAATCGAATAATCATTCTGTAAATACTAAATACTCATGGCTAAGTTACACATTAAAAAATCTAACTGACTGGTGTGAAAAACAATTTCATATTTTAAAGAAAATGATTTAATAAAGTATAACTCTTCACCTCACTACTAATTACGTGAGCAAATACCTTCGCGGTAACTAAATATACAATTGCATGATATCTATAACTTTTTGACGACATATTAGTTCATAATATGTTTTTAGTTATAAAAACCCATACGTAATATACTAAAAATGTAACTGGTTGCTGCCTGTACATGAAATAAATATGAAAAAATATATATTATTGGGGGCATTTATATATTATATTGATATATAATAGAACCCAAAACAATTATTTTTTATTTTTTTCTGTTTGTTTGTTTATCTGTTTGTTTCTGCACGCTAATCTCAGAAAAGGATTAACCGATTTAATTTATTTTGATTTAATGTTTATTTCATTTTAATCGGTTCACAAAAAAAAATAACAATTAATTAAATTATAAATTTAAGTAAAGTTTGTGACTTAAGTGAGAAAGCGGGCGGACGAAAAAATTAAATCACTGTCATGTAGTTTTATCAAACAAAAAAAAAATTAAAAAGTACAAACAAAAGAACATTCCACAAATGCATTTATTTACCGCAGCTAAGGTCATCGACTTTAGTATTTATGTACTCACTGCTGTTTCTATAAATAGGATTGGTAAGTATTGTAGTTCAATACACTTTATAGATCGTTTGAAAAATATAAATAGTAAGAATATATGTTTTTCCTAAATCTTTCCATCTACAGAGAGAAAGTTTCGCTATTATAGAGTTATCTTAACTTATATTATAAAGAGGAAAGATTTGATTGTTTGTTTATTATAGGACTTCCAATGCTGCCGTCTGTGTTCAATATCGGTATTTGCGGGACTAGGAATTTTCCGCGGAAAAAATACCCCGTTTAGTTATCACAGAAATGAAACAAATTATTATAACATATGTATATATCACTACTTCTTTCTTCTATGAATAACATTTTTCAACTATAAATCCACCATTTTTAGACGAGAGTCTTCAGGTATATTAGATCTGTCGCCATTTATTTTAGCCTCAAAATTTTCAATTTTACCTTAGTTCTTTGTTTTTATTCTTCTTATCTTTTTTTCACCTTTGCCACTGCGGGGTGTCGCTAATTACCGAATACCGAAATTATATATAGATTATTTATGCCTTTAACTCATGTAGTTTCAACAAACATATTTGAAGATATAATAGTAGTAGATATGATTGCTCATAAAAATATTCACGATATAAAAGTTAAACCGAGAATTACAAAGATTTGTCGTAAAATCCACAATTTTCTGCGCTTATATTACGAAATACATCAAAATAATGTACCATAAAATTGTATATCTCCTGTTCTGGATTCACTAATAAGGATTAGCAGCTGGTTACTATAGTACTAAACAGAAATTTTTGTAATTTCGTATTCAAAGTACCTTACCTAAATTGTAATTTCCTAACTACGACTTCGTTAGACGAACATACGAATTAGGGTCGCCAGGTCTATAAACTGTATTCATTTAGACTCTATATTTCTCGGTAGGATTAGAAGGATTGAAAAATTTAAAGCACAGTGGTCTACTATTGTTTGAGCTTCCCGTATCGATTAACACATATTCATATAATTCGATAAAATTATAAATTGTTAGGAAGTTTGCGGCTTAAGCGAGAACAGACAAAAGTTAAAAAAATTGTAGATTCTGATTCTATAACTCTTTCTTCGTCTATTTTTACGTAAATATATTCACTGTACAGATACATTATTTTCGAAGATCGAAACTGTTTAATTATTATGAGTAAAACGGTCACTACAGAAAAAAAAAATTTTGGGTGTTCTATAAGGAAAATTAAAAAATATATAAACTTTAAGCACTCTAAAACGAATTTAGGAGAACTTTATTAATAAACAACAAATATAAGTACAGTGCAAAATAATTATTTACGCTAACTGTATCTAAATCGGAGATGATAACTAAATTTTTTCAAATACGATTCAATAAATTACGATTTTGTTAATGTTGCCTCTGTGGTCGTAGGTTCTGCAAGTAGTATATAATTTAACAAAGAAAGGAATAAAAAAGACGAAGAGAGTCTAAATTAATACTAAGTTATCTCCATCTGCTGAAATTTAAAACTACATTAAGACATAGAAAAACTTAACTTCTTTTATTTTTCTTATAATTTACAACTCACTTATTTAATATTATACGTTACGGTAAAAACGGTGGCAAAAAAATCGATGATTAATAAAAGTTTTACCTTAGTTTAGACAAATGTAATAATATTATGAAAATAAAAAGTGAGAAGTGAAGAACATATAGATCTTAGATTCTATCGCAAAATTAGTTTACTATTTGTAATGAACAATTAATGTGTATTGACGAGGTTCCTAATACAAGCTTGGGAAAATACGTCCGCATTTCAAAATTGGAAGGCTTCCTGCACTGCAATTGTACTGGCGAGTACAACTTCAACTGTGTAGATACAGAAAATTACACAATCTTTCCCTCGATAGCCTTTGTTGTAAAATCATATACTTATCTAGAGAGGCCACGTAAGTACATAGACGCCATAGTGGCGCAGTGGGACAGCGTCTGATTCTAAATGCGATGGTTGTGGGTTTGATCCCCGCTCGGGAGAAAGATTTTATTTAGATTATTTCTATTTCTCAGCTCTGGCAAAACAAAGTCCGCCAAAGAATTCCGCCGCTCAACAATACCATGCAATGTCTCGAAGCTCGAAGTGAAGAACGGTGTTAACTGGCACCTTGCTATGCGGGAAGAGCGTGACTTTCTGTTACTTCTGAAAGATTTTGATTGTAATTTGAATCTATGACTGTATAATTTTAAGGTTTATTAGGTACTTTGAAAACTATACTAATATAAATAAAATATCTATTCAAATAAGTATACACTTAAAATATACAGCAAATAAATGAAACACAAATGTACTTGTCAATTAACATATATTTTTTTAATCTAAATAAAGTGTTATTCATGTAACAAGTGCATCGTTATCTATATCTATACATAAAATAAAAATATAACTGATCGTTTTTTGTACATGAAGATATAGAGATATACAAAAAAATATATATTATTGAGTATATTGGCACTTACCAATGTAATAGAACCCAAAACAAATATTTTTAATTTTCTTTTCTGTTTGTCTGTTTGTCCGTGCGTTTGTGCACTAATTTCAGCAACAGCTTAACCGATTTAAATGCAGTTTGACTATTATATTTTGGTAAAATTTTGTTAATATTTTTTATTTTATTTCAATCGGTTGATAAATAAAAAAATACAATAATTTAAATTATAAATTTAAGCAGTCTGTGATTATGTGGTGAATTTACAAAAATATGTAAAATGTATTGTTTTAAATATTTTATCACGATAAGCCCAGATTGATGTATTTATTTTATTAAACACTGTAATATTGAAACTTTCTTATAAATATTTGTGCTTTTCAATTGTTACAAAGTACCTATGTTTAATCAAAAAAGATAAAAAAAACAAAATGTCATCATTACTTTTAAATAAATATGATTATATTTTAATGTTACTTAAAATTCCTATAATTGAATAACATCTTTATTATATTATTAAACATTATGAAATTCATATTTTTTTTTAATATTACAGTACAATTATTTTGTAATATTACAGTTTAAGCATAAATAATATAATTTATTATTATTAAATTTAACTAAATAATGATTTTTTATAATTGCTATTTACGTTGTTGTATCATCAGCCCTTCTCCGTCCACTGCTGGATGTAGGCTTCTCCCATGACATGCCACTGAGCTCGATCTTAGGCGCTTCGCTCCCAACTATTGCCAGCCACTTTGCGTACCTAGGTGGAGGGCGTCCTACACAGTGGAGCCTTGCCAAGGCGTGGTTTCCACTGCAACCCGTTTACCGTAACAGTCATTATACAGTGTAAATAGATCGATGTATCAACGGTGATCCAAGGTTGACCTCAATACCTACAATTTAACAATCAAAAATACAAAGTTTCGAATATCTGCTGAGCCACTCACTAAAAAACATCACGTGTGTTTTTACAATTATTATTTATTTTTTTATTTAATTATTGTCTCATTATTTTTATAATGAGTGCAAATGCAGGTGAGCGATCTTAATATCTATAATGCATTTAAAAAAAAAATGACAAGGTATAAAATATCTAGAAATATCTGATATATAATTAGGCAATATTTTCATCATCTTTCATATGTAACCACAGTAAATGATTATTTATTAAAAATAAAAATAATGGAAAAGCCTATATTATCAAAATATGTATATATGTAAATCTATATATATATAAAGATCTGTCTGAATTGATCGCTGTCTGTACATGGAAGATATATAAATATTAAGGGTAATTTTCTTATCTGTTTGTCATTGCGTTTATGCACGCTTATCTTCACGCTTATCAATTTAAATGCAGTTCTGACTATTGTATTGTGGTAAACTTCCCTTAACATTTAGTGTTTATTTAATTTCAATCAGTTCATAAATAAAAACGTTTCAACCATTTAAATTATAAATTTAAGCAGTGTGTGGTTTAAATGTGAAAGCAGGCAGGCGAAACAGCGAAATAGTTTAGACGTATACTTATGCAGGCGAAGCCGCGAACAGGTCGCTAGTTCCACAATATGTTTCTGCTAAAACACTGAATGCAGCTGCAGATACTTGAAAGTTTAATGACCCCATTGATTATTGTTAAGGTGACCCATAACTAAGGCCACCGTTAATCGCTCGATCTAGGGAAAGGTTGTATATTATTAGTAGAATACCCGAAAATCAAGGTAAAAAAAAATTGTGAATGGGGTAATGTAAACTATACAATATATGTACAAACTTATATTAATCTCACCACGATAGATAGACAATTATAAAATTTTAAAACGTGTCTGTATGATATCTTCATAGATCTCAAGAAACGAAGATTTCAAATAGATACCCTTTTCAGCATTTTCTCACATACCTTCAATAAATGACTCACATTTGTGTATAATAAAAGACTGTAAAAAAGAAACAGAGACCAGAAAAGAATACGGTTTATAATAAACTTAATTTATGAAATTACTTGCAGTAAAAAATTAAATTATGTTTTCAAAAATTCATGATTACTTTGTATTTTATCAAAACATATTTAATTTTGTGGTTTTAATGATAATATTTATTCTAATAATAATGCTCTATCTGTTAAATCATTTTAATTAGTTTTTACCTGATTGCTATCAAATGTTTAAGTTAGTAGTGATTAGAGATTATTATTATATTACAAAGACTCTTTCAATATGTACTAGAATATAGCTAATATATACTTACAAAATACAACAAGTGTTAAGCTTTTTAAAGCTGTCTGTGGGTTGTGGGTTCGATTCCCGCCCGGGGAAATGAATATATTTAAACTATTTTCATTGCTCAAAGAGAAAGCCACTTTCCACTACGCAACACATAATGTCTCGGGTTCGAGCGGGAAGTGAAAAATGAAGTGTATGGAACATACATAAGAAAAAATATTATTTGAGACATTCACCAATGTAATAGAACCGAATTTTTTTTCTGGTTGTCTATTTGTCTGTGTGAATGAATTATGAATGGCATTTTGACAACAATTTAAATTATAGTCGTGAAGTTTACGCAGGCGAGCGCGTCCCTAGTATATACATACATACTCTATGTACCTACATAAAAAATACCGACTAGGTTACTAAGTAAAATAATCTTTTTCAAAATGAATATTTAAATTATTTGCAGGTGCTTCAATTGTTATTTTTTATTACATACGCTTCTAACTAGCATTTAAGGTCAAATCATTGGAGTGTCTTTTTATTTTATTCTTTATAGGCATATCATACTATTTGAGGAGGGTGCTCGTTTTATTTCAAATAAATTTAAATTTATAAAGTATTATCGCAACCAAGGACATTTAAAATATGCCTTTATATTGAATTCCGGTTCGCAAATTGTATAAATATTATTACATCCAATTTAAAATCGACGCCGCGTACCTTTATTGTGTAAATATTTATTTGAAGCCTAAGTCATTGGGTATAGGTATATACTCGTACTCTTTCTTTGAAACACTACATTAATATAAATATATGTAAAATATTGTAAATGCGTTTATTTGAATGTTATATATTTTAATGGATCTGTTGCGTAAGAACCATACTTACTAATGATACAAACAGTAACTGTCTGTCTGTGTCGTGATTACGGCCAAACCGCTGACCCAATTGTGATGGAAATTTATATAGAGATACTTGATATATAGACCCTATAGGCTTCATTCTCCCATTTTTTTAGTTTTTCCAGAAATTTAGTGGTTTTACGAAAAGGCCGCCGAAAATACGAAGCAGGTATGGTTCGTGGGCAAAGCCACTAGGGGGTCGCTCGCTAGTACCGAATAAAATTGAAAAGTACCTACATAATATCTTTGCAATAAATGTATGAATGTGAATATGTTCAAAATAGTACAAATGTGCATCATTTCTTTTCTTTTTAAGTTAAAACAGTTCTGGTGTGGAAGGCACCTAACATGTATATATGCATATAAACTTATTATAAATGTGCAACATTAAATATTGCATAGTGCTGCAAATTAAAATTACATACGTCAAGAATTAAATATATTATATATTTTTCGATTTTATAGTAATAAAAATTAGAAAATACAATTACAGTAGTCAAAATGTTTGTTGAAAAATTGGTTCTATACTATTCACAAATATTTAATTAATAGAGTACGAAATACAATTACGTACTTACTTAATAGAGGCTTCATCGTCCATACAAATTTGACTAAAAACTTGTTTATACGTTGTTTTTAATTAATACCGTAAAACATACTTTTTGTTTAATGTTTGCTTAGTGTTGACGTAATAACATCAAT
Organism: Podotricha telesiphe; assembly: GCA_038994665.1. Lineage (NCBI taxonomy): Eukaryota > Metazoa > Arthropoda > Insecta > Lepidoptera > Nymphalidae > Podotricha > Podotricha telesiphe. The sequence continues at coordinate 2,055,419 of JAOYRR010000271.1, forward strand.
TTACGAAATAAGTACGAGTTATTTAAAAAAATATATATGTTCGAATTTGCAAATTATTTGTTTTATGGTGACTAATATTTGTAAATATTTATACATATGCTAAATAAGCTTTATTTATTGTTGTACTTTTATATATTGTTTTGTATGCTTAAATTTATTTAACACATCTTTTGATTTGTAGAAATGAACATAATTATCATTATTAATTCGCAAAATGATTTAGTTGTTAATGTTTTCTTTAATAAAAATATTTTTACTTCAAATTAACAGCCAATTATGTTAATACTATCTTAATTAACGTAATTTTCTTTATTCTCCATTTACCTTTAGTTGTGTACTTTGTGTGAACGAACGAAATAAGAAATTCGTATAACTATACCTATTTTATAATTCGGGTGTGAACGTGTAAATTTTTTATTCTAATGAACACCTTGAATATTTCCCTTCGATAAGACTCGTACAGATAAGATGAGAATATATGAAAAAAAATATATATTGGGGACATTTATGTATTAGAACCCAATACAATGATTTTTAATTTTCTTTCTGTTTGTCAGTTTGTCCGTGGGTTTGTGCGTTTGTGCACCCTTATCTCAGAAACGGCTTAATCGTAAAGACAACAGATATTAAAGATTTCTTTTTACGGGACGGACCCAACAAATAATGTTCTTATATAAAACTACACATATTTAAAAAACAGGAGCTATAGAAAAAAATAAAAAGTAATTATTTCACATACATCAAAGATTTCATTATCATTACACCACCGCTTTTATTGATTCTTAATACTAAAGTTCTAGAATTTAATGACTAAATAAATCGTTTTAGTCTATTTTCGCATTGTTAAAATAATATAACATTCTTCTCTTCGTTTCTCGGCCAAGGCTACTTTAGAAACGTCAATGCTATTTCTTTCTAGTTCACTGTACCTACTATAGGAGAAAACTTTTAATCGATTATTACAATATTCTTAATATTATAATAATCGATGTAAATACGAGTATGATCAGTTGTTAGAGTTTTTGTGCAATGTATTAAATTTTATAGTTATTAATATTTCGATTTCATTAATAAGATTTTAAACATTTCGCAGATTTTACACATTTTTAATTTTGGTTGTATTATATTTTTAATTTTGGTATTCGAAAATACATATTAGACAACCCGACGATTTTAACACTTTACAGTAGTTTGTGGTAGTCCGGCAGATCATTATTATAATTAAAAATATACCGTTAAGACTATGCTTTCCTATCTTCATATACTTATGTATATGTATTAGATTGTGGAGGCCGTGGCAAAACGTCTCTAGATTTTTAAACAATTAAAACTTCTTTTTTTAAAACTGTTATTGGTCTGAATTAGAACTTAGAATAAAATTATAATTAATTTTTTTTTATTAAAGCTTAACATTTGAAGTGCATATAATAATATATAAAATTTTGTTAATTGCTTTAATAAGCAAAAATAAGCTTTTTAAGCAATTGTAATTATATTACTAGCACTTTTAAAAGGCATAGCTTAGTAAACTGGCGGCCATCAGGATTGAGGCACCCAGAAAAAAAATAAAAGGAATAAAAATAAGAATAGCCTATATATTTTTAAACCTTATATAAAGCAACATTTATTTCGGCGACCACTATAATATAGTGGACAATCGTATATGTAATGTTCAAATAATTAAACAATAAATACTTTTATTATCTGAAGAACATCCAGCTCGTCCTAATTTGATTAATTAGAAAATGTTATATTTTTAAGATTCACTTAGAAAATTATTAATATTATTAATAATTTTCTATCAGTTAAAGTTACTGAGAACAGTAAATTTCTTAATAATTAATTATTAATAATGCGACCTCGCGTGTTTTGTGTGCTGAATAATTATAGAGAACAAAGGCTTATAATTACAACGTAGTATGTAAGTAGAACACATATGCTAACATATTGTTATATACGATGAATTTAAAGTTCATAAATATATGAATGCCTGAACTACGGAAAAGACAATCGTATGTACATACGAGTATACGTATAATGTATTTCTTGCTTGTAAAATTTATATTCCATGAAATGTACATATTCAAGCTCAATGTCTTTATAAAAAGTCAATTTTTAATCAAGTTAAGTTGTTGTTAACATAATTTAATGTTAAAAATGTAAAATAATGGTAATATTTTGTTCATTTGTTGCTATTCTTCGGGTAGCTACCTATCGGGTGTACCTATTCACACAATACTTAAGTTCTACTAGCGACTGCTCGCGTTTTCGCTCGCGTAAACTATAGCTTTTACATAAAACAATGAAATTCCAGGAAAAACCTAAAAAAATGGGAGAAAAGTATTAATACATACCACCAATACATTATTGTATTGGTGGTATGTATTTAAATTGCAAGAATAGTTTCGTTTTTAAATATTTCAAAAAGTTATTTTTAGTAAGGCAAGCATCCTAACTTGTTAGGATTTTGGATCTCATTAAGGGTTCTTATTTTGAAAACTTATCACTCCTTAATAATTTTGGGGTGAAACTGCGTTTGGCACGGATTTTTGACTTGTATTATAAGTTATATAAATATAAATAAAACAACTATTGTTCCGGCTTGTGTTGTTTATTATCCAATATGTAGTGTCTATATTGATATATTTATTTTGACCACGAGGGCACATGCAAGTGAATAAATAAATTCACACAATAAATTGATAATTAATATGTAAAGCTTCCTTACCAAAGTATAATTTATGAGTATATAAAACATGCAAATATATAATACGTATTTGAAATATTTTATAACACAACAATATTAAAACCGGTTTTCGTGCGATATGTGTACGTGTATAAATTTATATAGGTAGGTACTGTATATTTCATTATTTATTTTACATAGTAATAAGCTATCATGGAATCTTCTTCCTTTACGAGATTCAGTAAAAGAGGCCAATTCTATACTTTTGTTTTAATTTTAAAAGTTTCAATATTTATAGTATAATTTATATCTCGTCGTGATTAATTACCAAATTACGAGAAAAAAATCGGTTGAGTCTTTGCCAAGTAATCCTTAATGGCATTATATTTATTTTTGTATGTATATTTTGTAAGTATTTCATAAGCAATGGATTTTGAGTGAGGATTGTATAAAGATTATTTATATGAAAGGTGTCTAATGCAGCTTTTTATGTACAACATAATATATTACTACTTCGCTTAAAATCTTTAAAAACAGCTCATTAAAATAACGTTTCGAACCAACTTGTAAAGTATTTCTGTGAAGGTAATTTTAATGCAATGCAATTTTAATGCCTGCAATTATGTATAAGGCAATGCAATAAGAGCAAGCAAGCATCATTATGCAAGTTTCTAGAAGAATCTTTGAAAAAAACCGCTTATGTTTTTTATTTTAAAGCTAATAGTTTATATTTTTTACGCCTAAGGAATATATGCATTTGAACAGTAAAAGGAATTTTACAAAAGTAGTATTAGTGTTTAGTAATTATTAAAGACAAAAAAATCTTTCAACTTTTGAAGCTGTGGCATAATTATGCCTTTCTTCAAGCATCTGTTTTATATTATAATGTATAAACATATTTATTAAAAAGTTTCCAATCTGCATTATGTTAGCTATTGACATAATTAATCTATCATATCTATTATAATCTGCATAACAAAATGCCAAATTTAGGGCGCTAGTAGTAATTATTAATTTCCAGAATAATCTACGCACAATATCAGTATTGTACTGAGTCTTTATAATTATATTTCGATTTCCAGGAACTCTACATTCAAGTATTATTAATAGATCCATTATTTACGTAGGTACTATGTATGTATAATTTCTATGTATATAAATTTACTTTTTCTGGTTGCGTTTATTATTAAATCAACCCAATATTTGTATATTATTTTTATAAGATATTGATCACTTATAATAATAATGATTATATTTTTTTATTTATCTACGCACCACATACAAATATAGATAAAATAAAAACATTACAATATATAGTCGTTTTTTGTGTGTAGCCTCTCGTGGGAAAAAGCCTTCATGGATCATTTCTGGCAGTTTTTGGCAACTTCCATCCAGTTTCTCATTATATGTTCTTGATGTCATCCACTCATCATTGTCTTCTGTCTGAATTCGCTTCTTTTTCCCATTGGACCCTTCCACTTTGTTGTTCTGAGTGTCCATCCTTTGTCCGGGTATCTGGAATTTAAATGAAGCTTGAAGTCTAAAGGTGCTTGTTAAATAATTTCCGTCGTCATTTCCAAATGTTTGATAAAATATTTGATAATGAATTTAATTTGTACTAAGTATACTTTAGCCCTTACGGGTATATACATGGTTATACTCAAACTGCAATAATCTTCTCTAAAAGTAATACATACTTAGCTGTAAAGCAATGTGAGAACTCGACAAACCAGTAAAGTACATATAAAGAATCTAGAACATGTGACGCAAAACATAAATAATTCAATTTATCAGTCAGACTTTGTGGGTGTGTATGGTTAAAACGTAGTGAAATCTAATAGATAATTTGTAATATTGCCGGTGTACTAAAGTCCATGGTATCTAACTTTGCCGGATTACTTTCAGTATTCAAGGCTGCTCACACCCACCGCTGTTGTTGTATATTTTACTCATTCGCCGCCCGTGAGCCGTATTGACTGTACGTCACACGTGACATATTTGCGCGCTAACCGCTAGTAAAAATAAACATTATTGATTTTTCATCACTTAAAAAATCAATGAAAATGTACTCCATTGCCGAGGCCACATTAGCTTTCGCTGTTCTTTATCTATTCTCTTTCCTTTTTGAAGTGGTAACGGGATTAGTGTCGTAGGCGATTAAGTGCATATTTATAAAATGTGATATTTCATTTATTTTTAAGTTAGATGTAAGTTTATTAGTCAAGCTATCAATGCAATTGTATATAAGTTGTAGGTTAAATTAAATTATTTAGGCGCGAAAGAATCCATTTCAATATAACTGAAGAAACGACACAGATAAGTTTTGGGTAAGTTTTTTACTGTATTATACAATAATAATTGTTGTTGTACATTTAATATATATTTATTAAAATATATAATTAATGTACTTAGCGCAAAGTTTAACGCAATGTCTCGATTTCGCACTGAAAATGGAGAACGGAGTCCCTTGCCACAAGGTTCTCTCGACTACATTAATTAATTCATGAAATTAATAATTCACCGTCTAATTTTGTTTACGAGGAAAACTATGTATGCTAGCCAGTGAAATAGAAATAGAACTAACAATATATCTTAAGCAAATAAATTGTGTAGGGCTCAAAGTTCATCACTGGTAGCTCAGAAGAAAGAGAGTTGGGGCTTTCGCAAATCATAAATTGAGTTGCTATTTTCTTATATTTGTGCGTGCATAATAAAAAGTATACAATACAAATTGTATTAGTACGCACATGTACGTATGATTGAAACTCGTTCATTTTATTTATAATTTAGATGTATTTATTTGTAACCTATATCGGTTTAACTACATACCGTCGTCGCAGAATGGAACAGTGTCTGACTGTAAGCGTTATGGTTGTGAGTTTGATCAATTCGAACACCACTGGTGTGAAAAATAATTATATTAAAATAATTTTGATTACCTCCTTTGGATAAGACATATGATCCATCGAGTATGAACGAGGAGAACAAAAGTTAATACTCTGTTATGTTTGAAATTGGTTTTTGATTTGTTATGTGGGCCATAACTGTTAAGATAAAGTAATTGAAAACCTTATATAACTTTGTAATTAATGTAATTTATTGTACAATTATTCCTTTATTTTTATGCAAAACAGAAATAAAATTATTTAACTCGCAATCTGTACAGATGTTATCTGTCTTTTTAGCTGTCACACTTCGGTAAATGTCAGCTGTCATTTGATTTGTGAATTCTCAATTCAGGCTACAATAAATGAAAACATTATATGAATTATTGTTCCAGACAATATAAGTAATACATAATTTATAAAAATGAAACATTTTATCGTATCACAAAGATTTCTATATAAATATGATAAAATATACCGACGTGGATTAACTTCTATTAGATCTAGAGAGTGGCAAAGTGTCGTCGGATTAGAGGTTCATGCACAGTTAAATACTGAATCAAAACTCTTTTCTGGTGCTCAAAATATTTTCGGTGGCTTAGTAAATAATTGTGTTTCATTGTTTGACGCTGCCATTCCGGGAACTTTGCCCGTTTTAAATCAAAAATGTGTAAAATTGGGTGTATTGACTGCCTTGGCTCTCTCGTGTAAAGTAAATGAAGTGTCAAGTTTCGACCGCAAACATTACTTTTATGCAGATTTACCTTCTGGATATCAAATAACACAACAAAGAGCCCCTTTAGCCAACAATGGAGTTATTAATTTTCAGGTATTATATAAGACAGCAAATTTAGATTACAATTATACTCAGAAATATAAAAACCATATATTTAGTAATAACAAAAAAAATATTCAATGTCTTAATATGCTTTTGGTTTTCGCGAATTTCACAAATTTTGAAATGATACTATTTTTTTTATTGTTTACAGGTTTTCACACCAGGTATTCACAAAAAGCCTTACAATAAAAGTTCAAAAATAAAACAAATTCAATTAGAGCAAGACAGTGGAAAGTCACTACATGACATAGAATTAAAAAGAAGTCTAGTAGATCTAAACCGAGCAGGGGCACCTCTTATTGAACTTGTGTTTGAACCTGATCTTGAGGTTAGTCACACAGAAGTATATATTTTAAATTAACTTCTTAAATAACATAGAAAGTCATTTTACTATATTTGAATAATAATATGAAATAAAATATATTTTACACATATATTAGTAATTTAAATTGAAATGAACCTCAATACAGCTGGAAGCAGAACACATGGCTTAGTGTTCAGAGTGCTTGGAAGGTTTCCAAGATGTGTGGATTCAAATCCTGCTACATTTAAGTCCCACTGGGATCAAATTAAACTTTTTGATATTGAAGTGCGTAAATAACACTCACAAAATATTAAAGGACTTATAATTATTTATTTATTGTTTAAGGATGGAGAGGAAGCGGCTGCATTAGTAAAGGAACTTGTACTTATAGTGCAAAGATTAGGGGCATGTACCGGTCGTATGGAAGAAGGAGCTTTGCGAGTTGATGCCAATGTTTCTATAAGAAAAATTGGAGAACCACTTTCTACACGGACTGAGGTAACTAAATTTTTTATTTTATGTTTGAGATAATTTATTTGTTGTATTAATATAGTTTTAATAAGATAGTTTTTACATAAGTATCAATAAATATCCAACACTTTAGTGACTATGTGTTTATTATTTTCACATTTAAAGTATAGCTAAGCTGCAATCTTGCTAAATAATAAAAAAACCAAATGAGCCACAATTGAATCACATTCTATATAAATTTTCTATGATGGATGGAATGCCATTAAATATTCATTAATTAATTATGTATATAAACATTATTTTATTGTCTATTAATTAAGTACACAAATGACCTTACAAATTGAAAATATAGAACAACAGTTGTTTATAAATGACTTGTTTATGAATACTTTATCAAACACTTTTTATTGATAATACACACATTTAAAGACCAAATCCTACTTACATAATTTAAAAAACAATAAGATATGCGAATGACTTTTTTACTACATTTTTATATTTATATTGAAAAACCAAAAATGATATGATTATTAAATTATTATAAATATTCCATAAAAATTAAATAGATTATGTAAGTATAAAATGATGTAATAACCACATTTTAAGTCACATATTCTTTGTAATTTTTCACAGATAAAAAATATTGGATCAGTGCGTGGAGTAGCAGGTGCTATCAAATATGAAATTGACCGTCAACTACAAATATTAGAAAATGGCGGCCTTATTATAAACGAGACACGAGCATGGGATGCAACAGCAAGAGTGACAATACCTATGCGAGACAAAGAAGTTAATCAAGATTACAGGTGAATTATTTAAGTAGGATTAGGTGAATTGAATAGATTTTAGATATGCTAAATAAATAAACAATATGATACTGCTAAAAATTCTATTTATATTTTAAACATGAAATCTATACAAAATGTCAAATATAATGTCAAAAACAAAGTGTTTATATACAATAAAATAGTTATTATATTAATTTCTGAATAAAATAAATTTGATAAAGTAATATTTTCCAAGTACTCTTTAACATTGACTAGTTGGTCAAAGTCATAATCAGCATATCTCGAATTAATATATGATATTTTTTTTCCCCATACTCATTAATTTATTTCTCTTTTAGATATATGCCAGAACCCAATCTACCACCACTAAGACTGAACTTAAAAACAAAAGATCCTAGCGAAGATATCATAAGTGTCCTTTTAATAAAAGAACAAATACCAGAACTACCAGAAGCATCTAGAACGAAATTAATTAATGAATATGAACTACGTCCTGAAGTGGCTGTACAACTTGTCAATGAACCTGTTTTATTGGAATTATTTAAAAATATAATTTCAGAAACTAGAAACCCTACTAAGGTTGCTAATCTACTATTAAATGATTTGTTAACTGTACTTAATAAGAACAAAATAGATGTTAAAAATTGTCCTGTGAATGCACAACAATTGGCTAATATTATAGACTTATTACTATCAAAGAAAATTAATTTAGATGTTTGTCGTAAAACAATTGACGCACTAATAGAAAATTCTGACTTGGCGCCCCTAGAGATAATTAAAGAAAAGGGTTGGCTTATAATAACTGACGAAACGGAAATATCAAATAGGTGTACTTATGTGATGGACAGTAATCCTAAATTGGTGAAACAGTACAAAGAAGGGAAAATTAAAGTATTAAAAGCTTTATTGGGCATATTGGCTAAGAACACAGATAATAAATTAGATATGTCAATTGCATCCAGGAAGTTGGTAGAATTGTTAAAGAAATAAATTAAATTAATTTCATGATTTGGTTTTATTTTACCAAATTTATTTTATCTACTTATCTTGAAGTTCTTAAGAATTTACTTATTGTAGAATATGCCTTAATATTATTATCTAAGGTTTTTTGAAACATCCATCCATCTTTATATTTTAAAATAATTTGGTTTTCTCTACTTGGGTATAAAGAATGTTTAAAATAATTGAATTTGATTTTTACTTGAATGAATATCTAATATAGATTCGAAACCTAATATTAGTTAGTTACTACACTATCTTATAATTAGTTATTGCTTATTATAAACTTCATATTTTTCACTGATTTGTTGGTACTTCTAAAAGAAAGTACTATAAACTTAAATTGTAGGGTAAGCTTTGTCTTACATGCACCTGGGTCTGTTTGAAGCTCACTTTCAAACTTGAGAATGTCAAAATATTGACGCATGAATTATGCTTTGCTTTTATGATTAAAAAGGCGTAGTAGGTATACAAAGATTATGTCGGCCATTACAAACATTGTTATATAGAATATAAAAATATTTTTGTTTAAAGATTGTAAGATTGCGGAATATTATATTGATAATAATCCATACAAATATTATGAATGCAAAAGCAACTGTGTCTGTCTGTATGGTTCTGTCTGTGACGTCATGGCCACAGCCAAACCGCTGAACCGATTGTGATTAAATTGTATATAGAGAAATTTTGCAGGTCTCTGTATGAACATAGGCTACTTTTTTCTCAATTTTTTTTAGTTTTTCAAGGTATTTATTGTTTTAAGAAAAGTTCGCCGAAAATACGTAACAGCTATTGTTCAGCTACGGTCGCTAGTACTTTATATGCTCATCTGAAATCTTAGAAATAAAGATAAGTCCCATACATTCAGTATTTGTAAAATATAAATAATTTTGGCCCATAATTAACCGCATTGACAGTAAAAGAACAAGACTTAAGTATTATTATAAAAAAAAAATCTTTATTAAATTTTTTTGATTAAAATTTTACCTAATTTAATATTGAAAAAAATCCTTGTCTCAAGTCTGCTTATCACTCTAAGTACCTATCCAATCTATCACTAAAGATATTAGTAGACTTTATTTCATTTAGATTTACATTACATTATTTTATATATTTATTTATACATTTATAAGTATATAAACATATATATTTGATAACATATATATAATAGGTACATATATGTGAATATATACAGTTATAGGTTAAAAAACAAATTATTTTCCTAAATTACTATTGCAGATTTAATTTGTTTGTAGACAATTGGTATGCAGCGTATTCGAAGGCTGTTTGTTAACGTGCGACACGCGCCCTGAATTTTACGAGTGGCAGTGCTCTACAACCTTTTGTATGTTAATTTTTTTACTCATGTTTTCAGTTTTGCACAAAAAAGAAAAAGAAATCATAAGTGATATATCATAGAAGCATAAAGGATATAAATGATAAATTACTACGTTCTCCAATTTCTACCCTTTTTAAATATTGCATTTAGGATAATAGGACCTGGTATAGTTCGTGGTATAACCATTTCAAAAGTTTTGAAATAGTTGTTTCAAAATACTAGTTTTGAAATGGTTATATAGAAAATTGAATGTCTGTTTGTTTGTACAAACAGACATTCAATTTTCTTAAATATAAACTTTTCTTTCTCACAAGTAAAGCGATAGTTAGAATACTAATACACGGTCAACATAAAAGTGGAAATGATGAAAATTTGGTGACGATTAATAAAAATTATACTTTAGGAACATTCATTCATAATATTAAAAATATGCAAGGAACAAATTATATATAATTTGTTTAGTTTTATTTTCCTGAATATATTTATTTATGGTGGTACTTAGACGCTCATCGTAGTCTTTTCATAAATGAAAAGAAAAAAATATTGAAATTAAAGAAATAAGTCTACTAGCCAATAAACTGTGCGTAACGTATGATTGCTTTCTTCATTCAAACAAAACAAATTCCAATGTTTTCAATTAGTCTTCACACGTGTCTTTACATCATACCTTTACTATTGCATTTTACTCTGATCAATCGTAACCGAGTACGACAGGACAACTGACTTCAAAATGTCCATTTTGCTATTGACAATAATATTTTTGATGTCTTCCATTTCTTCTGAAATGACTGCTCCAGGAATAGACAGGGAAGTCAGTGATGGTGTAAGAAGTATGGGGTACAATGTAGTGTATGGTGACGAGGATATGTTGGTCATAAACGAAGTAGTGAGAGATTCTGAAAAATATATGTCCTGGAAATCCAAAACGGATTTACACCAAGCCATTCCGCCATTACCTGCTGAAGACGTGAAGTGCTTAATGTCTGTTGATAGATATTGTTCTAAAGAAATGGGTGAAATGAAAAGTAAGTATATATAAGATTTATTTCAATTAAATATCTAAATTATTATAGACAAATAATAGAGCTTACATATGTATGACTACATTTTATTTTAAATAAGACTTTATAACGGGTACTTTATCAACGGGTCTCAGAAAATTAAATAAAAGCAATTAATGCTAAAGACCTCTATCTAAGACGAATCATAAAGTTTTTAGACCCAGACTCGAAATCTTAGTAATATGCGATGCCCCATACAAGAATTGTTGTTTTATATTTTTATAGAATGTCTCCTATAGACATCATTGTAACGCTATGTATAATATTTAATATTGTTTTATATACTTATGCATGTAACAAATCTTCTAAAAAACATTCTTTCGTGTTATATATTTTTTTACTATTTTCAGATGTTCTCGTAGAAGCTCTTAAAGATGACTGTGCTAAATGTACCACCAAACAGAAGGAGAACGCTGGTAGAGTAGTTGCTTCTATGATGGCACATGATCCGGTCGCATGGAAGCTCTTTCTCACCAGGTACGACAGCCTCAACAAAATTCAGCGAGTGCTGGGATAAAATATCATGTAAGAATTGGTTAGCGTTCTAAATTCTTTATAATTAATTTAAATAAAATTAAACCAGTCATTTAAAGTATAAAAAAATTGTTAAAGAATATTTTGTTATTTTCTTACTTTGACCATTTCCATTCTTAGTTGCTAGTTCTCTTCGAGTTACAATATATACAATATATTCTTTCCTGGCAAATAGATTAAAGATTTGGAACCAGAAAAGAATAAAAATATAGCAGTTTTGTATGAAATATTTACTTTTAAATATTAGGCGTTCTACGGTAAACTATGGTTCTCACCATTATAACCTATGTATATTGCAAATGTATATGATATAAATTATTTATTGCTTTTTATTGTGTTCCAGATCAACGTTACAAATTTTGCCAACGAAGAAGGAGCCTAAAGAAGAAAGATTTAAATATAAAATTATCAAAGATCTTGGATACATTGAACATGTTACAAATAGGTTCACAATGCCTGGCGTTAGTGTGCGTGTTAAAAGATATGCTACGGCAAAAATAAACTAAAAAATATTATAGCCATATAAATGTATTAAAATTAAATTTATTATCTGTCTAATAATAATAAAAATGTTTTTAGAAAAATCGTGTCTATTACTTCATATTGAAAGTGTTACATTTTAATCCTTTCTTTGATTCACACTTACCGTCATCATCACTACGTAGTATAAAACAATGTTATCCTCCGCCTGTCTGATGAAGAAGTAAAAAAAATATTTTTCGAGCGCTTCCATTGCAAGCGGTGGCTTAGCTGTATGAGATACATAAAAATAAAATACTACGAAAATGTATATCGTAAAAAGGCTTACAAAAAGTCTGCGATAGCATATATTTATAAGGTTGACAAACAGTAAGTTTTATCTCTAAATAATTTAAAAATATATTTCTATTTGCAGAAGCTAATTTCTCCTAATCTTTTTTATCCCAACTGATACTAGTGGCCAGCTCGCAGCTTCACTCGCGTAAACTACAAAAAACACTGCACTTCACTTATTGTTAATAAGTAGCCCAAAAATAAAGTTTCATATTTTTAACATCAATAATGACGACTTCCTTACAAATTTCCAACATCTATTTCACCTCTTAGGGGTAAAATTTTCATAAACGCTGAAACATATATTTACTAATTTATAAACAGTAGTCATTACTCAATTAATAAAGTTTTATATTCCTAACTTAAAAAAATCATATAGCCATTGATACAAACTTTCAACCTCTATTTCACGCCCTTAGGGATAGAATATTTTTAATCACTGAAAAAGGTATTTACGATTGTTTTATCAGTAGCCAATAAATAAAGTTTTATATTTCTAACATAAAAAATTAAAGACTTCTGAATGAATTATTCAGTCAGTGAATCAAGACAAGCTACTTTATATATATATTTAAAATGAATTGCTGTCGTAAGCAATACATTATTGAAATAAATAAAAAGAAAAGCATGTAATTCCCCCAATATTTTAATGAGCGACTTTTGTGAACCAAGTCCGATTTCGAAGCCGAAGACTATACCGTTTGCAGTTTAATAAATATATTCATATTTGATTTATTCTTTGATCGACGTAATAGGACTACCATCGCATTCCTCTTCATAGTCGTCTTCGCCGACTTCAGTTACATTCTCGTGTGCTTTGGCTTTAAATCTTTCCATTTCTTTACTCGCAAAGTACTTTAACTTATATGTACCATCAGCATTGTATCTACAAACAAAAAGATAAAATCAATCAATATTTCGATGTAAATGTTAATAAAGCTTAATATACAAAATGTTTAAAACTAGTAGGTTTTATAATTTGTATGTATTATTTTCTAGAGTAAAGGTCTTTTTAATATTAATTATTTATAGTCAAATCATCGATTGATCAAGAGGCAATCGTGGCGCAGTGGGACAGCGTCTGACTGCAAACGCGATTGGTTGTGGGTTCGATCCCCACGGAGGAATGAATTTTTAATTAATTTTCATTTGTTAGCTTTGGTATAAGACTAATCGCGCTACAAAACTAATTGAGTTTCGCAACAAGCAATGTCTCGTATTCCTGGGGAAAGTGGAGAACTGCACTCAGTTCTAGGCATTAGTTTTTCTTCGACTATGCGGAAAAAAAGGGTTAAGCCGCAGTAAAGTTAATAAATCAATTGTAATTTAGAAAGAATGAATGGAAAGGAATGAATGGCTACACGGAGAGGAATGAATGGTTTTGTATATAATAAATTGTACTTTTTTTCCAACTTATCCCAGTCTTCTGGCCTATGGTCGATAATGTAGTGCATGACTTTATCAGCACCGGTGCGTTGTTTCTCGGTACATTTCTTGCAGTCATTTTCTACTGCGTCTGGAAGATTATCTAAAGAAATAATAGTATATAATTGATAATATATAAGTACATACTATTTATATCTAACAATTAGGGAAAAAGATATCTATATATATTAATAGGTTCCAAATAAGATTAATACGATATATTTTTTTTTATGAGTGAGATTATTCAGAAATTATTTTGTTTGTAATTGTGTTTTAATTGTAAGATAAAAACTAATTTAATTTGTTTTTTCAAATTAAATGTATCAACCGTTTTTTTTCTTTTTTCTTTCTTACAAGTTTGTAATTAGTAATTACACTACACAAATCACTTAAAAAAAACTAGTTTTTCAACCAATTACATTACATTTAACAGCTACATTGAGCTAGTGACACATTTATTTTCTGTGGTGGGTTTAGGGACTATTATTTTAAAAAGCGCACCAAAGTTTCCTTCACGTACAGTATTCAAAATAATAGCAATTGTTCAACAAACTTACTTTTCAATTCTTTACCATCAGGCGTACAATGTCCTTTGTCCAACAAGCAATTGACATATCCTGTGAGTAATCTGTCACTGGCCAGTATTTCATCTAGATCTACACCATCATATTTAGTAACATATGTATCACAGTGATATTGATATAACAAAAACAGTATTATAACACATTGTCGGATGATGTGCATGTCTGAAATTTTAATATTCTTTCCTTGAACATATTAGTGATATATTAGTTCAAAATCTAAAACGCTCATTGTTGAAATTGTAAAATACATAAATATATACATAATAAAATTCGTGTTATAGTTGTTATGGCAACGTCCGGGACGTATTTTCGTAATCATAAAAGACAAGAGCACGAAATTCGTTTGTCTTGCATTGTGGCAGTAGAAAAACCGATGACTGGAATATATTATATTAGATTATGATGCTAAAAGCACATCTTCATAATCTGACTGCGATTTTGTCTTGTAACTGAACAAATACACACAATTATTATCTTAATTACCTATATAGAAAAATGGTATTTCTTATTTTTATTTGTACAAATAAATGAATAATTTGTTGTGTCGTTTAACAGGCGTTATGATGCGTACACGAGAATATTACCTACATTTATTTATGTAAATATATTAACTAATATAAATTATCGTAATGACGTAAAATTGGACAGGCAGACATTAAAGGTATGATTGTGGGTTAAAATCTGAGTCGAAGAATATTTATATATATATAATCTTCGATACGATACTTGATCTAAAGCTTCTTAAGCTTATATAGATTGATAAAGATCTTAAGCTTATAAAATATATTGCTGTCCTTTCGTTTGGATAGACAAAGCTCGAGGTAAGGTTAGCAACAGAGCAAATAAAGTTTATAATGGGCTAACTTTAAGTTTACAGGTCCACTGTATTAGATACGTGAAGAATATAAACAGGTAAGTACATATGCAGAAGATATAATATTTAAAGCTTTTATTGGGAAATGCAAGTAAAGATCTAGATCCTTTATTTCTTTCCGATCCTTTATTTCTGTTAAGTTTATCTTCTATATAAATGCTGTTTACCATTTCTACGAAAACTACGGTAACGTGTGAGTATGAAATTTGGCACATTTATAGCTTATATGGATATGAAGTGCCGAATGTTAATTTTTTTTTTAAATAATGCAATAAAAATACATTAAATTAATAAATTAAATGTAATACACACTACCATGTTACATGATCTTTGACACACGTCTATTAACTAATAAACACGTTTCTATAGCAACGCATATTTACGCGTTAATGGGCGTCAATTACTAGTTATAAATGAGTAGGGCAAAATACATTTTTTCTCATATTCTGGATGATGACGCAGACCCGGCTGCCTTATACCTAACATGAGTTTGTTATCAATCATCTTAAAATCTGTTGACCGCGGCAAAAAATCGTTATTCAGTTGTTTGTGAGGCGCATAAATATTTCGCTTCCACTGGTAATTGAAACCTTGTTCCTTATTAATATTCATAAATTTACCTTTACACAGCTGTAAAATAGTAACCTGTGCTGTACAATAAATTTGTGGGAATAATATATACAGACCACTACGTATACTTGGGTACTCTGTTGACCTATAGCTTCGATCATAAAAATACATACAATTAACGTTGAATTGATACTGGGTATTAAAATAAAAATATTTAAAATATGCCTATTCAATTTATAATTAAGGTATTAAGCACATGTTTTAAGCGTCGGTTGCCACATGTTAAAGTTCAACAGAAAAACAGAGGAACAAATAACTTTCTGTTAACAAGGAATGAAACGCAGTGTGATGAATATTACAAAATCAAAAAAATACAACACATCACCAAGGCATATGGATTGTTCTACGCTAAAACACCAAAATGGTAGTGGACCGGACATGTGGCCCGTCTATGAGATCCAAGATGGACCAAGAGGTTGACCACACGGGGTGGTCCACCAGGAAAAGGAAGGAGAGGTAGACCTGTAGCTTTTTCGAAACATAAATAAAAAAAATAACTGGCAACAAAATATTTCAGAGAACATTTCTTGCAGATCAACAAAGTAACATAAATAAAATTACGAAATAAGCTAAATTTCATTAACATAGAATTAGACTAAATAGAATTTAAGTTTGTCTCTTTGTAATCGTAATCGTAATAAACGGCTTATTTAATTATTTTCTGGAGGAGGACCTTACTGACTTCAACATAACTTTAAATTATAGTAGCCATTATCGAACTTTATTTCAAGCGTAATTTTTTATCTCTTTTTTATTGCGTAATTTTCTTAATTTTTTTAAGTGTTCCAAGTCAGATTTATGTTTAATTTTATTCGCTAAATCTTACCTTATTACTATGTCAATATTGAAGAGAAATAAATCACTTCGTTGCTTTCGTACATGAATAGCATGTTAGAATAAAAATGTTCTTTTATATGTTGACGATAAGTATATATGATTGGAATTATTATTTCAAAAAATGGCCTTAAGTGGTGGTTGATTGTTGAAAATTGCATGCAATTGATAAAATAGCACACCGACTTAAGAAATAAATCTATTGCACTTTTTACAATCTTTGTATTTTTTTTATTATTTCGAAAGCCTCGATATTTGATAGATAAAAAATATTTATTCACCAATTTTTTTCAAGCGACACTACAGACAGATTCAAACTGGTAAAATTGTTGTTATAAATTGTGTCAAACGCAAATTAGTACTCGTTTGTGGTAAAAAGTGCTGTACAAAAGCTTCATCAGGTCTTGTAGATAAAACTTGAATAAACATTATACATATATAATATGACTTATATACGACACACTTAATTAACTATGTAGAGAATATTGTCCTGCTTTCAAATAATTGTTATACAGAAAAGTATTTTATTCATATACCTACTAAATTAATTAATTTTTTGTCAATATATTTTTTTAATATAGGCGTGTTTTTTCTAAACATGGGTATAGGAATAGATTTAGTATTAACAATATTATGATGTTGTAATATATATAGATATATAACCTTTAACAAAAGGCGCAGTTTATATATTATATTTTTTCGTTTACTTAGGTCAATGTAGACTTTCTTCAATTATATTAAGTAATACTAACTATAAGGTACATACTTTATTTATTAGAGTTTTAAAAAACAAATTTAAATATACAGTAAAGGAGCATTTTGTACCGTTTGCGATGTTTAATTATTTTTTACTTCTAAGGTGTGTGTGTTCAGACTTGCCGAAAGGGAGTATTAAATTAGTGTGTTTCGAGCTACATGTTGTTTTACTTGTTCCCGTCTTCATACTTAACAGTAACTTTGCTAATTTTTACAAAATTTATAAAGTGACGATTTGATAAAATAGTAAAAAAAGTATCTAGATTCAATTTATCAAGTAGAGTAGAACCTTCTCTACCAATATTGTTATTATATATAGATATCTAAAGAAAAAAAACATAAATTGATACAAAGATTCTAATTGAATTTATGAATTTACTAACTTCTACACGTGCGTGACTAATTCGAACTGAGTGTAGATGTTAGATTAAAATACTGTTCGTAATATAACAAAAAATTGCAAAGTTGCTTACTAAAACTAGTCTCAGTCGTTGTATCTTATGCATCAGTCTTTTAATTTTACTTGCTGTCTTTACATATCATTTTACAAGATCTTGACAAGGCAAATATAACAAATGTTACAACCTCGAGGAATAACATTATACATTTAAAATATCAAGCTTATGTACATCGAAAATTGCTTAAAGTTCAGTTCATAAACTACAGTGGTACTTACATTTAAAATTATTCTCGTAAAATTAAATGAAAAATATGTTTATTTATTGAGCTAAAATATTAAAGTTAAATATTATATTATTTGAAGAGTCATACGAGCTATTGACAAGAAGAATATAATAATGTTTGATTAGACTAGCACATGTACCTACTTGTTCCTTGTCTAATAATAGTTTATGATTTCTACCAAGATTACATATGTTAAGATTAACATATTTTTTCAGCTTAATGCTTTTTCCCTCATAGCATGGTGGGCTGAGAGAACCTTACTAGGTTCTCTCAGCATACCGGGGATACTTCACCACACTCCTTTCTGTAGATCTCACCCGAATCCGAGATTTTGTTTAATGAGTGGCGGAACTAAACGCCGCGCAAATAACAGAGTGGAAAATAAATAAAAATTAAAAATGATCATTCTACCAAGTAGTAGTACCCACAACCATCGTGTTTAAAGCCAGAAGCTGTCACACTGCAAAGATGATTTTTACATTAAATATATAATAAATTAAAGAAGAAAATATTTAATAAGAGTAACTTTACATCAGTAAATTTTACCCAATATATTTTTGGATTTTAACTGCGATTTATATGATGATACAATGCAAATGTATGTAGGTAATTAAAATTTTATTTAATAACTAGTTGTTCCCTGCAGCTTTGTTTGTGTTGACGACTGAAAATTATTAGAAAATTATAAATTCGATATTTCTAGTTCCCGTAGGAACTTCAAATTATACTCCCCAAAGAACCTACACACCATGTAGCATAAAACCATAACGTAGCAACGACGTCCTGAAAGACGACCGACGAAAACGACCTTTAAAATGTATTACACAATTATTGAAATCGTCATGACACAGCGTTATGAAAACGATGGCTTTTTGCTAATGTTTTTAATTTGAAAAAATCTTTTAATTTGTATTGTTTGGTTAAATGGTTGAGAAAAGTATATTTTGTTGGAATTCGCATCCAAAACATAAATTAGGTTAAAGTAGGTGCATAAAGAAAAAGAAATATGGATAAATTCGAATCAACAATCGATTAAATAAAAAACAAATTGTTATTGCGTTTCGCATCACTCGATTCGTAATCGTCGAGTGCTTTGATCTAAAGTAAAAAGTAGTTTTATGACGACATCATTATATTACGTCTGGGGTATTTCCCTTATACTTATTTACAACTAGTTAATGCCCGCAACTTTGTTTGCGTGAACTTTATAACATACTACTTCCATTTACCGTCTGTTGACATATTAATGTCACTTGGAACCAAAATTATTACAACATTCGTTAAGTTGGTAAATTTCTTGTCTCTAAGCCTTCCATATAAGATGGTCCAGATGATTTTTATTTTTTTTCAGCTTTACGATTTTCTCTTTCAACAGGCAAAGAGGACACACCCGTGGAGACACTCGTTTTCCGCTTTCCACTCAAAGATGTTGCTTATTTAATATCAAAACCATCTCACTGCGTCACGACGGCCGCAAATTTTAATATTTTTATTTGTTAATGAAAACTGCCAATACTCAACAACTTTTACTAAATCGGATTTTCCATACTTTTTATAGTTCAGTTGGGTCTATTATGGTCGTCGTAGTAGTATGCGCAGGCGTTCCTGCGACGATGTCAATGGAAAATACCTATTACGTTGAACAGTTTTTGTTAAATTATGATTCTTCACCAGTTGTTCCGAATCTACAATTTTTATATGTCAACGGAAAGAGAACTACACTAAGAAAATTTTATCTATTTACGTATTTACTTATTTCTTATAGTTCTACATTTCTACATCAGATATTCCATTCTTCAAAATCAATTAAACCCTAAGGTCCAACCTAGGGTTATCAAACAAAATTTAAAAATCTTTTCTTTTCGATTCATATTTTATTACTCTCTGTTTATAAATATATTTAACAAATAGTTTTGTCGTAAATATATTCAAAGTACAAACATACTTTTTAACTGTTTCGTTATTATGACTGATAACTGGTGACGCAAATTGCAAAGATTTAATCAATTGAGCAACCAAAATGAAGAATACTGGATAAAAATATATAATTATATAATTAAATTTCAGGAAATAAAGTATAATTTTGTTATTTATTAGCATTGTAACAAACGTAATGCAATAATTTTCGTACTTTTTAAATATATAAACTTCCAGGATAATTTAAATTTAATAATAGACTAGAATAATTAAAAGTATTTTATCTTCAATTTACCCGATCGATGGATGGATCTATGTTTAGTAATTATTCTTATCAGTACAGTCTAAATCTCTTGCCTGCTTTTTTCTGTTCAATATAAAGTCTGATAAAATGTCCTTCCCAAATCGACCGAAGTTCAAATTCTTAATTTTTCATTTGTAAATACGTATCGTATAATCTTCCGATAAATCAAATATCGGTGGCAGGGACTTATATTCAAATATATTACCATTATTTACTCGTATTAAAATATTATCTAGACTATTATATTTCAATTAAGTCGTGTCATTGCTAGTTAATTTTTAATTGCCTTTGCCGTGAAGTTCTCTGGAATCATCTGAAACAGGTGAAGCCAGAACACTGTTACAGTATCTTATTCTCGAGGTCTTCTAAAGAAGAACAAGTAACGAATTCTTCTAAAAAAGAACTCGTTCTCTTAATCTCTTTCGGACACATTGCAACAAATGTATACACATACGTAAAAATAATTTAGGGTAATGGAACTAGTACGAGTAGGAATCGAACCCAGAACCAATTGCGTATACAGTCAGACGCTGTCTCACTGCGCCCCGATGGTGATACATGTTGTTATGCCATATTTAGAATAAAGCTTGCATTCCTTTTAAGTCACGTTCATGTATATTCAATTCATTTTTAATTCCTATTTTGTTGTCAGTACTAATCATTTCACTATATTCATTTGCAAATATTTTTTATGTACATAGCGCACATATATAGCTTTATACACGTACATATACAGTGAACTGGTTTCAAGTGCATAGACAAACATTACTAATGTAAATCTTTAACGTATTGGTTTTGTTCCTCGAGTTTTCAATTACTTTTGTCATAGTATAAGTATTCTTGTGATTGGTTAAATGTTTTCAAAATTTCTTAATACAGATCACTGTGGCAGCATCTGACTCTAATCCCCATTGGTAATAAACTCAATTTCAACTTATCCCAATGATAAGCGCAGCAGTGAGTTCCACCACTCGTGAATTTCGAATTCAGGCAAAAACCGGAGAACGGAGCGTCATGATACTAGGTTCTCTCTGACTACCCAGCTGCTATACGGTAAAAAGCGACAACGATATCTAACAAATCAGTGTTAAGTACCAATTTGACGAGCTCTTTAGCAACTGACAGCTACTTAAGAGCTAAATTCAAATAATAATCAAGGTCTTAGGTATAAACTAGTTATTTTATAGTAATATGTATTCATATAACGTACACACTATATGGCCTATGTGAGCATACTTTGATTTCAAGAAGGAAAACGAAAATACTTATGGAAGTAGGTAGACAAATATTTTCCACCAAGGAAGAATTTTAATTTGTAATTTTAATTTATACTTTAAAAATATCTATTCTAAGCGTTTAACGTGAAACATTCAACTATTAAGATACAAAATCATTTAAAAATGTTTACTTGTGTCCACGGGTCTGAAACAAAAAAAAATGTATAATGAAAAACTTGTTTTAATAAATTTATGGACACAATAGATTTTTAAGATTGAAAGCAACGATAATGGATTACGTAATTTGTATATGATCTATGATCTCAAACATTACAAGAACTTTCGTAAAAAATATAATGTATTTAACAGTAAACAGGATAAATTGGTCTTATAATAGGCAGATATGCCCAGGGTTGTCACACGACAGTGGCGGTATCCACACAATGGTGATTTAATCCAAACAATGGGAACTTAAGACTGTGATGTCGCAAGGAAGTTACCTTATCGGACGTGAAGGACGAAGGACCGGAAGTAATTCAATATGGAGGCATTTATTGGAGCCAGTCAAGGTTCTCTAATATTAATAATAATTGGTAGCAGAAATAATAGAAATGCTCTCAACTGGGAATACCGTCAATTTTTAATCACGTATTCTAGTGATCTGTTAAGAGACAAATAATTTATATAGATATGCGAATGACTCATTTCTGTATTTATTTAGTAATCATATTAGTATAAATAACTTTACACGGAAAATACATGCACTGTTTACAAACTTGGCCAGTTTCGCGGAATCACGTGAAAATTTGTCAATAAAGTGACAATAATAAAGATTTTTGCGGCGTGTTTTATGATTCATTTTTATAAAAAATAATCAAAACCTTCCTAATTAAATATGTAGGAATATTTTTTAACCAATTATAACAAAGAACTTGAATTCTGTGACCTTTTTATTTATATATGTATTTATATTTATAAAAGATTTATGATTGTTAAATGAAACAACTGTCCTTGCACTATAGTAGGTAGAGGTCGATAGTTATTATGTGTAATTTGTTTACGAGAAATTAATGTAAAGGCAAAAATCTCATTTATAAACATAATATATAGTGCCTTGTTAATCGTCATACATTTAACATCTTCTTCCCTAATTTAGAGCTGCCACGAGGAGCGATGGAGACTTAGTTAATAATATATAGAAAATTATAAAAAAATTACAAAAATATTTTAAAATCCATCATATAAAACATGACCCTGAACGTTTATGTATACTTTATAATTTTTTTGATTACTATATTTTTTTATTATATTATTACTATGAAAATTATTGGCATTTACCATAGCTTAGTTCAGTGCCGTATAATTTTATCTTTTTCTATAAAGGGGTCAAAAGTTTTCTTTCACGTATATAAAAGCTGATACATTATATGTCGTTACACTAATATATTTAAAATACCTACTGAACACAAGCTTCCTACTGGTGTCTAATTTACTGTATTTTATTTTTATCTTAGGTACGTTAATAGGTAATTACTCATTCATGTCATGTTTTTAATGTAAATAAAAACATACAACAAACACTTAAGCTAGTTTTTACTTGATAACTTGATATAAGGCCAAAAAAAAACCCACACTGACGCTATCGTTGAGCGGATGCAACGTTTCCTTCTGTGCATAATGAGCGTAGGTTTCAATCCCATTAGAAAAAAATATATAGTAGTCGCATTTTAAAATAAATGTACTTCTCAGAACAAATTCAATTGAATGTAGCGATGGATATAAGATTCACTTGCGTGAAAATAATAATAACTGATAAATGAAGTTTTAAACCTGTGTATGCTTAAAGTAAAATTTAAAAAGGATAAATTTTATCACATCTGTAAGGTTTATCGAGGTCATCGTGGACAGCGCCTGACTGTAAAAGCGACAGGGTTCGATTCAGACTTCGGGGATATAATATTTAAATTATTTTCTTTTCTCTACTCTGGTACACAAGACAAAGCGCGGCGTTGAGTTCCACGTGCGCAACCCTCAACGCGCAATGCGCGCGCAAGGTTCGAGAGAACCTTGGTTCATCATAGATGGTACTTGATAAGAAAAAGTGTGAGGCTTTATTCTTTGTAACTCTCATGAAATTTCAGCGTTTAATATATGAATATTTGTTTAATATATATTTGTAATATCAACATTTATAAGTGATATGAATATTTGTTTGTACAGAATTTTCAATAAATGAAACGAATGAATGTTCCATGAATATAGTCTTAAAAATAAAAGTAATTAATTATTTTCTATACAGCTTTTTTGTACATCTCGAACCTTCTCCATGCTCCATCTTTTTTATAAGTAAAACTAATTTCAAAGTGGAGTTCTAACAAAAAAAGATCGACAATTTGATGTTGTTATTTTGTGAGCATGAACATTGTTTTTTATAACTATTCCTTGTTTAAACATTTTAATTTTTTATAGTGTTATAGTGTTTTCTTATTAGGTTTCACACTTGGGAAATTAAAAAACATTATTAGAAAACGTTTAAAATTTTGAACGCAGTGGGCTTCGAACCCGAGCCTCTTTGATTAGAATCCTGTTGCGTTAAAAATTTTATACGTTTCTAAATATGTTTTACCTTGTTTGTTTTATCTGTTAAAGTAATATTTACATAAAACAATTATGATTTCAGGCCATGTGTAAATCAATTGAAACCTAATAAGAAAACACAAAGAAAGTTTTATTATTTGTATTGGAAAAATCTGAATCTAACATTTTCACAACAATTTTTTTTTGTTTTTACGAGCCTATAGCATACTATTATACCGTAAACCAAAATTTTGTCTTAAATTTTGTCAAATTTTGTCTTAAAAGAAAACTATAAATCTTTATCGATTTTTGAACGTTTGACGTCTATATTAATCTTTAAACTGGTAACCAATTTTAAATTAACAAAAAAATACAAGATGAAATGGCTACAAAGTTGTGTTGACTAATTAAACCGATATGACGAAATAGCGTTCCGCGAACAGTGCTCTTGTCCAAAACTTGTTTGTTCCCTCGAAATAATCTTGTTCTATGATAGTCTATAAAAACTCAATTCGAAGCTTGTCCTCCAGATTCAATAGT
Organism: Podotricha telesiphe; assembly: GCA_038994665.1. NCBI lineage: Eukaryota > Metazoa > Arthropoda > Insecta > Lepidoptera > Nymphalidae > Podotricha > Podotricha telesiphe. The sequence goes on from JAOYRR010000271.1 coordinate 2,080,479, forward strand.
GAGCTTTGAATGTAAAAAGTCTTGTTATCAAAAAATAAGGTAGGCTTATATTAATATTATGAGAATATTGTATATAATTCTGTTATTTCAGTATTACGCATTAAATATTAAAGCGTACATAAAAGCTTTACCCGATTTTATTTAATTAAATCATTATTTACATATAAATTCTCATGGTTTGTTTATTTAATAACGTTTTTTCTATGTAGAAAAATATTCATACTGATTCAATTCTACAAAAAAAATATAAGTTCAGTAAATATAATAAAAAGAAAAATAAAAATTAAATTTTATTATTGTTATTTTACAGAATGAACTTCGTGATTCTGTGCGTGTTTGCTTTAATAGCTGTTGCATCCAGCCGTCCCGAAAGTAAATATACGGATCGTTTCGACAATATCGACATCGATAATATATTGCTCAGCAAAAGGCTTCTTGGAGGTTATATATCGTGTGTACTTGAGAAAGGCAAATGTACCGCCGAGGGCCGTGAACTTAAATGTAAGTACTTACTAAGCAGCCAATGATTTATTACGCTAACAATGCTCGAATGATAGGTATTAAACTGGTGACTGTGACTAATGTTTAATGCAAAGAACTGCATATAAAGTAACGTATAACAATCAAATCTAATTTATTTCGATTATATTATAACAAAAAGGTTATTTAGATCGTTTTCACTCTTAATTATTATTTTTTTTAAATGTTTGATAATTTAAAATGTGGTCACTTATAATATATTTATATATTTCAAATATAATAAATAACTCTTATAAACAAAATATTGAATTTATTTTACGTATTGTGCAATACATAAACAATTATATTATATTTCAATTCGTGGCAATGTACAACAATAAATAAATAAATTTATGCACATGAAAATATATTAATTTACATAAAAATGCTTAAATATTTTATAGTCCTGTAACTTTCGCGAGTTTTGTAAATTATAAAATGTATGTATAATATGCGTCATTATATTATTCTGAATTAATTCTCTTCATTATATTAACGGTAGAATTTAGAAGCGTGAGAGTAGATGTTTAATAGTTTTGAATGTTTAAGAAATTATATTATTATATTTTTAAAATACTATTAGGTACTATGGTTTATTTATGTTTATGGTTAAGTACGAAATATTTTTAAATATTGACAATCATATAAGATATAGTAGTTGATGGATAATAGCGTTGCGCGGTCTTGTTGTACAGGTAATAACTAATAACAAAATGTGTACCAATTTTATCGTATCGTATCGTATTTCGTCGAGGAGCTCAACGTATAGGTTAATTAAGTAAAGAGATCATTAACTGTTATCGACACACAAATTTTTGTTAAGATTAACTATATATCGTCGATACAAAAATAAATGTTTAACATACATTATAACAAACCTTGTAATGGTAGTATAGATATCTCACGTACCTATTTAAAACATTTGTAATACATTTTTTTATCAACACGCAATATTACCTAAATGGACAATAGAATTAAACTTTTTTATTTGTTTTTTTTTTCAGCTCACATCAAAGAAGCTTTGGAAAATCAATGTGGAAAATGTACAGAAGCACAGCGTAATGGCACGAGGAAAGTTATCGGCCACTTGATTAATAACGATGCGGATTCCTGGAACCTACTCGTTGCTAAATATGATCCTGAGCGTAAATATGTCTTCAAATATGAGAATGAACTTAGATCTGTGAAAGCAACAAGTAAATAAGTTGCTAGGTTAAAATATTTTAATTATTTCACTATCGATATCATCTTTATGCCCAATTTAAACAAAAAACAAAGACAAAATACTCATTGTTCTTCACATATGTAATGTAATGTAATTTTATTACAGTACAAACACAATTTATTATTTAAATGAAAAAAAGAAATATATTGCGATATCAGATAATTATTAAAACAATTATACAATTTTACAGTGTGTTCGTATGGTGTGAAGTAATAATTTGAATATAATATATATACGTTCTGGTATCTTGAATAAAAACACTATATAATTATTATAGAAATATCGCAAAAAGTGCGTGTAACGAATAGTATTATATGTGATTTCTACTACGTAAATAAATTATAATTGAAACTTATTCTTTTGCAGTTTTTATTTATATTTGTTATACCTATAATCCTTTTTCGTTAGGAAAATAAAGTTGAACTACTGGTAATGGATCACACAAATAAAAAAAATGTATTTTGTTAGAAATCTGTGTCAGTTTTGAGAAAAACCTGTACATAATATTCGAGTTCGATCACTTTTATTCAAAGGGTACATACAATACATGCTTATACTAATGAATGTACCCAGTACTGTTTGTATAAATCATATTTAACTAACGAAAATATTTTATTCAAATCATACTTTAAAAATATTCTGAACACTTCCTCTAAAGCAAAATAACCAAGTGAAATATTTTTATTAGTATCACTGCTACAAACTCAGGTACGCCTTATAAAACCTGTCTTACCTCAACAGGTGTTAAAAGTAAATAGAATTAATAAATTGCTGTATGACTTTTTTATACTGTGTCTTTATACTGTGTTGAACAAAACTCGCTGGAACTTAGTATTTTTTACAATGATTGCGATTAAATCCTTTGCGATGAATATAACTTTTATAAAGTAATTTAAAAGCGTTTACACATGTATATCATATACACACACTATTTTAGATAAAAGTTTAATATTTTTTACATATTGTAAACAAATAATCATGATTATTAACATATTATTTCATCGGCATAACCATTTGATGTTATATCCATACTTTATATTATAAATGCAAAAGTTATTTTGCTTGTCAGTCTATGACTTAATTACAGCCAAATATAAAGATATACTAGAGACTACTTTTTTCTGTAATTTTTATTAGTTTTTCCAGGAATGTCATTGTATTACGAAAAGGTCGCTGAACACGGAAAATCTTATAGTTCACGCGGGCGAAACCGCGGCAGGGTCGCTAGTGGAAATCAAATTAATATTTTGTATGATTTGCGTGGGAATGGATTATTATGAAAAATCTGGGCTTCATTTTATTAAAGCATATTTCTTAATTAAGTAAAAAATAGTCTATTAACATAACATATAATTACATATCATTGAAAGTATTGTAAAACAAATGTGTATAAAAATGTAAATGAAGCTTTACTAGAAATCGCACCTTACGGAATAACTATTTATTATATGTACTCGTATACATACTGAAATTATAATTTTAAACGAATTAACCGTTATTATGAACTAGCACCCCGCCCGCGTGGACTTTATTTGTTGGACTGGACTCGTTCTTTGGCGGCCTTTTCGTAAGACAATAAAACTTTGTTCTGATTTTTTTTGAAAAAAAAAATCATTTCAAAACCTTCAAGTATCACTATAGTGATTAGTATGGATATAAGTATAGCTTTTACTGCAACTGCGTCCGGGGAGTTCCGATATGTAGGCTGATTCAATAAACAATTTTTTTTAAACATACATTTAATAAGTTACACGAAACATCTGCAAGACTTTTTTTTTTATCGTTTCTTTTACTACTTGACCGGGCTTAATATTGCCGTAACGGATTCCTTAATCGAAAAATATTTTAACAAAATCTATAATCATAATAAATACCATATAATCACATACCCATTTGTAACCTAAGCATTCCTCCCGAATTGAATGCCGAAACTATTCTTTTTTGGACCCATCTTTGTCGTACCGAGAGAAAAATGAAAACAATACAAATAAATATTTTGTTAACATTTTTTAAAGTGTTATTCCCACACTAAGGAAATTGAAAAATACATTTAGAAAACGTATAAAAATTAAAAAGCAGCGGCAGAACGTGCGTTCTGGTGAACGCAGCGGGATTGAACGCATGGCTTAGCGGTCAGAGCGCTTGAACGGTTTTTCAAGAGGCGCGGGTTCAAATCCCGCTGCGTCCCGTGCTTTTATACGTTTTCTAAATGTCTTTTTTTAAATACAAATTAAACCATTTTTTGAAGTGGAAATCGAACAAACACCCAAGAAATTGTGTTAAGGTGCCTTTTATTTATTTCTTTTTCGTTTAGCTGTTTCATTTTGATTCTACATCAATTGTCCCACCATTCGAAATGTAGTAAACCTGAAGTATTAAAAAATTACTTATAGAACAAATTACTGTTGAAATTTAAACATAGACCAAAAATTATAATAATTACTTAAAAATGGTAATTTTCTTGCCTCTTAAACTTACACTTTAGATGTTTTAGAAGATTATAATATTGTTTCAGCTTTTTCTCTTTCCGCCCGAAATTGAGACGTTGTGAATTGAACGGTGAAATCCAACGCACATCACGCTGATAAGTTTTTGCTAAGGTGACATTTTGTTATTCCTTATAGTTTAGCTAGGCTTATTTATCAGACGTTCCATATCTCTAATTCTTATGTGCCAACAGAAAATGTCCAACACACTGAACAACTTTTATTTATTTTATATTTCTTATAGTTAAGCTGGTTAATTATGGTTGTACTTCAGGTGGTCCACTCTTCGAAATCAATTATACTCTCAAGATCGACTAGGCTTAACAGTCATACAACAAACAGACATACGACAGACAGACAGACAAAGAGACATTCACACAGACAAAGACAGACAAACATTTTTAAAGTCATAGATTCTACTACTGTTTCTACATCCACCTAAATTATTTTTTCGTAAAGTTATTCAATGTACAGATACAATTTTTTTACTGTTCTATTATAGTATAGAATATAGATAAGATGATTCTTAATAAAGGTAACCTTAAATCATTAACATTGTGTTGTCATTATAGTATTTTAGCCCTAAAACAATATAAGCTTATAGATAAAAAATAATACAGTGAAAAGCTTAATTAATCTTAATATGTTTTAAAATATCGTTGTAATATTAAGAAATATAAATCTTCCATATTGAAAGTAATAATAAAAAAGTTGAACTTTGCTACAATAAACAATAAATTATCATTTTGAAAAAGCGTGTAAATAGCCCTTAGAAATATTTACTGACGAACGTATTTGTTGAAAATAATATTTTTCTTCAGTAATGATCATTCCTTTATGGTCTTTGGGAATTTGAAGATGGAAATGGAATTTAGAGTTAACTACAAAAATGTAGAAGATTATTAAATTATAACAAGTTTCACATTGGCTTCATATGGGCATTGAGCTTATTTGGCGCTTGAACACCTTAGCGCCTCTTAGGCGTGAAAACAATTTGCACGATTTGATTTAATTATTTTTTTTACTGGCAGGGTCGTCTCTCCCTTGGGGGAGGGTAAACTGTGCTGTTTTCTAATCAGTCCACTGATTAGAAATCAGTACGGGGCACTTCCAGTCTTGGGTCTGTGGCCGGGTGGGCCATTCTGGGAGTGACCCGAGAGGGGCTGGAGATGTAAAATTAGGGAAGGGAGAAGCTTTAGAATATATAGTGAAGTAGATAATGGGTTTGACCATATTAAAAACTGGATAGTATTTCCCTCTTAGGAAATATACATGTTTACTTATATACATGTTTACTTATTTTACACATAGATTTCTATCTTGTAGTTATGTACAAAGAACTTCATGAGCAAATAGAGATCTATATGAAAATAAATTCTACAAAGGTAATATTCCATACTCGTTAATCAATTGCATAAACAAAATCTTTTGCGAAAACGACGTCAGTATTGCCTCATGACAATATAATATTCTCAGAAAAGTGGTTGGAAATATACCGAATAAAAATAACACTCTTATAAACTTGTTATAAGTGCATTATAATGAATTGCTATTAGTCTTTTAGATGAGTAATATAATAAATTATATCAACGTTAGTACATTATTCTATAGAATGGAATAAGAATGAAGAAATAGAATGCAGTAAGGAATGGGGAGGAGAGACAGGCTCGAAGGTACTGACAATCTACGAAGCTCAAGGTCTGACCAGCTACCATAGTAGTGGATAATTGTAAATCAGTTAAAATGCAGCTGCATGCTACACCAAAGATAACGCGGTCAAAGGAGTCCTCTGGAACACGACGCGGGCAACGATGATAAGTATTGTGGAATGCAATCTGATGATGGCCATAAACATAAATGAAGCAGTCACCCTTGTCCTTTTCCCGTTACCAAGTACCTCACACTGCACCTCACCTAAATCTAGATTTAGGTGTTTTATAATGTAAATTAGAATTATAATTAGAAAATATACCATGAAACACATACATATATATGAATATGAACGTGTAAAATCTAAATATTTTTAGATTTATGTATTATATTTTAAATAATAAGTGTAAATATAATTATGCAAATAAGTAGTATAGAAATAATTCGCTTAGCGTAATTTAAATTTAGCTTTAGTTCTGAGTAGTAATATAAGTCAATGTAATTGTCAAAAGAATATGTAATGATATTAAGTAGAACAAGAATACATACATCCAAATCCCGTATATAATATATGTCCCGTAAATATGTAATATGTTTTCCCGAAGTGTGTGAACAACACTATAAAAAAATGTTAAAATGGATAATAAGCTAACAATATATTTTGTCAAGATACTCCTTTCTCCACTTTCCGCCCAAATTCGAGACATTGCGTGTCAAGTGGCTGTCAACTGGAAACGTGAAATGGAAATAATTAAATTATAAATTTCTCATTCAAGTGTACCTATTACTTTATATTATAACGCTGATTTTCGCCAAATTTCACTTAGAAGAAGTCTAACATGATCAAAAACGCACTAGATTTCGACATAATGTACGATTAAATTTAATACGATTAGACAAGTTTCAATTTGAGCTAAAAACCTATTTCAACACTAATTATTTGTAATCAATTAATCAGCGTTATCTGAACGAAAGAGAAGAAAAATGCGGGACTAAAAGAAATTAGGTCCATTAATACAAGCGCTGTGTTTTAAATTGAGAGCTAAATTGTTTTATTATAAACAGTACAAAAATGACTGTGTATTAGATAAATTTATGAAAAAATAATTTTGGGAGGGAACGAAAACGGTAATAGAGTATAATTTATAAAACATTGTCTGTCCTTTTGTATGTTTGTAAGATTGTTCAGAGTGATGCGCATTTTTCATTCAGTTATAAAAAATAAAGATCAGAAACCACTGACACAGCTACAATAGCTGTTAACCACAAACTATTTAACATGCCTATCACATTTTTCATTTACCTAAATAAAAATTGAACAATTGGAAAAATCATGATAAAGCAGTTAATTCAATACGCAACGTTTTAAATTCCAGTGGAAAGTGGAGTGTCTTGAACTAGGTCCTCTTTGACTGCTAAGAGAAAAAAACATACAGGTAATAAATATAGATATCGACATAATAGTTCTTAGGATAACAAATTGATATGTTGGGCTTACTTTAGTTTTAAATAAATGTTTAACATCAACAATATATTAAATTGTAAAACAATATAAATGGGTTTTATTAATACTAAATGTCACATTCTGACCATTTTTAGGTAAAACTATTTGTATATATTTCTTGGTAGTTTTTAGTTTGATAGAACATTTAAATAAAAAAATGTTAACTGTGAATGTTTGTACGTAGAGTTTTTTAAAAAATATATTTTTATTTTTTTCAGCTTAACTCTCTTTTCCGCATAGCAGGATAGTCAGGTCAGAGAAAACCTATTGCCAAGATACTTGGTTCTTCACTTTCCGCTCAAAATTGAGACATTGCGTGTTGTGTGTGTGTGATGTGTTTAAATATTGTCAATCACCCCATCGAACATCGAACTCACAGCCATCACGATTACAGTCTACGTTTATCCAATTGTATCACATTGACCTCACGATGTTATGATACTAATATAGTTAATATTAGTAAAAATAATGATGATTTCATTTTTATTGATTGATTTCTATCCGTAAATATTTTATTATTAAATGCCTCATCCAAAAATCACTTTTTTGGGTGATGCATTTATATTGTGCTAAATTAGACGCGACATGCAAGTTTTACAGTTATACATATGTCCCTGGAACGAGATCCATGATGTCAAAAGTTTTATCTATATATTAAAATCCTAATTATATTAATTAATTATTCATTTTCATACAATAGTATATGTTATTAATGCAAAAGTGTGTATTTCAATATATTACTAAAACATTTTTAGAAAACGTATAAAAAAAAATTGAACGCAGCGGGATTCGAGTCCGCGCCTCTTGAAAACCGTCCCAGCGCTCTGACCGCTAAGCCATGCGCTTTACATCCGGCTGCGTCTGAATTATTATACGTTTATTACAACTTATTTTTGCTGTTAGTATCTCTGTAGAAAGCTTGTACAGTTTCGACACGCTGCGGAGCGCGTTGAATTCCCGCTGCGTCCAAATATTTATACGTTTTCTAAAAATGTTTTCAATTTCCTTAGTGTGAGAATAACACATTAAAATGTTAAAAAAACATAAGACAAATTTTAATAAAATTGATAAATAGCTTAAAAATGGCACATAAATAGCTTAAAACTGGCAGATATTTACTTTACGCAGTTCTAGTTAAAATTTTCCACATTGAAGCCCTTGCTATACTTATTTTATTTTATGTTATTCTAGATAACTATATTGAAATAATGCATCTCAAGGTATACTCAGTGCAAGAGGTCAAAACCTTGGCATTTTGTTACGTATATACTGTAATGCGTCGTGTGAAACGTCATAGGGAAAAATATTTAGTCATTAACAAGATTATATCTACTAAATATGTATTTTTACTTACCCTATTTGATTGAGTATAAAAGGCTTATAACCTTAGATTACTATCAGTACTAAACTAGGAATCAGTGCTAACACATCTAAACAGGTAACCGTCATTGTGCGACATACGAAGCTTATTGATATTTTAAATAACTTTAACAGCGACGTAAATCTAAATAAAAAGTCTAAATAAACAATAAATTTTTTTTTTAGTTTAGGCGCCATAGTTTTTGTGATATTGAGAAATAACTTAATAATATTTACGAGTTAGGTCAAAGTTTGTACACCTTTTCCTGGAAAAGGCTTTTGAACCCACAAATGTATCACGACAGTTTCGCGGCGTATGAAATGCAGTCAATTATTATTTTTATTAATATCAAAATCATTATTTATATAATATTAAAAAAAAATGTAAATACCTCCTAGACGGTCCTAATAGATCTCTGTTAGAACTGTCTAGAAGTTATTTAGAAGCTAACAACAAAAATAAGTTGTAATCAAGCGTATAAGAATTTCGACATAGCTAGATGTAGAACGTATGGCTTAGCGATCAGAGCGCTTGGATGGTTTCCGGATTGTTTAAAAGAGGGATAGGTTCATATCTCGCTATGTTCAAATTTTATACATTTCTTAAAAATGTTTTACAATTTTCAATTTGTTTTTTGTTTATCCTGAAAATATTTTTATTTTTATTAATAATATTAATAATTCAATCTTATTCAACTATTAAGAATAAGTTTATTGATAACCTAACATATTTTTTAATTGCAGGTCCCTTCAAGTGAAAACATGAAAACTTTATTGTGCCTGCTTGCCCTCGTCGCGGTGTCTTGTGCCCGCGCCGACGCTACATACACTGACAAGTATGACAATATCGACTTGGACGAAATCCTCAGCAACAAACGTTTGTTAACGCCATATGTCAAGTGTATGCTGGAAGAAGGCAAATGCTCACCTGAAGGAAAGGAGCTTAAATGTAAGTTTTTATTATCTTAACGCATTTCCCAGGTTTTACAAGGTAGCTAAAGAGACAAAGAAAAATAAGTGAAAATAAATAAGTTACAAATATTTAAATTGTGAATTTAAGCAAAGTTTATACTTTAAGTGAGAAACACGAGAGGGCAAACACGAAAAGTTAAGTCGTGAAGTGCAGAAAACGTTTAGTGTAGTGCGAATAAAATCATATAATTAATATTAAAATCCCCCGTTTTACTATAAGCTTAATAATCAATCAATCAATCAAATCAGCCTTTTGATGTCCAATGCTGGACATAGGCTCGGGCCTCCAGTTAAGTTTAATACATAATAGGATAATTTTGTCTCTAATACTTTGAGCGCTATTGCCACAGTCATTAGACATTTAACCTACATAATATTATATTATACAATATAGTTATATATCTTGCCCTTTAAAATTGTGGAATAATTAATAGCTGTAAAATGAACATGTGATGTTTGTGAAGTTTCAAAGTAAAAAAATAATATTTAAATACGGGACAGAAAATCTAATAAGCATCTTAAATGTATAAAGTAGCTTATAATTTTTTTTTAATATAATTGATTTTCCATAAACTACCGTACAATGTATTGTATGGTATGTATAACACATACATAATTTCCATAAATACATAACTTTGATCCAGTATGTTGATTATTGATGCTGTTAAAATATATTATATACGATGTATATAACTTTGTGCCCTAGATTTTAACAATCTCCAAGTTACAAGGTTGCATTTTTTTAAATACAGGCCGTAATGAAATCCTTGCTAATCAGGCAACCTATATAATTTTCTACCTGTCAAGTTAGCGTAATTACGAAAAATGAAAAACCAGTCAATTGGTTTTTACGTTGTAAATCTTATCAATTGAATAAGTACATACATCAACTTATCCAAGGACTTTCTATATATTAAAGACGTTATTTTTTTACTGACTTCAAAAATAAGGTTTGTAATTATTTTGTCGATCGGTTTGAGAATTTTCGTTGTGGTTACTAAAAATAATAGTTTATTTAAATTGATTTTGCGATTGCCTATGATAACATATAAATAAATAATATAAACATAAGAACGTTTGGGATTGTGGTGGTCCCGCTAACTAAAACATATAATTAATATATGATAGGTAGGGTAGAGACCTGTAGTTTGTAAGTCCATTTTGTTTTTTTTTTCGTTCACTAATTGTTATCTAAAAAAACATATCGTTGTCTACATCTGTTTATTATAGGATATGCAAAAAATATTAAAAAAAATTTTTTATTTCTTTTATTAAATACTCATTAACATATTTTGTTGATTAATTTCAGCTCACGTCAAAGAAGCTCTGGAAAACGAATGTTCTAAATGTACTGAAAATCAGAAATCTGGCAGTAGGAAGGTAATCGGTCACCTCATCAACCATGAACAGGAATACTGGATGAAGCTGACCGCCAAGTACGACCCTGACCAAAAATACGTTAAGAAATATGAGAAGGAACTGAAAACCGTCGCTGTTTAAATGTTCATGCAATGCAATGTGATTTGAATATATAGGTACCTATTTGTTTTGGATTAATAAAGTATTAGTTAAAATTGGTTAAAGATTTCTTTTTTTGCTTTCTATACCATAACTACAGTGAAATAAGTTTAACATTAATAAATAGTGAATATCTTAATAATACTCGAATAACTTTAACAATACTAAATACGAATATTTTTAACATATATGTCGCAAGTAAATATGGAGGCAAAAATAACTATTTAAACGAATTCACCGTTATTTCTTATTAGACTTGACCTATCAAGAGACCTTTTCGTAAAACAATGAAAGCCCTGGAAAAACTGAAAAAAATATAAGAGAAAAAGCTTGCCTATATTCATCTAAGTCCATCGACTATGTCTATATAAAAAGACATATTTAGAAAACGTATAAAAATTTGAACGCAGCAGGATTTGAACCCGCGCCTTTCGAAAACCATTCAAGCGCTCTGACCGCTAAGCCATGCGTTCTACATCCAGCTACGTTGAAATTCTTATACGCTTATTACAACTTATATTTGTTGTTAGCATATCTGTAGAGAGATTTTTACAATTTTCTGCTACCCAAAGATTATTCTACGAACAATCGTTTGGCAAGAGAGATATATTTAATAAATAGCATTCTCTCTTGCCAAACTTCCTTAGTGTGGGAATAACACTTTAAAAAAATGTTAAAAATTATATGTCTATATAAAATTTCATCACAATCGGGTTCGCAAATTTTGTCATGACATCGTCAAAGACAAATAAACTGAGTTACTTTCGTATTTATAATATTAGTATGGATTTAAAATAACATAAATCGCATATTATTCTTGTTTTTAATTATATGTGTATTTTACTTTTTTATAGGTTTAATAAACTAAGTCTTGAGACTCGCTGTTTAGTAATATAATGGTGGCTTCTAGGATGAATGAGATCGAGCTTCATAATTTTTTATCATTTTTAATAAATTATTAAAATAAACATCTAAATATGAATTCTTCTAAGATGAGAAAAAATTGCATATAATATAAATAAAAGTATGCTCAAAATCTTCATAGTGGCTCGGTTGGGTCGATTCTAATTTTATGCGATAATTTGCGTAGATTATAATGTACCTATGTTGGGTAAGATGCATTATAATAAATAGACAATGTAAATAAAATAAAATAAACTTTTAAAGATCCAGAATTTATGTAACAACCTCCTTTTGTGATTACAGTATATTTAAAAAAAATTTAAGAAAATTTAAAAAGGCAATGATCTATAAATATTAATATGCGTCAGCCTCTTTGCACTTATATTTTATTGCGTACAAGGATATTTTAAAGTTGTTTTATTCTGTAAAGGAATAAGGAAGCTTAGTATATAAAAACAACAAATTTGCTTAAAGTCATTGTGCACTTATAAGTGAAAGTAAACGGTTGAATTAATTATCAGGTATTATAAAGTGAATAAAATCAAAATGAATAGGTGAGTTCATTTCGACGACAATATTCTATTGTTATATTGGTTTTCTATGCTAGAGTTCAATGCATATAATACACCTATATACCAGTAAATTATTAATAGTACTTGTATAAGTTGAAAAATATATCCTAGTGACATCCTGTTACCATATCACCACATACCTATGTTAATTATCATTTATAAAAAAAGTGGAAGCAAACTTGAGAAATAGATATTATTAGAGAAGTAAAAAATACAACTTATATGTGCATATTAATTATTTAGCATAGCGTGCAAAATTTTTATATTATATATAGTTACAATTGCCTTGTAAATTTATAATGCTGTAAAATGTTCTCCAAGGAAGTTGTTCAGTAAGAAACGTATTGACTATGGAAAACTAACTAAAGTAATAAAACTTTTTAAAATCCAGAATTAAAATCCAAAAAAAACAGATTAGTCTTATAATACATTTTTCGTTACTTAAAACTTAAAATTAGTAATTTGGTGATTGTTAAATGAAAAAAGTTACCCAAGTTAAGTAAATGTAATGTTGTTTGTTTCATAATTCGCTTAATTCATTTATAATTACATTAAGATCCTTAAAACTGCAAATACGCTACAAATATGACTAATTACATATGTAATACATATGCAATATTATATTCTTATAATTTAATTATAAGATAAATTTATTAATATATAAAGTTTAAAAATTACTTTATCGTCGAATATTAAAACTAAATTAAAGATATTTTTTTTAACATTTTTGCGGGATTTGAACCCGCGCCTCTCTAGGTTTTCAAGAGTACAAATCCCGCTGCGTTTAAAAAAATTTACGTTTTCTAAATATGTCTTTTTTAAATTAAATATAATTTGTACGGTATTATACTTTCACATTTAAATTAATTAATAATATTTTTTGCCAGCTTGAAGATCGTTTGTGCGCTGCTTGTGAGTGTTTTGGCTACTGTAAATGCGAGACCTGCTGAGCAATACACTGCCAAGTACGATGGCATTGAGATAAAGGACATTTTAAACAACCGTCGATTATTACTTCCTTATTTAAAATGCTTACTTGACCAGGGCAAGTGTTCTCCGGAAGGAAAGGAATTGAAATGTAAGTTATCTTAAACTTTAAGTGTTGAACATATTAAAATAAATACGTATATATAATTTTATTTTTAAAATTGCCCCATATTTTTCCTTTGCGCTATTTGGCGCATATACCACAGGTTGACTGCAAGATAACTACTTATAAATCTATCAATGCAAACATAATTTAAGTTTGTTTTTAATTCTTATGAATTTGAAATTATGATTGTTTTTTATACTTAAGAATATAGTATAGCATAGTATAAGAATATAGCTTATTGTTATTACCAGTATTTGCAAAAAAAGAAAAAATCTTATATAATAAAGAATATAATAATATATATAATGATGTCTTGTCGTTTATATTCCACCACATAATATTTTTACAATGAATTAAAATATAAAATTATAAATTCGCTTTATAGGTGTCATGTGTCATTTATGGATTTTAATATAATTTTAATGAAAACCTTTCAGCTCATATCCAAGAAGCCCTGGAAACATACTGCGCCAAATGTACAGACGCACAACGTAAAGGCACCCGTCAAGTTATTGCCCACCTTATCAACAATGAAGCTGACTATTGGAATGAGCTGACTGCCAAGTATGATCCTAAAAAGCAGTACGTCAAGAAATATGAAAGTGAACTTAAAACAGTCAAACCCTAATTGAAATTAATGTATATTATGTATTTATAAACATAAATAAATATATTTTGTGTTCTAAGTTTTTTTACATTCAATGTTACTAATATTCATGTTAAAATATATATTACATATTCTTTCAAGTGGCTTTAGAAGTTATGGCAAAAAAAGGTCATAGTATACATAAGCTATTTAGAATTTTATTTCACACAAAACGTATTATTATTATTATGATGATTATTATTAGTATTATTAGTATGATGTCGCTATCCCAGCTAAACAACTCGAATGAAAATAAATAAAAATATATATAGATTAACTTATCAATACAGTGTCAAACTAATATGTGGCCAGTATCTAAGGAAGTTTACTATGGTCACCATTTCTTGTAATTTTACATAATAAACTTAAGTAAATTAATCGTCTCGAGCGAGGAACCCTTCATATATTTCTTTATATTGGTTGCTTGGGTCGTATTTCTTCTTGATATCTTCCCAATAATCCCTTTCGTTATTTTTAATGTGAGATACAACTACTCGAGCGTTTTTTCTTTGAGATTCCGTACATTTTTCGCATCCGGTCTCCATTGCATCTTTTATATGCTCTGAAATAAAATTTCAATTATATTGTTGTTTTTGTGTTTTTGACCATTGGCAGTTCATTATTGGAATGTTTTTGGTAAGTAAAAGAACAATGCTTGGTACACTATATGTGAAGTCTCTAAGAAGCAGAAACAGTTGAGATGATGATGATGATGATTTATCTCCATGTTACCTACCACCACATGTTACCTGCTTGTCGGTATAGTTATACTCATAAGTTGTTGATATGTGTTTTAAATTCTTATAATGTATAATAAAATCTTCTTAAATATTTTACATTTTTAAACATATATAATTTATATATTTTTTTATTGGCTTATTGTAAATCAACAGATTTTCCTCTTATAAACTCCCCATATTTCATACGACATTTTCTTGCAAAAATATTACTACTTGTTCTTAGAACAACCCTATGTTATATCTATACTACATATAATAAAAATGTAACTGATTACTCTCTATATATGGAAGATATATGAATAAAATATTATTAGGGGCATTTATCAATATAATAGAATACAAAATAAGCAATGATACAAAATAATTAATTTAAATTTAATTTTCTTTTCTGTTTGTTTGTTGGTGCACGCTAATCTCAGAAACTACCTAACCGATTTAAATAAAATTTTGACTGTGTGGTAAATTTCCCTTAACATTTAGTGTTTTTTTAATTTCAATAGGTTTTTGAACAAAAAAGTTACAACCATTTAAATATGAACGCGGGTGGGTAAAAAGTCTAAATAGTATACGTAGGCGAAGCTACGAGCAGGTCGCTAGTCATACATTTATTACGAGTATATACCTATACATGTAGTTAAATGAATATGTAAACATATAATATTTGTTATTTTTATGTATATATGTTGCACATACTTCAATTCTTTGATACGTCATATTGTGATCTTACTATATGACACTTTTCCACTACCATATTTTGCATTGAAGAGGCCACTTCAATAAATTAATGTGCCTGCATAAACTTGAATTCTGTATTAATTTTATCTTAGTGTTGTGTTTATTATTATTATTATTTTTATCTTAGTAAGGAAAGTATAAAAGGAAAATTGTACAAAACGATTAATTTGTTTTTTATAAGTAAGTCGATAACATGAAGTTGGCAAATCTCCTCTATTATATCTCTCACAAAGAGGTATATTTGTATAAGTTTCTAGTATTATGTAATTCCCAGAATCAAACATTATTTCATTTTAATATTATTTAAGTCGAAATCTAATATTTAATTCTTATTATATAAATATGTATATAATAAACAATATAAAACTTACGTTTAACTTCTTTTCCTTCTGGCGTACACCGTCCTTTATCCAAAAAGCACTTTAAATAAGAAACCAATAATCTTTTATTATTTAGAACCTCGCTTATATCGAAATCATCGTATCTGTCTGTATATACTGTCTGATCAGCCAAAGCTACACTTAAGCAAAGGAAACCTAAGAGAATTACGGACTTCATTTTCAAGTCACTTGATATTGCCTAGTGATTCTGTACCAGAAGTGCCTATACAATGAATATATATGCAACTTATATCCTATAAGTACTTTTAGAAACAATTATTTCTGTTCTAATTACACAACAGTCGTATTATTCTATTGTTTGGTATATATTTTTAATTGCTGTTTATGTAACCTCTTTATAGTAAGAAATTAATAAACAATTTATTACGTTTACAAATCAATGGAAATTAAAATGTAACTAATTAGCAATAATAATATATTTCTTTACTTATACTGGGTATAATCTATACTATAATAAAACAGTAAGAAAGCGGGGATGTAAAAACAGTAATAGAATATTAAAGAATTTGATTTTTTTGTGGACCAGCTAAACTATAAGAAATAAGAAAATTGTACATTAAGAAAAGTAGTTCTGCGTGATAAACATTATCAGTAGATACATAAAAATTAAAGATTTAGAACATCTGATGAAAAACCATATAAGCCCAGCGAAACTATAACAAATAAAAGCATTTGCCGTGGACTAATAACATTTTTAAATGTACTATTACATGCACACCACATTAAATTGAAAAAACAATAGGTACGAAACACATTAAAAAAAAAGAATGTACAAAAGGCGGTTATATGGCTAAGTAGCAATCTCTTTCAGACAACCTTTAGGCGGAAAAGAAGCTGTTAGAATAATGATAAACGGTTAGGTGGTGGAAAAATACATATGAATGTATACCTACATATTTATATATGTACTGTGTGATATGATTTACCAACTCCTAGTGATTCTAGAAACTTCCAAATTTTAGCGGTGCCGCCGTTTTCGACAGAATTAAAAATATGGCGTCTCTGTGCATGGCTTATACATCATGTATTGCAGCGATTTCTTGCTCGGTTAGACTCACTATCGTATATCTTAAATTTGTGTATAGCCATGTTTTTTTTATGCATAAGTAATTTAATTTCAGAACTTATTCAAAAAAAATGTTTCATAAATGTTTAATTTTAATTGAATTGATAGGTGCGTGCAAATCATATACTTTCAACTTTATTGTCAATGTTTTCTGCTTCTAATATAAGACTGAAATCAATTTTACTTGCATCTTCGCATAAACAATACCCATTACACCAAAATTACATTGCGCAAGCATTCTGGATTTAATTTTAGGAGGACGAAGTAAGGTAAGAAAAAGAGTCAGCAGCATATTGGCCCTGGTTTAAAACAAAATTGGAGATGATAACATTATTAGGTTGAGAAGTGAGGTAGTGCAGCCAGGGGAAACATGGGTAACAGAAAGGGGAAATAGTCAAATTACATGATTCTGTAATTATTATTACTTTTATACTGAGCATTAATGTCAACGACATTGAAACTCTTCAAAGATGTCGAAAACTAAGAATCAAATGTATCGTTCAGAGAAGGGAGATACATACTGTGGAATCTCTCGCTACTGTAAGATTGGCTCGATGAATAAATCACCTATTGACGACATTGTACTTTTATACATTTATATTACAAATTGTATATATTTTTTTATATACAAAAACATAATGTAATGTGTAATAACAGAAAGCTTAAATTATGAAACAAAATAAAGTATTCATATATATATGTATATGATGGTATAAACAACAGCTGTACACTTCCTACCCGTCAGTCATTGGCATAAAAACAGGAAAAAAACAAACAATATTAATTATTCAAAAAAGATAAAAAAAACATGAATTAAATGAACACACATGTCATCAAAAGTAATAAATATATATTTTAGGTACACTATCAAAGTTATAGAAATATAACTTATATAAAGTCTGTGAGGTAATAACGATATAACTGTCACTGCCAACAAATGTGTCACTGCTGTCAAAACAATAAAAATCTAAAGTAATACTATAATCATCTACCTTTTATAAATATTGTATATATAAAATATAAAACTAAATTATTTAATAGAAACGTTATTTGTGAGAGTATTAGTCATGTTAACATAATGTGACGTTGAGTTAAACAGCAGTAGTGACTCGGCAAAGCAAGCAACTTAAATTAACAATATATACTACTACTTTTGTGATGATAAATTAACAATATATCATTATAAAAGAACTAACAATAATTAAACAAATACCAAACAAACTAGGAGGACATCAAATTATGACAAAAAAAAGTGTAAATAATATGATAACATATAAAACTACACAAATAATACTTACCACTCACAACTTGAATAAAGAAAATATAATAAAGTAAACTAACAATTACTTCTTCATGATCCTCTTAGGTCTAGAATTATTGATCTCAGATGATTTTATTATTGTGGAGGAATTTGACAAAGGTATCACTGAATTATCAGCAACAGTCTTAGAAATGCTGTTTAACTCTGACATTATACTTACACGGTGCTTTAAACCATCTTTACTCCGCACTATAATAGTACCATTTCTTGTCCAGCATTTAGTGAATCCAAATCGTTGTCTAGTAGCTAATAAGTTTTGTGCCGCAGTTTGGTCAGGAACTCTGCTAATATAAAACCAGATCCTTTCAAATTGGTTTTAGTAGACCATACTTTGCCCTTAAATTTCATAAGTATAGCATGTGGCTAAACTACTTACTTGAATTAATAGAAATGTGTAGTACTTTGAGGTGATTGGTTAACTGCTTACTAGCTTGTCAGATATATCTTCACTGGCTACTTCAGGGACTTTGTGTAATAACAGTTTTTTTGTTTGGACTGCATCTCTAAAGCATCACACTGTTTTGTCAGCAATTCCATTAATAATTGAAGATTTTCTAGTGCTGACATTATAAAGGAGTGGAATGTAGTGAACTGAGTTTGTATACTTAATGCTGGGCTAGTTGTAGTAGATCCAGATCCATTTCATTGTTATTGAAATTCTAAAAGCCTAGTGTTGTCAATTCTTCCACAGTATTTTTCAATGCTTCCATGATTATTGTAATGTGCAATGCTTAGGGTTTTAATTGGGTATAGGGTTTCAAATTCATTTTCCATTGTCATATAACAATGAAATATCAGGAAAATCTGATAAAGAACCATGATAGACCAGGTAAACTATAAGAAACAAGTCAATGCCACATTAGTAAAAGAATGGAGCTTTTAATGTGAAAGTAGAAAGTAGTTGTTTAAAAATACTTAATCTCCATCCGATTTTTTTTCTTATTCTATACGATATAGCAGATAGCAATTTATTTATTAATTTTGATGTATAGGTATAAAAAAAAGTAAGTAATCTTTACAATGTTTTTTTCTATTAATTTCCTTGTATAAGGCGTTCTTTGCTTCCTATCCATTAGGCGATTTTCGCCTTCTGTGGAATAGAGAAGATTGTGTGTCCATTCGTCCTCTTCGTTCCATCCATTACATTGGGTAAGTTACATTTATATACCTTGCACTATATATATATATATATATATATATATATGTTGCACTCTATTTATTTGCTAGAGTACTTCAAATGTAAACCTAAAAAAAATAACGCGCAAATCAAGCACAAATACAAGATATATGTTTAGTTTAGTATAGTTTACAAATGTTTATTAATGGTTTAGTTTTTTACTTTTTTATTAGTGCACAAATCACTTTGCATGAAAAACACACGAAGGACCTCATTTTTAAAACTAAATAAATGTGCAAAACAGTTGAGTTACTTAAAAAAGTAAATACGTATATATATTCACACTTGCAGGTCCTTTTTTGAATCAGTGAGAACCAGTAATGACTTTAACACACAATGCTACACCTATTGTCCCATTAAACCATGAAGTATTATTACGCATATATTTTTGCATACATTTATTGCATGATTCACATTCATCGTTAATTGTTTAGATAGCTTCGTTGCTACCTTTATTTGATTAGACTAGGATTGTAAGATGTGTAACTTTTGTGTAATATAAGTATATATTTTATTGGGATAGGTAAAAATGAAAAAAGAAGACCAAAATACTTAAAATAGATACTCTATATAGTTTATGTCACGCTATTTTATAATAATGCTATTTATTATATATTTTTATAAATGCCAATAGATAGATTGGACGGGCTAATCTGTTCCATTATACTAAAAATACTATATTCAATAAAAACTTGTAATATAAATATAATAAGCTTTATTTAATATTATTGTATATGTAGTTATGAAATCTATACACATCACGTTAAAAGTAACGTCTTTACCAAAAGGCTGTCACTAACATACTACTGTAGAAAACGAGATGAATCACATTATTATAATGATTTTGTAATGTCTTGAATGATATTAGATATTTGTGAAGTGTGAGATGATACAATGAGATGTTGCTGTGCAGCTGTGCAGGCGCAGTGGGACAGCGTCACACTGAAAACGTCATTATTTTGGTTTCGATCCCCACTCAGAGGAACGTTTATATTTAAATAGTCTTTATTTTCGCATTCATAAGGCGCTTTGAATTGCACTACACAACACGCAATGTCTCAACGTGAATGTCAAACCGTAGAACGGAGTGGCATGATAGAACGGAGAACGGAGAGGTCTTTTATACATACATACATTTTTATTTAATAAAGGTAGTTTATAAGAGAAGGGATTTAAGTTACAAGTTACCTTTGTTCGTTAAGGTTAATGTGTCATCCTATTGTAGGAACGTGTAACGCATATTTAGTACCACATCGATTGCTTTGTGTCCAACACAGAAGTATATAAAACAGATTTACTTCTTATAAAGTATAAATTATTTTCATTGTCATATAAAAGGTATAAATTTATAAAGTTAATAAAAACATAATTAAAAAAATTATTAACACGATTTTACGACATATGTCAAGCTAATAAAATTGTACATATATATGTACCTAACAATGTAATTACAACTTGCAATGCTTAAGAATAATCAATTTAATAAGTTTAAAAATTTGAACACGTGTCCAGATCTGAAGACATGTTCATAGTATGTTTAAAATATTCTCCTTTCAAGTTTGTGTTGCAATTAGTTTCTTTTAAGTAAAAAAATATTAATACTTTCCAGATTTTTACATTGTTATATATAAATTTTATGACCATCGCACATCATGGGATGCTGCAAACTGCAGTTTACACTAAACTTCTTTATTTTTTTCTTCCTATAGATGTTATTGATGTAAATAAATCTTACAACCATTTATTTTTATTATGTTACGATACGATAATTGTACTTAAATTTATAGGAATAAAAATGACTTTGAAAATATGATTTTGATAGAAAATATTTATTTAATAAAATGTATAAAAATTGGGTATTCATTAGTTATGTGTTCATCGTTTGTTATTCAGCTAGTCTGTAGGAATGATAATGCCTTTCTCTCTTGCCCTATCTTCATATTTCTTCCTCCAGGTACCCTTAGGATCGTATTTGTCAGTTAATTGCTTCCAAATGTCTCGTTCTTTCTTAATCAAATGCTCTATCATAATGGTAGCGCCATTCAATTGAGCTTTTGTACATTTTTTACAACCAGTTTCTAATGCATCTTGGATGTGCTCTAAAACATTGGTATCTGTGTTATGTGAAGTTCAGAGGTTTTTTTTATCTTATTCAAACATATTTTACAACCTTACTCGGAGGGTGTAAAAAAATCAACCAACACATTTAGTAAAATGCATCTAGAAACATGTCAGGACTTTTTTCAAGAGTATACAATTCGAGAGTCTCATAATTTTCTTAAGAATTATAACAATTTTATAAAATGTAAAGTATAATTTTACGAAATGTGTGTAGCGATAAAAAAATAAAGCTATTATTAGTTTCAATACATTGTCTTAAAAAGATAAATGGATAAAAATTATTGACCATTGTAAAAAAATGCAATAAATAAAAGTGTACTTTTATATTTATATACGCAATTTAAGTATCTCGGTGCAAATAGTTTCATTTAAAAATAATATATACGTCTCTATTCTCCATGAAATACTTTGGATTCTGGATATTAATTTTACGCATTTAACGTCTTACCTCTGATTTCCTTGCCTTCCGGACTACATCTTCCTTTATCGAGAATACAATTGGCATACGCTAATAACAACCTTCTGTTGTCCAAAATTTCTTGAATATTGATATTATCATACTTGTCTGTGTATTTTTCCACAGCAATTACTGACGCCAAGAAGAAACAGATGAACACAATAGATTTTTTAACCACCTAATGGAAAAAGAAATATATTGTTTTATTCAAATTGTATACATTTAACTGTTGGAGTACCCTAGATATTACCAGTTTATAATATAAATAAGTAGTCTAGTGTCCTAGTCCAGTATCCATATATCGCTGTCCTTATATTTTAAGCACTTATAAATAATTTAATATCACGAAATGATTTTTATAAAAAATTGTGAATAATAATTTAAAAATGTATATTAAAATTCTGCGTTTCCTATAATGTTTTTAAAAGTTATACACTTACCGTCATGGTGTCGCACAACGTTATGGTGATCTATGCGACGATACATGACATGGCTTGTATTTATAGTAGTTGTATCTAAGATTAAAATATGTAATTTGCCCCTGAGATCATTGTTTCCTTTACGCTTGATGCATAAAAATGCAGATCACAGGATCACACTTTTCTACTTCGTATGGGTACTCTGTACTTAAATGTAATAAATGCATATTTCGCACATATTAACATTCTTCTTTAATTACAGAAATGTGTACAGGGTGCAAGATTTAAATTTTACTAACTGTATTTTAAAATAACAGTAATAGTTTATTTATTATACATAATATTCAATACGAAATAATTAGACATTTAAATAGATTTACTCTACTAACAATTAGAAGTCAGAGCAACACACCACCATTTAATAAAGCACAAAGCTAAATGTACCATCCAGAAAAGTTTTGTATGAAGCTAAAGCTTTCAAATAAGTTTCGTAAACTTGGCCTTCAAGCTGCCTAGATTGCTCATTCATATACTACGGGATAAGCAGCTGAAATGTACGTATTTTTCAGGTTTACGCTTTTTCCGAGAGAACCTTCACGACATTGGGCTATATTTACTTTTATTATGACTACCAGAGGCCCCCTCTGTGTATCCTTGAATTAGCTCTGGATGATTCAATGAAATTTAACAGGAAGGAAACGTTGATACTTCTATTATAACCTTTCTGATGGACTTTTATATGAATTTAATATGTTATAAATGTTATTTTATTGATACTGTTGAGTGTTGATCTGAATTTCTAAAATTACTTGAGCTGCTTACAACCACCACGATAAAAGATTCTAACCATGTGACATATAATGAGCCAAAATATATATTTCTAAGGATAGGCCGGTAACTGTAACAATCTTGAACTTAGTACAAAACACTCCGTTCTTCACTTTCTGGACTAAATCAAGACTGCGTATCAAGTAATAGAACTTCATGATGCGCTTTGTCATCACTGACAGGAGTAATGAAGTTCATTCCTCCGAGCGTGAATCGAACCTACAGCCAATTACGGTTGTAGTCAGACGCTGTTCTAAGATAGCCATGAGGAGGAGTACATGATGTACATGTATCTTTACCCCGTCTGTGCTTGCATCCCGCTTCACGATATTTCCCCTTCTATATGCGCACTATATACAAGCAATATCCTACTAGTAATGTTTATGGACAATATCGCTATCTACACCATATCCAACTCAAACGGGACTATGTCTAAAAGACTTCAACGCGCTGCCAACGCCGTAGACGATTAGTTTAACAAATGGAAGTTTGAACTTAACCCGTAAAAATTGTGACCGTGCTGATAACGAGACAGTCTCAATTATATTATTTAAAAAAAAAAAAAATTACAATCTAGCCATTAAGACTAAAAGTATTTCTAATAATAAGTTCTTTGATTTTCGCGATTATTACACATTTTGAAATGAAACTCTACCGTCTACCTGTGACCACGGACTACTGTAAAGTGTTCGAAACGTCGGGTTCTAAAAAATATATTTTCGAATACCAAAATTATACGCGATTAATCCAGTTTAAAATGTTTTCATTTCCAAAAAGTATTTCTAAGCTAAATCATAAACTTCAACTGAAAGTTATTCTACGAATGTCTCCATTGACAATATCTTAGTGTCTCTTAAGGGGAAGTCACTCGTGGTCAGATGACTTTATAAAATATACCATTGTCACTATTTTTACACTAACACTACACTATACTAACTCAAAAGGTTTCGTTTATTTTAGAAACTCCATTTTTAGGTCCTGATGAAGATTTATCGTCCGATCGTGTACCAAGGTGCATTGACAACGCCTCTAAGTACTTTGCTCTGGAAACACTAAATGATTTAACGCTGAACATTCGCTTGTCCGGAAAATTAAAATATTGTATTTAAATAAAAACACAAGATACAAAAAAATGTTATTTTATTGAATTGACATTGACAAGATTTAAAAAAAAAGCAAATTTAGGAGCGTTTTAATCTTGAGGAATGACGATTCCCTCCGCTTTCGCTCGCTCTTCATACTTATTCCTCCAGACTCTATCAGAATCATACTTGTCAGTCAGCTCGTTCCATATACCACGCTCCGATACAATCAAATGAGTAATAATCTTTTTGATTCCTTTTTCTTGATTTTCAGTACATTTTTCGCATCCAGTTTCGAGCCCATCTTGAATATGCTCTGAAAAATATGGAATTTTTTACACTATTTAAATTTTGAATCACTTACAAAATATTACATTTATTATAGAAGATTTGACGATATTGGTACTAATCTAAATTAACCACAATAAGCAGATCCAGATCATAAATGACAGCCAATGAAAATAGTGTATTCAATAAATTAGGGGATGTAAGTAAAGTTTATAATTATATATGTAACCACGCTTCTTCTACGTACGCCCCTTTACGAGCCTGTTCTAGTAAGGTTTAATTTTTTATATTGTATGTAATATTTCTTTCACAAATTAATTTATGCTCCTTTTAAATTAAAATAAAGAAATTTTACAAATTGAATTGGGCAATTATTAATTGATTATATTAATCCAACTATTTTGTGTTGATCAAAGGTTTTGCTATAACCATGCAGCACTCACCCTTTAGTTCCTTGCCGTCAGTCGTACATTTGCCTATGTCTAGGAGGCAATTCGCGTAAGACCTCAGCAACCTTTTATTGTCCAAAATTTCTTGAACATCAATTTTATCAAATTCATCTGTATATTTTTCTATGGCAAGTACCGTCGCCATAAAGCAGCACACCAGCACAAACACTTTAGAACTCATCTGATATAAAATAAAATAATAGTTATATTAAAAGGTACTTGTTACTATAATATCTACTAATAAGACTCACCTTCACAGTTTCACACGCAGTAACTATTGATAATGCGTGTAGTTTCATGCCCATATATATAGTAATCATATCTTAAAATATTTAAACTGCCCATGAGATTTTTTGTTTAGGCAGTAAAAAGGAAAACAGTAATTATTATTTCAAATATTATTGTTATAAAAAAGTATAATATACATATATTAACTTGCCTATGATGTGCTTCCGCTCACTCCGGTTTTTTCAATACAATATAGTATATTCTTTTATATTTTGATATAGGTTAAAAATAGTTTTCGATTCCCATCAAAATGCTTATTTAAATGTTCCTTAAAGGTAAGGGTAAAAGAAGATAAAAAAGTTATATGAAATATTTCATAAATATTATTTCCTTATATACGATAAATGTGATGTTCTAAGAAAATATATGAAAATTTGTTTGAACTGTTACAAACATCTTCTTATTCAATATTTCATATATCAGTATCCCAATTTAAAGACTTCAATATTTTATATGCAATCAATAGTTATATGAAATTTAAATATTTTTAAAATATTAATTTTGGCCTCCCTACACATACACCTACACACCACATAGTAAGTTAAAGGATTAGATATTAAGGTACTCCGTTTTCATCGGTATTTAACAAAGACATTTGTCTTATATAGACCAGGAAAATGAAAATAAATAGTTTTCTTTTTTTTTTAATACTATTTATTTTTATAAATACATATATATTATCGTAACAATTTCAGTACTTAGAACTAAGGCTTCAGTACCTAGTACATATAGAACTAAGTGTCTCCATGTATACCATAAGAAAGTCCAGTTTCTGTAAATTAGTTGCCTTGCTTAAAACTTAATGAAACTTAAAGTAAATGTATTACTTATATCTTATATAAATAACATATTTCTTTGAAAATACATAGTTTATAACATAACTTGTCCGAGTGAGGATAGAACCTACAATTATCGTACATCGTATACAATAGCATACTTTGCTGGCTTAGAATATATTTTATATTTACATATGTTTTAAAATAATATATCTACCTAATTTAAGATATTAGTTACGTTAATTTAGGATCTCGTTATATACCACATTTCTTTCGTGCCTTTTGTGCACTAGACTGACTTGATATAATATATAAATAAGTTTCATATATTTCATATATTTAAATATATATATATTTCAAGCTCACTTTCGAAAAGGCTACATATAACTGCATACAACCCTCGAAAGTTTTTCTAACTCAGGAATGCTTATATATTATGAAAAGCCTTAAAAAATTGACGAAGGTTAAAAGTGCTGAACGAACGCAGAATTTCTACAGACGCTTAATAAAATTTCGTGTTTCTTTTAACTTCAGAAATTATATTCAGGAGTTCTATGAAAAGTATCTCACCACCTTGGGACTAGAATTTGCATAAACGTTGAAACCGTTCGGTCATAGGTATCCTAAATGGTATGGAATTCCAGCCTTAGATAATTATTTTACGTAATTTTGTTTACTTGTAATAGAACAAAAATAATAATACACATACATTATAAAAAAAGTTAAATAATCAAACATGTAAATAAGTTTTAATGTTTTATCTAATTAATCATTAGAAATGCTAATGTTCCTCTGTGATATTTGAAATGCTTCCTTAAAATACACTAGAGGTCATTTGATATTTGTATATATATATATATATTTTCAATTTTAATAATTAATATTTAAAAAACATTAGCCAAAGAAGCCTTCAGTTCAGTTCGCCATTTCTTATGTTATTCTATCTTCGAATGACTATTGTTTTCGTTATTCTCTTAGAATATAAATTCAGAAAATCCATTATGGAAATTATCTTTATTATGTCTTGAAGCGTCACTTCATGACTTAAAAAATGCCGCACAAAGATACATGAGTCATAATTTAAAGATAAATTGGATTGGCTCCTTTGATTTGTAATTAACTACGTAAATAACTCTACGTCTGAGTCAAAATATATGGCTTGGCTGTACAAGAACTATCGTGCAAACGTTTTTTCTCGTTTGCTCGTATTTTCAGGCAGCTAAAATCCAATGTGCTGGGCGTTTTTCATTGACATATTATAACAATTTAAAATTTGGAAAACCTCATGATGACCCATTATACACCAACTAAATGATCAGAAATAAAGAAATTACGCATAAGGGAAAGTTATTTAGTTTGGTAGGCAGTTTTCGTTGACAAATTAAACTCGTTGAAAATTGGCGAAATAGTAGAAAAAATACGATGAATTATTCAATCTCAATTTGGCGAATAATAAAGCATAATAAAATTATTTGCTCAATCCGGTAAGATATAGCGGGACATTTAGTTCCGTCATTTAACACTCAATGTCCTGAAATCGGATAGAAAATGGAGAACGAATTGTTACTAGCTTTTATTACCCAAATTTATGCAGGAAACGAAATGAAAGAAAAAAATACAATAGTTAAGAAGACCTGTCTACAAAAGTCAAACATCTGGAACATCTATTAAAACTGAAAGATCAGTATACGACAAAATATATCGAAAGAATTTAGTTACAACATCAGTTGAGTGACAGAAACGCAGTTAAATTAAATTCTGGACAGAAAATATTTTAAATATAAACTTATATAAAAATTTAAATAAATAAGAATAAACATTGCCTGTACGATAAAATTTATGACAACGAAATGTTACTACTTCAATGTACTTGACCATTTTGATATCCATTCAATTTAAGTTTCGCGTCAAAAAAAAATGAAAATTTACTCTCTTTCTTGAAATATATTATTAAAATAATTGAAATAATAATATTTAAACAATTTAATTAACGCCTTATGCATATGTTTATTTTTTATTATCCAATTGAAAAAAATCTCAGGGGCAAGTAGTAGCGTAAAGAAGCGACATATAAATACGTGTGTAAAATTGTTTGTTACATTGAAAAGTTATCCAGTGTGTAACTGTGAGTTTATTTAAACTCTTAAGGGTATTAAAATATTTAAAACATGTTTTTAAAGAGTTATACGCACACTTAGGATTTAATAAGTAGCATTATCTCTTGATAAACGATTGTTTCTAGAATAATCTATCGGTAGTAACATTTGTAAAAATCTCTTTACAGAGATGCTTACAACAAATATAAGTTCTAATAAGCATATAAGAAGTTAGACGTAGCTCGATGTAGAACGCATGGCTTAGCGGTCAGAGCGCTTAAACGATTTTCCAGAGGCGCGGGTTCAAATCCCGCTACGTTCAAATTTTTTATACGTTTTCTAAATTTGTCTATTACAATATTATATTTAATACAAAGCAAATAATTTTGTTAAGTAATTGCCAATAAAATCAATCTGTACTAATAAATAATATATACGATTAAAACGACCCCTTGTCATTTATAAAAATATGAGAACATTGGTATTACTATTACTATAACAATCATTTGTGCTCTTAAATTTACAATAAAATATCCTACTGCTTTGGATACAAACTATTATGTCCGGTTCTACGCGGGATAAAGCGTTAAGTTTTGAGTACAACAATATGAGATGGTGTTAAACTGAAATTGACCGTATTTTTACAGATCACATTCAAGATGCCATCGCAACCGGCTGTGAGAAATGTACTAAAGCTCAACAAGAGAAAACTAAAATTATATTTGACCACGTAGTGAAGTTTGAACGTGGTATTTGGATTTTTTTTTTTTTTTTTTTTTTTTTTTTTTTTTTTTTTTTTTTTTTTTTTTTTTTTTTTTTTTTTTTTTTTTTTTTTTTTTTTTTTTTTTTTTTTTTTTTAGCAAGCGAAGGAAAGAGGCATCATCATCCCTCAAGACTGAACCACAGATGACCAATGAAATAATAAGCTTAAAGTTACCGAATTTTCCTTTAAGTTTTTGAATTCTAATTTTTCTAATTGTTTATGATTAAATAAAAATCTTTTTTTTATTGAAATATGCAGTTGTATGTTTTATAACCGACAATAATAAATTAAAAAAAGCAGTGTCATGACCCGGTACTTACTACATAAAGTATGTACTGAATACCAGTATTATTATTATTTATTTTAAATTTTGATCTCTACTATACGGTCACTCGGTTTCACTTACGTGTTATTTTTAAGTTTAATGAAACTGTAAAAAAGTGTGTCTGTAACTTAAATATATTCACGAAAAAATAATTAAGTGAGATAAAAAACTTAATTGTGATTTATAAAAAACCACCCGTTTGTCTGTATATCTGTTTGTACAAGCATATCTCTGCAACATCTGTTTATACAAGCATAACAAGTCTTCTATAATTATTATATACTATAAGAAATAAAGTCATGAAATTTGAATGAAAATTGTTCAATATGATATCCCTTGACATATAAAATTTAAAGACCTGGAACTTCTGATGAAAAGCCATATAGCCCAGCTAAACTATAAGAAACATGCTATTGAAGTGAAGTGAGACACCGTCTTACTAAACGTCTGTGTAAAACTAACAAATAATTCTAAATGTTATGTGTTCGATTTCACGTAAGACATAACAGGGGCATTGAGTCCAGTATTCAATAGGCAATTTCTGAAATTCAGTTGGAAAGTGGACAGGGTAGAATCGAGTGTTAGCAGGTCCTGTTTCCAAGCCAAGTTAATATAATTTTGGGTCCAATGTCAGTAGGTGATAACAATCAAACCACGCAATCAAAGTTGCGGGTATTTACTTATCACTAATTAATCTAACAAAAACATAATTGATAATGATTCAGATGAAGATGAAATCAAATGAAACACGTGTGTGTTTTTTATTACACAAGATGAAGAAATTTTGCCTACAGGAGATTAGTTCCCCTTGAAACTGTAATTATGTTACTATGTTCATTTTGCTTATCTTGCAAGGAATAATTACTTACAAATACATCATGATCGATTTATAAAAATCCAATCTGAGGTGGTAAATTAAAACAATACTACTACTACCGGTCGCTATTAACTCAATTATCTGGGAGGACCTATTTTCTATAACTGAGGCCCGGAAGAATCTCTTAAGCAAAAATTAAAAGAAATTTATACATTGACTGTTGTTTCTCAATACAT
>JAOYRR010000272.1:0-104147 GCA_038994665.1 Podotricha telesiphe
GTAATTATACTAAACAATATTATAATATAATAGTAAAATAAAATATTTATGAATTAAATTCCAATTTACCTTTCGTTGCCTTGCCTTCGGGGGTGCACTTTCCCTTGTCTACGAAGCAATTTACGTACGATCTCAGCAGTCTCTTGTTGTCCAACACCTCTTGAATATTGAAATTGTCATACTTGTCTGAGTAATTTTCAGCAACTGCCATCGTCACAAAGCAGCACATCAGCACTAATAGTTTAGATGCCATCTATCAACAAAAATTTTTTTGCATATCATTTATATGCGGTACAATACTTTATTTTAATACACGCCAATTATTTTACTTGTTATAATAAATTTTAATATAATATTATAATAACTCTCAATTAAACTCACAGTTTCACACTGGATAACTTTTCTATGTAGCATACAATTTTGTACACACATATTTATATGTCGCTTCTTTAATCATTAACTTGTCCCTGATTTTTTTTTCAATTGAATAGTAAAAAATAAACGTATACATGAGGCGTTCATAAAATTGTTATTATTTAAATTATTTTAACAATATTTGTGACAAGAAAGGAAGCGAAACTTAACCATTGCCCTGGTCAAGTACCTTGTAGTAGTTATTTTTCCTTGCCTAAAATCTACCGTACAGGCAATGGTTATAAAGCTTCTAATTTTATTTATTTTATTGATATTCATATTTAAAATATTTTTGGTCCACAATGTGATAAAGTAAAATACTGCGCTTCTTGCCACTCAGCACTCAATACTTTTAAAATGGGTAAGAAGTCTGTAACGAATTTGTTTCAATTAAATTCTTTCAACATATATGGCCGTGTTCCTTGAGTTCCACATAGCTTGTTCCAAATGATTGACTTTTGCACATCAACAAAATGTGCCCATCAGGCTTAACCACTCTGGATCTTTCCAACTATGGTTTATTGGTAAGTTTCATTTCATTTCCTTCATAAAGACAGGCAAAGAATAAGCTTCGTTTCGTGGTAACACTTCGTTCTCCGTTTTCCACTCGAATTCAGGTCATTGATTATTAAATGATGAAAGACAATGCCCCGCTTTATCATACCAAAGCGATAAATAGCAAATTATCTTAATATACATGATTATTCTACGAATTAAGACTGAACTCACATTTATATGCGTTTTTCCACTATTGCGCCAATTGTCAAAGTGTTTTGTTTCTCAACGAAACTACTATGAGTCATTTCTTTATGAATGCGTCATTTCTTTATTTCTGACTATTTGTAGGTGTATTGCGCTTCTTTATCAAGCTGTCCAGTACTTAAATTGTTATAATATGACAATGAAATTTACGAAGGCAACATTTTTCATTGTTTTCCTTAGTTCAGCTGGCTCCTATGGTTCTTTACCGTTTGTGATCTTCAATTTTATTATGCCAATCGCACACACGCCAAATGCACATAGTCGAATAGCTTTTGTCCTTATTGCATTAGTTTAGCTGGTCTATAATATAATTTATGTCAGGTGTGCCAGTCGTCAATTACACCATATATCACGTACAGACCTTATAGATGCAACAAAAAAAAAAGTAATGTGTCTAATTGTTAGCCAGTAGTATCTCAAGGCTTATTTAACAAGAGGTCTCTTTAATGATTTTATTCTACTTCCCTACAATATGTAACTCTCCACTTAATTATTATTAAATAAAATATAATAAATAATATTTTCTTTTATTTTACGAACTACCCATAGAATAACTTTTAAAGATATATAATATTGAAATATTGGGAAATTCTGGTAAAACGAGTTAAAACTCTTCTTCTAGCTGCCTGAAAATATGAGTAGAGTTTAGTGAGAACATAGGTAAGTAATTAAAAAAAGTGCGTTGAACATCATATTTTATAGTATTTATTTGTACACAACCTGTACTTTAACGATATCCGGCGATCTCATTGGATAGCAAACTTTGAATATATTAAATTTATGTAAAGTATTTTTGTACGTATGGAATATTTTTATTATAATATCTATGTTTCTTGTGCCTTTTTTATATGAATCATTCACTTATACGGCAGACTTCGTGTGCTATAGGCGCTTTTAGTTAGATATATTTTGTTTTTTCTTTTGACGTGCTAATGTAAAATTATATAACTACATATGTAAAACGTTGTCAATACCATAAGTATCGCACTGTTAAAAAAACCTTTATACAATAGTTATCGTACGGCCAAGACATATATTTTGACTAACATATAAAGTTTGTTAAGTTAGGGCTTACAGAGTTAGCGTGTGTAGAGTTAGAAGTTCAAGTTCTCATCTTTTCATTTGGTCATACAAACTTTCTTCTCCTAGTACACGGTCTTGGGAGTTGAAGCTATTGTGTGTCTACTAATGCGAGCATGCAAAACTTCAGCTATCTATGACTTAAGGAAGAACCCTAAAAATGTTGATGATCATCAGTGAGAGACTTCAGTGACGAAATTGGGGTTTAAGATATTAAAAAATTTAAATTATAGAGAGCTACAAAATGGAAACTTCATATTATTAATAAGTACGCAATGGACATTATATCCCGAGAAGTTTATTTAGTGGGTATAATTCAAATACAAGTTATAAGGTCTTAAAGAACGACGAAGCTCTTCGAGAAAAGAGACATATATCTCGTCATATGTCATTTTATCGGAAAAACTAATTATTTATATCTATAATTTTATTCATATATGTAGATATACTAGGGTGAGCAATAAATAATAGTAGTAGGAACAGTTTTTGAATATCATGTAAAAGTTTATTCTGGAAAATAAATGCGAGCAAATTATTATATTGCCTATTTACGAGTAAGTTCGTTTCAGTTCCAGTTTACAGAGCAGTCAATCAAATTCGCGATGGTTGTATATAGTACAATCAATAGGGGAAATGATTATAATTGAAATTATCATTTTTATGTCCGGTCTAGTATAATATACTGGGATGTTGCGGATTATAATAACAGGAATCAGTCAACAACATTCAAGTAGATACATTGTGTAAAATATAGAGAAAAAGCACAAAATTGTTTGAAATACTAAACTTCTAAAATATCATCAAATTTGGACTGGTGTAAATTCAAGCAAGTTGAACGGCAAGAAACGGGACAAAACAGCGTTGCAAGATTTTCTTACATCGGTACAGTTGAAACTATAAAGAGTGTAACTCAGTGTCCACTAAAGTTAATGCCTCAGACCTAAGAACCAGCGCATGACACTTGGCATCAATTTACAAATATTCGTTTGTGACAATGATACATTTGAAATAGCCAAGGCGTGTCATTTATTATAAAATCTTTAATGAGAAAATACCTTTAATACACACAAACGTCTTTTTAAAATTATTGCATAGAGTACTCTCTGACGTTTTCTCGAATACTTTTGTAAATTACATTTATAAATATGTATTGAGAAACAATAGTCAATGTATAAATTTCTTTTAATTTTTGCTTAAGAGATTCTTCCGGGCCTCAGTTATAGAAAATAGGTCCTCCCAGATAATTGAGTTAATAGCGACCGGTAGTAGTAGTACTGTTTTAATTTACCACCTCAGATTGGATTTTTATAAATCGATCATGATGTATTTGTAAGTAATTATTCCTTGCAAGATAAGCAAAATGAACATAGTAACATAATTACAGTTTCAAGGGGAACTAATCTCCTGTAGGCAAAATTTCTTCATCTTGTGTAATAAAAAACACACACGTGTTTCATTTTATTTCATCTTCATCTAAATCATTATCATTTATGTTTTTGTTGGATTAATTAGTGATAAGTAAATACCCGCAACTTTGATTGCGTGGTT
The DNA here is from genome assembly GCA_038994665.1 of Podotricha telesiphe. Taxonomy (NCBI): domain Eukaryota; kingdom Metazoa; phylum Arthropoda; class Insecta; order Lepidoptera; family Nymphalidae; genus Podotricha; species Podotricha telesiphe. The sequence continues at coordinate 3,805 of JAOYRR010000272.1, forward strand.
TGATTGTTATCACCTACTGACATTGGACCCAAAATTATATTAACTGGGCTTGGAGAGAGGACCTGCTGACACAAGATTCTACCCTGTCCACTTTGCAACTGAATTTCAGAAATTGCCTATTGAATACTGGACTCAATGCCCCTGTTATGTCTTACGTTAAATCGAAGTTTTTTATCTCACTTAATTGTTTTTTCGTGAATATATTTAAGTTACAGACACACTTTTTTACAGTTTCATTAAACTTAAAAATAAGTGAAACCGAGTGACCGTATAGTAGATATCAAAATTTAAAATAAATAATAATAATACTGGTATTCAGTACATACTTTATGTAGTAAGTACCGGGTCATGACACTGCTCTTTTTAATTTATTACTGTCGGTTATAAATCATAAAACTGCATATTTCAATAAAAAAAAGATTTTTATTTAATCATAAACAATTAGAAAAATTAGAATTCAAAAACTTAAAGGAAAAATGGGTAACTTTAAGCTTATTATTTCATTGGTCATCTGTGGTTCAGTCTTGAGGGATGATGATGCCTCTTTCCTTCGCTTGCTTTTCGTACTTCTTCCTCCAAGAGCCGTCAGGGTCGTACTTATCGGTCATTTCCTTCCAAATACCACGCTATATAAAGTATATACATACACATATACAATCTTATATATATATATATATATATATAAACAAAATATATTATGATCAGTATATACGTTTGATACATGATATATATGATAGTAGTCTTTCAAACCTATCAAAGAATTATTGATTCGATGTACTCGTAATCAGACTTGTAACTACAAGTGTGATAAATTAATGTTAGTTTCTGGTATTGATATGATGAACATCAGTGATTTTAGTAAATAACTAGCGACCCGCTCGCGGTTTCGCCTGCGTAATATACGCGACTAATAGCTACTTACTTTTTTCGCCCGCCCGCGCTCTCACTTAAATCACCAACTTTGCCCATTCACAATATTGTCGAATTATGAAAATAATATTGTGCCAATTGATAAAATAAAATATGTATATGTGTAGTGGTAGGACACGTTGCTTTCAATTTCTGAATTAGGCTACCAAACTACAAATGAATCGCGATCTAAATCAATTAGTTTATACCTACTAACAAATATGTCGTCAGGAAATTAGAATTGAATTATCATATTAATGGTTTTTTTGTTATGTATCAAAATGATGCATGCTGAATATATAAGTGACTCCAGAATAGACAAAGTAATATTACATATTTTTGAAGCACTTGAAATATATTTTCATATTTTTCATACATTTAGGATAAGAATCATATTTCAGAAAACGTTTAAAGCATTGAACACAGCGGGACTTGAACCCCCGTCTCTTATCAAGAGGCGCAGGTACGAATCACTATTTTCAACGTTTTATATATTTCAGGCAAGGTAGTTTTTTTCCACTCTGCCCGCTTATGTAAAATTGTAATATCTTCTATGATACAAGTTTTAATACCATGATATAAACGACAATATTTATTATTTTAATTAAATAACATACCACATAACATATTTAATGAGACAAAAATGATACCAATACAGCTTATTATTTTGTAATTGTATCCTTAATCGAAAAGCATATATACACCTGTCTTTATCAGCTATTTTATACACATTTTTAAGATACACAATTCCATAATATATTATTTTACTCCATATTTCCCTAATATCCATCTCTTAAGGCTTAGCCTGCGTTAGAAATATAAGCGGAAAAAATTCATTTGGAATTCACGGTTTTATTCTACGAAAATTAGCTTGTACTATGTAAATTTTTTTCTTATTAAATACTCTATTTATTAATAAAAAACACATTCAAATCCGTTTCGTAGTTTGAAAGATGTAAGGGTACACAGCGGTGACAATTTTGTTTTATGATATATAATCACAATGTACTGTAAGGTTTTGCGCCATTACCGTATCTCTCATAATTGATATGCTAATTCTAAGTAGTCATTTTCAAAGGAGCTTTGTGTTATTTACATTTGGTAAAAAATATTAACCGGTTTCAGTACTGTAATTTTATTGTAATCTAGCTTCATTTGTAATATCGCAATCGATGTAATAAGGTCGAGACTGTTTTTTGTACTACCCTACCCTTATTTTCATTATCGTCACTATATAGTATAAAACAAAGTCACCCGTCCGTCTGTCTGTTTCTGAACTTTCTTCTTTTAAACCATACAACTGTTTTTGGTGCAGTTTTACTAACATTGAGATAATTTATTACCAACGTTTATGCATAATAAAAAGGTTCTAATGAATGATTTATATATCAATAGAGAAATTTCCATACTTTGTAATGAAGCCGATAAAAAACGATTTTCGAGCGCTTCTCTTAAGATAAATCAATAAATATACTACGGAAATGTAAATCATAAAAATCAATCAATCTTATATCTAAATTAGTATATTAGTTACCTTTGCCATTTAATGTAGATCTAAATTATTCTTTAGTTATTTCATTTAAAAGAATACTTGAGAAGTAATCACAGATTTTAAGTAACACAACTAAAAAAAACTGACTCTGGCTCTGCACCCTGTGTTTACATAATTCTATTTATTATAAATTTGAGCTGGTCTGTAATTTAAGCCGGCGAAAATTCAAAATAGATAATAATATCTATTTAGAAATTCTATTCCGAATTTCAGTTACACGACTTTATAGTCGTTTACCTGAGGTCGTGTTGAGTCTTACTTTGTGAAAATTCTCCCATAAACGTCTAATAAACAAATTAGTTTGAAAAATAATTCAAACCAGCGCCTCTTAGAAACGGTCCAGGCGCTCTGACCGCTAACCCAAGCGTTTCATACCCGGTTGCGTCGAAATTCTTATACGCTTATTATAACTAATTTTTGTTGTTAACATCTCCGAGAAATTTGTACAAATTTCTGCTACACAAAGTTTAGTCTACGAACAATTGTTTGGCAAGAGAAAATGCTATTTATTTAATATTTTTAAGATTTTAAAGTGGTTTTTCATATAATTAGGAAATTGAAAAACATTTTTAACCTATCTTACCGATAAGTCTTATACGCTTATTACAACTTATATTGCGTTTAAATTATTATACGTTTTCTAAAAATATGTTTTTCAATTTCCAAAGTGTACGATTAACACTTTATAAAATGTTAAAAATATATTGTTGGATCGTTCACGTTTAACGATTCGTCATATTGTAAAATAAGTTTATTATACGTAATTTTTTTATATAAATCTAGAAAATGTATTTAATATGAATTTATTACATATACGAGTACAGACGATGATTTTAGCTTACAACATATTCAACTCAAGAGAATCATTTAAATAAAAAGATTAAATCTTATGCTTGATTTTGATTTATTCCGTGTGAATTAGTTATAAACTTATAAGCTATCAAGATAGGTTAGTTTAGACTTTTTATGTCGGTGTCAGCCTGTTGCTGGCGTCGATCCGTCTGGAGTCCTGGCAGAGCCAGCACCACTCGGGGACCGGATGGGTGGCCGTAATAGAAGCGTGGAGGTCCCGGCTAGCAACACCATCTGCTGGCCTGAGGATAATCGAGGCAGGTCATCCGGTGGTCCACCAGTGGTTAGCGAGGCGTCACGGCGTCCTAACCTTTCGCACCGCGCAGGTCCTCACGGGCCATTGATGCTCCAGGAGGTACCTGTATCAGGCTGGGAGTGAGCCTGACGCCCGCTGCTATCACTGCGATGACTGCCTCGAGGAGACGGCCCAGCACACGCTAGAAGTGTGCCGAGTCTGGGCATTTAAAAATAGTTTTTAGATTTTTATTATTTAGATTTATTATTTTTGCTTAAACATTCCTTGTAGTAGGCAGTTTTAAACTTTGCAGCCATCGTGGCACAGTGAGATAGCGTCTGACTGTAAGCACTACTGGTTGTGGGTTCGATTCCCACTTGGAAAACTGGTGTTAGGACTGATTCTATTTATTATTTTTTTTTTATGATTCTATACCATAAAGCTAAATTAGCTAGCAAGATAAAAAAAATGAATATGCATTATTATAAAAAAAAATTATGTTTTTATATACTTAACTTTTTACAACTTATATTGTACACGCTTTTATTAGATTGACTTGTTTTTTATTTATTAGATTGAACTATTTTGGGATATATATAACACTTATCTCTTTTATTTCTTTTTATTTATTATATATTTATTCTTTTAACAGCATTAATAAATCACTGTAGTATATGTTAATAATCGTATGATATATAATATTATTAAATTAGACAGTATTTTAAAATAAACAATTTATTACATAAAAAAGATTCATGGAAATTATATAAAGAATTGACAAAAGTTTGTTGCAATCATTTAGGGTTTAGCTAGATTAATACCCCTTTCTCTTGCCTGCTCTTCGTATTTCTTTGTCCAGACACCGTCAGGATCATATTTAGCAGTCAATTCTTTCCAAGACTCGGGTTGCTTATTGACCATATATTCAATCACAACAGCAGTCTTATTTTTTTGTATTTCAGTACACTTTTCACAGCCGTTATCAAGCGCTTCATGAATATGGCCTAAAAATAAACGCGATTCATATATATACTTAAGTTTTACATGTAAGGTTACTAATACTAAACATTTTGGATATATAATTTAAAAAAGGCAGTTATTATCCTATTACTTACTTTTTACTTCTTTGCCTTCTGCGGTACATTTGCCTTGATCCAGAAAACATTTTATATAATTGATTCTCAACTTATCATTATCTAGAGCTTCCAAGACATCAAAATTATCAAATTTATCGGTATACTTATCCTCAGCACACACCGAGGCCAAAAAGCAACAGAGGAACACATAAGTTTTCGAAACCATCTACCAATCAAAAATAATAATATTTATTAAAATAATGAATTTCATTATTTAAAAAACGAATTTTAGTATTTTTGATAATATTTTTAAGACTCACCTTCACAGTTTCACAATCAGATACTTATGATATAATGCACCTCAAGTCAGGTATTTATATAGTGGCTGCATTTAATCTCTAAAAATATCAAAACAACCAAATTGCGTTCATTTTCATTTACGCAAATTTGTGCAAAAAATCTTAATTGGCGCATAGGAGGTTCTTTTAGATTTTGTTTTGCTATATTTATTTTACAATCAACTATATGTTTTTATTGAGTTAATTCAAATACTCATATGTGGCCAATATGTATAGGTATGTGACCGGTATCTTTGATTCTTGATCTGAATATTTGATTATCACATCCAATAGGTATTCATCAATTGTGTCAAGTTAACCGATGATAAATTAACTGGTAAGCAGTTAGAATGATAAGATTTTTAAACTTTTTTCACTTAAAACAACAAAACTTTTAAATATAAATAAATCTTAAAATACATTTTCAGAACTTCTAGACTAGAATTTAGATTATTTCTTATAATGTTTATAGTTACATATATAGATATTATTTCAAGCTGCTTTTATGCAATCACTCATTATTAATAAATTAAAAATGGCCCCAAACGATTAACCATCTATTATGGTGATAATATTAAATATTAGTGTATGTCTTTTTTTATAAATATTACATTATTTTGCATTTTAATCAATTAGAACAACCTGTATATTTACATCCATTTTTTCTAAATAACTTAGGTAGTTTCCATTGGCCAAAATACGTCAGATGGCACCTTGAGTTGAACGCTGAGACGGATTACCTCGTGCGAATTATTATAAATAAAAATATTCTGCTAACTATACATATTCTTTTTTTTTTACGTGAGGAAATCCTTTACGGATACCAGCCCGATTGGGGACTCGGACGTGGTTATGTGGGACTCAGGACTGGCAGATAGGCCGTCCGTATACCCACTAGAACCTCACAGTGCTTCTCCTCGACCACAACTAGCCTAGGCCATGGAAACCCCAATCTTCCGTGAACTGTCAGGTAGCCAGCAAGGCACGTCGCGGAATCAAGGGTGGTAGGCACCCTCGATAGCCTACTAAGAGTAGCACGCGGGAGCGACCAGCGCGCACCTACTCGGGCCAGGTGACTACGTAATCAGCTTCCCCAAGCTGAAAGGCTGAGACAGTGTTTTGACACTAGATTCTCTCTGACCACAAGCTATAAAAGCATACTTCTTAAAAATGAAAACAAAATTTTAGCCGGCGTACAATTTTAATTTATAATAATTACAATCTAAAATCAGCTTGGTTCCTTTTTATATCCTTTTAGTCTTCAGGGATTAAAATGCCTTTTTCTCTGGCACGCTCTTCGTACTTCTTCCTCCAGTTACCTTTGGGGTCATACTTGTCAGTCAATTCTTTCCATATAGCACGTTCATTCTTGATTAAATGATCTATTATGGTTGTGGTACCGTTAATTTGAGCTTCTGTGCACTTTACACAGCCGGTTTCAAGCGCATCTTGAATGTGTTCTGAAGAAATTATATTGTGTTTTTATTACGTCTACTGTTTTTGAAGTCATCGTGGCCTAATAAGTTTAAGTTTTAAAATAAGTTGGATGATGATTCGAATTCTTGTTTCGGGCATTTTATTTTTTTAGGAAATGTAAAAAATAAGTATTCTTAACACATACTTAACACATGTTTAGATAGACTTTTGTCTGTGATATGAATAACTAAACCTGTTTAGGTTTAGTGTGGTTACTGATTAGTTAATTTTTTTTTTTACTGAATAAAAAAATGGTAAAATCTTTAGATTATAAGTAGATTGGAAGTCCCGATGAAACTAACTTAGTTGTTACTTTTGACTATTATTATAAGGTTAATAAATCTTCGTTTATTTTCTTATTTAGCTCAGTCAATTGAATATATTTCCTATCTATCAATCCTAATCTATCTCTCTATCTATCCTAATACTTAACCAAGAACATTTCGAAATTAAAGTAGAATGAATGACCATTATAAATATTTGTGTGTTAGGTTAGGCTTAAGAGATTGTAAAAAATTTCTACTTAGAAGCTTTTAATTTCATATTTGTCAAACCACAGTTGTGTCAAAATGAAATAACATGATAGTTGTACATTGTGGTAAATATAATCAATCCTTAATATATCAGGTACCAAAAAGAAAGTGAGTTTGTTTCCGTGTTACGTTTTCACTCATATGTTTAACCGATTGTGATAAAATGTTGTATACATATTTCAAAAAGTAATCCATGAGGGAGGAGATAATCAAGAACATGAACAATTAATAAAAATAATATTGTTAAAAGATATCCAAAAATTTGGTGACTTTGAATAAAACCCAGCGCAAGCGTAGGTATCTAAGAACCAGCAAAAGCTGATGAAGCTGAAAAGCTGAGCTGAACATATTTTTTTCAATAGTGGTCAAACTAATACATTATTTAGTTGAATATTCAATTAAATATTACGAGACAATTATATTGTTTTTTTTTAACAGAAGAGGACTTTTTTTTTGTAAATTTTAGCTTTTACCCGCGATTATCACCGTACTTCTATAAATTAGGTCCCGATAATAATAAAAATATATGTACCACAACAAATAAAAATAGTTATCCAGGTATGATATACACACAATGTGAGGTTTGAAGTAATGTCTAATTTCATAAAATGCATTTCTATCATTTTTGTTTTATTTAGTTACATATACATACATATCAACATTGACAATTATAATAGTAGATGCTTTCTATTCACTTACCCTTGAGTTCCTTGCCTTCAGGACTACATTTGCCTTTGTCGAGGAGACAGTTAGCGTACGCGATCAGCAACCTCTTGTTTTCCAAGATCTCTTGAATATTGATTTTATCATACTTGTCTGTGTATTTGTCCACAGCAAGTACCGACACCAAGAGGCAGCAAACCAACACGATTGGTTTAGTAACCATCTGATAATAGACAAAGCAAATAGAGGTTTTAAATGATAACTATATAAAATATAGTTTATTAGTAATCTATTATCTGTAAGACTCACCGTCACAGTTTCACACTAGGTGTCTTGTGAATCAGTGCATAATGTCTCTCGTATTTATAGTTCATACCTAACATCTACCGTTTTACCTACGCCTAAGACAATAACACAAATATATCACACAGCATTCATTATAGCATCACAATCACTAATTAATTCAAATAAATCTATTTTATGTAATAAATAAGAATACAGTTTTTGAGAGATACCTATATAAATTCCAACGCCCAAAAACTTACATAAATTTATTAAATATACTTACTACTACTTACAGACACACAGTTTTACTGTTTTTGCTTGAGTAGGCTTAATAACCCTGGCCATACTATTTCCATTGCTGTTTTCCATAACTGTTGGGATACGTCATTTGTACAGTCTTTAACGTTCATGCTTTCACGTTTCTCCGCCCAATAAATTCGCGTGTGCGTTGTCTCTCAGTTAGTCAGTAAGTATCAGACGAGTTTAGATATATTGACAGGTTGTCGCCCACGGCCATTTTATTTTATTTTTACCTTTCTAAATTTCTACTTTGTGTCCAGTCCAATTACTCAAATATTTTATTACGAAGAAGAATTTTATACTAATATAAGTCTTATTAATCTTTAAAACGAAGATGTTTCCATTTTTTTAAAGTATAGTATTCATTTAATATATCGCGGTAGCATTGAATTATTGCACCACGGCGGCGCAGTGTGACATCGCGTCTGACCATATACTCGATAGTTCAAACCCCACTCGGGGAATAAATATATTTAAATTATATTCATTTCTCCGTTCAGGTGACAAGATACAGCGCGACGTTGCGTTCATCTCTTAACTTGCCACTAGATTTTTTCTGACTGGGCTTGGACTGACCAAAAAACCTAGTGTTGAGCGGCATAAAGCGTGAAGTTGAAAAAAAACTTTGAATTAAATTACTAATTATTATTTTCATCAATGTCTTAACCAATTGTTTTACAATTGGGAAGATTAACAAAATAACATGCGCGCAAACAGACTCGAGAATGACACAGCGAATTCAATATTTTATAACACAGTAATACCATGGCACTTCATGTATTTTAAAGACTAATTTATTGTGTGCTTTATATTCTAAGAGTATTCTGGAAAATAGCCGTAAATTATTCCTTAAGTACATGTTATATTTTATTTATAGAGTTTAACTCACGATTTCTTCCGTGGAATATGTTTAGATTAGATCTAAATAAAAATGTCCCTAGAAGTTTCTAAGAAACCATTTAGCTGTAATTGTTGTAAAGTAATATATATTGTTCTAAAACAACAGGTAATAAATATTAGTAATTGATATTGCAAAAAAAATAAGCTTTTTTTTTTATTTTCTTGCATCTGCATTCTTGTAGTTATACGTCTTAACTCATATACATGACAACATAACATATTTACAATGAAACTATTTTAACCGGATTAATCGCGTATAATTTTGGTATTCGAAAATACATTTTAGAACCCGACGTTTCGAACACTTTACAGTAGTCCGTGGTCACATGGTGGTTTAAAAATGTGTAATAATCGTGAAAATCAAAGAACTTGTTATATTTACAATGTTAAAAAAGCAAAAGATTTAAGCAAGTATAAAAGTAGTAGTATTCCTTTCTTCCTTTCAACACTAAAATACCAAATCTGACGTACACATAAATTGCTTTTGCTTGTAACACTATCGGGTTGCCGAGATCTCTTGAACCAACTCTGTAACCCCTAAGACCTTACGCCTTAAGACGTTTTGTAAGGACCGCCATTTTCTTGCCGCCAAGATGTTGTCGCCGTATCGTTTCGACACACGCCATAATCCAAGAACTGAACTGATCGATTATTTCAACTTATGTTTTGGCTTTATGACATCATAAGCCTATTTTATCCATGGAGTCATGAGGTTACTCCATAGATTTTATATAATATCTATACATATAATAAAAATGTAACTGATCGCTGTCTGTACATGGAAGATATATGAAAAAATATTATAAGGGGCATTTATGTATATAATAGAACCCAAAAAATGATTGTTAATTTTCTTTTCTGTTTCTATTTGTTGGTGCACGCTAATCTCAGAAACGGCTTAACCGATTTAAATACAAATTTGACTTTTGCATTGTGGCATGCTTCCTTTATCATTTAGTATTTTATTCAATCGGCTTATAAATTAAAAAGTTACAAACATTTACATTATAAATTTCAACATAGTTTGTGATTTAAGTGAGAACGCGCGCAGGCGAGAAATCCATATAGATAGAGAGTATGTAGCATGTAGTTTGTGCAGGCGAAACCGCGAACAGGTCGCTGATTTTATATAAATTTTTAATTTTGTAAACTGTAAAAATATATTGTATTATAAAATATATATCTTTGATGTATGAATATTATACATCAGTTATGGCTTTTTCAGTTTCAGTTTTGTTTCGGTTCGGTATTGTATTAGATTTGATCGGTCACGTGACCGCACAAATCTAATATTACACAAGAAATGTTATCACTATTTACTATAAATAATTTCTGGGGTCATTAAACCCGACAAACGTTCGTCGTTCGATTAATAACCATAAATTTCAATTTTTAATTACCCTAATAAAACAATTGGAAATTATGATTATTATTGTCAAAAAATTATTACGAAAAAAAATTTTTATGTCATTAACTGTCTCACTGTATACTGCACCCAATATCTCCTTTGGAGCTTGTACTTAACATATAATTTTTGTTCGGATTCCATAATCTTTATTTAATTGAATTGTAACGTATTATTTTATTCTGTGGCGGTACGAGTCTGAGTTTATCGGGTCAACAACGGGTCAATATATTTCAACAGAATTACAATTGATTAATGTTATGGAACTCCAACGTACTGTAACAATTAGCATAATATATGGAAATGGTATCTTAGCAGAAATTAATTATCGTGATGGGCATTATTTGTTGACATATTAAATTAAAAGATTGGAATATCTAGTGTAGGAATCTAAGATATCAGTAACGACTTGAATAATAATTCAAAATGTCCTTTATTCAAATAGACTTTTGCAGGCAGCACTTTTCAATCGTCGAATGAACATTCACCTGCCACCGGCTCGGAAGGCAGTTTTACTGAGAAACTTAACAGTTGCTTGCAAATTTATTATTTAATACCGTGGTACCTAACCTGCACCAAACTCAAATTAAATGACTTTTACACATTTTTGTCTCATAAATATTATTTTACTGAGTAATACGATTTACTTATTAGTGTTGTTTTTATAGTGACTATAAATTTCTGTATTAAATATGCATATACTCAGGCTCATAAAATACTTATTTACTTTCTGAAGTCGACTTGTTGGTATTGGACAAGCTTATGATTATTTCTCGTCTCTATCGTATATCTGTCACAGTTTTTAACTGGATACGTTGCCGGACAAACAAAATATTATACAATATATATACTGCAGCTGCAACTGTAAGTATACTTATATGTTCAAAAACATCTCGCAAAGAATCGAGATGCGCTTTTGTAAAGCTAAACTTTATTATGTCTGGGAAAGTACCGGATTATTTAAAAAAGATATATTCAGAATACGTATAAAAACGTATATATATTTATTGAAAATAAAAGAGAGATGAGAGCAATGTTGTTTGTATATAATAAAACTAAGCACTTTAAAACACATGTCCCACAGATTACCAGTTTTTTTTTCAAATTATGACTTTTGAAAGTTTCAACAAGTTCATCTAAACAGATGAAGATGAACATGCCTAAAGGCAAAGTTATGATCACAGCTATCTATATGTTTTTAGAATAGAGAACGCGTTACTTTAATAGGTATTTCGGAGAAGTGATTTTTAAAAATGATTAGCTACTTTTAAATCTGAACTTTGTATTACCTTATTGATTTTTAATTTAATAGTTACACTGACAGCTTTAGATATGCCAGCTGCAATCGTAAAAATATCTCATGTAGCTTTAATTTTGTTATCTGATATTAAAATTTTATTCCTTACATATATAGACTTGGACTAGATACAAACAGATCTTGTTACCATAGAAGAGAAATGATAATAATTCAAATATCGAACCCACAACTATAGTTTATACAGTCAGACGCTGTATAATGGCCTCATGATGATATAGATAAATGCTCATAAATAAGATATAAGCATTTATACACAAATTGTTTATCACAACTATACATATGGCTAACAATTAACCTTCATACTAAAACAATAATATACATAACACTATTGCTCGTTCTTGACAATTGCTTGTTGTTATGTACCTACATATGTAAGTACTATTAGACATTAAGAATTTTAAGACATAGTATTTAATGATCAGCATCTATAATATATTTTCAATATCATATATGCATTACTATAAATGCAAAAGTGACTCTGTATCTGTGATGTCATCACGGCCAAACCGCTGAACCGATTATGATGATTTTTTATATAGATATACACGAGGGAATTCTTGGAATAAACAAAGGTATAAACATAGGGAAATCTTGGAATTAACATAGGCTAATTTTCCTCCTATTTTTTTAGAATTTCATTAAAATACAAAGCAGCTATAGTTCAGGCGGGCGAAGCCTCGGGCAAATAGCTCCGCTAGTTTAGAATAAGTATAAAATATACACAAACATTGTTGTTACATCCATGGATGCTGCCACTTGACGTTAAAACGCAAAGACACTATAATGACGCTACTAGCCTTCTAATGTCCATTGGATAAATCAAACGAACTTCTTTAACCATCTATGTATAATATGGTATTTATTATTTTTTGTACACAAAACAACTTACTATTGTTATTTAATTGTATAGGTATTACTTTTGGATTTTTAACCTAACACAGTTAGTATTCGTAACATAAAAATTATTAGAAAACGTATAAAAAATTTGATAGCAGCGGGATTTGAACCCGAAAATCCCGGGTTCAAATCCCGCTGCGTTCTAAATATGTCTATTTCAATTTCCTTAGTGTGGGAATAACACTTAAACAAATTTTAACAAAATATATATTTAATAAATAGCATTCTCTCTTGCCAGACGATTGTTCGTAGAATAATCTTTGGGTAGGAGAAATTTTTAAATATCTCTCTACAGAGATGCTAACAACAAATATAAGTTGTAATAAGGGTATAAGACGGGTTCAAATCCCGTTCAAATTTTTATACGTTTTCTAAATATGTCTTTTTCAATTTCCTTAGCGTGGGAATAACACTTTAAAAAATGTTAACAAAATATAAAAGCTATTACTTTTCTATCACAAGTTATGATTTATTTTGTATATGTATTTGTTTATGTTCGCTGTTTAAAAGTAAAATATGAAATATATCTGCTTTGTATATTATCATTACATTACTACGTGAAGAAAGAATTCTGTATATAAAATAAGTTTTCAGTTTATAAAATCATACAGACGCAGGAGAATAAAATTTGGAATTAACTATTCCAGTCCCTTTAATTTTTTCCATTCCATTCCACGTTTACTTTTTATTATAAAAATGCATTAGAAATACAATAAATTCATAAAATAGATACTAAAGAAACTATCAAGTGTTTCACGTGAAATTTAGTATAAATTTATTTTACGCGTCAGAGAGTCTACTAGTTTCTTAATTAAATTAAGTTTGAAATATTTAAGTAGGTACACGGAACAATATCAATTCTCCGTACCTAATTATAATATTTATTAATATAATAACTCCACTCGAGGTAATGATTTAAATTATTTTTATTTCCCCACTTTGGTAAGACGAAGCGTAGCGTTTAGTTCCGCTACATAACACGCAATATCTCAAATTCTAATGATTCTAATATTTTAGACATGCGTTTAGTAGAAATTGTCTTTGGGTAGCAGAAATTTCTAACAATCTGTCTTCACACACACACACTCTCTGCCTGCCACGCTAAGCGGAAACTAATATCTCAAATACAACGCTGCCAAGAAAAGTATGTTTGGAATTGTATACATCAACAGAAGACTTGCTGAGTGTATGTATATATATAGTATTTTTAGCCCAAAGAAATTAAATGAACGGCAACAGGTGTCACATTTTTGAAAATCTTAACCTGAATTCATTTTCTAAACTGAAGCAGTTAACGAGCAGAAGTTGTTTAGTTTGTTAAGATATGAAAAAGTCTTATTATTCGTATAATAGTATCCGTTATATAATAATATTTTTCTTATTTGTTGCTAAAGACGCTACCAAAAACATGATAGCTGAGTTAAAATGTTTCAACGTTGAAACAATAGGTAACAGTCGAAAATAAAAAAAAATAATATAATTATGTAACGTATATCTCACAGTTCAAGGTTCGACAAAATTATGACGAGGCCACGATTGTACTTGAAATATTTTGTTTAACATTGAAGGGTGCTTGAAATACTTTATTTATAATAGAATTTTTTTAATACTTTTATATGTGATATCGACGTAATTACACACTTGTTTGTGGATTTGATTAATGATAAAATTATAGTTTGCGTGGAGTCTAAGACTCTTGTTATATAATTTCTTTAACCCCAAGCCTCTAACTTCGATAGTTTGGAGAGAAGGGGCTCTCCCAAAGACCCCACGATAAATTTCAGCTTATACACCCAACAAATTAGGATACGCGATGTTTCTCAGTCAGTCAGTGAGTGACTTCACAGTTTTATATTTTAGAGTATAAGATGAGACTTTTCTTTTTACATAAATCCGCAAAACGTCTATTTTTTTAAAGATATATGAATCAAAAAATAATAATCAATATTTTTTATTTTCATATAAGTTTTGGTGCAATAGCTTGTAATGAATCCGTTGCATAAAATTGTATTGTACGGTCAATAGTCAATTAATTTTGAATTGACATATAAAAATTCAAATTTAGGTATAAAAGGCTTAGACTTACATTCGTAGTTTTTGTTTGTTTTCTAAGATATAAATATATTTTAGCTATTTAAACTAAAGATTTATATTTCGGTACAGTAAAATTGAGATACGCTTGTATAAATTCCATATAAACGTAATAGGTATTATTTAAAATGGTAAATATAAGTAAAATATAGACAATTGTATGTTTATATCTTACATACGCACAATGTACTAACATACACATAAGCTTAAGCTTGAAAATTCTTAAATTACCACTTCTCTGTCCAAATCAAATTAATTAAGTATTTTTAAATAAGATATTATTTTCATTTTGCATATTGTACCTAAAAAAACCCAAGTATAAGAACAAGTTTTTTTTTGTGCATACTTTGTTTCTCATGCGCGACGTAACTACATATTGTATGCGAAGACAATTTAGGTAAGCTACGCTCGTAAATATTGTTTTAGAACTCACAAACTATAAAGAACACTCAAAAACTTATTATCTCCTTATCGTAGTCATCCAGGCAAAGTTATATAGAAAGAAAATATTGTCTTATCATCAGATCTGGGCACGGGTACATTTTCAATCAAGCAAATAGAATAGCAATAAGTGTAACTTTATTTCTGGACAAGTTACAGGCAGCTACAAGCTGCTTATGAAGTTTTCGCAAGTGTAAGTTCTCACAGGCTCATTAAAATGTATAGATATATATAGGATATTTATTGGAATTTGGCCTACTATTGAGTAATTATTGCCGGGCATTACGTTAAAGTAGACATAACTCACATAAAGTATAACAAATAATGAAACATATTATTTCATAATAAATTATATTTCATATTGAATACAGTTATGTAATATTTAAAACAAAAACAGGATGATAAGTTATACAGAATTCATAAAAAAATGTTTGAATGTAGTTTTAATAAGCATTTTAAAAATCCTTGAATAAAGTGTAAAAACGTGCAAGCGTTAAAACTACACGAGAATAATAAATTATCTAACCTCTGATGAGGATAAATGATGTTTTAATGTAATAAAAGTGTTATTTAGTAAAAGTGAAAAACATTTTTTTTTTTCATTTGGCAAAGGGTAGGTAGGTACTTGTATTACCGTAACATAATTATATGATTGGGTTAAGACAAAATATGAGGTTAAAATTAATTTGAAACCATCGTAGCAGTGAGACAGCGTTTGACTGTAAACGCGATTGGTCGTGGGTTCGATTCCCCTCGGGGAATATGCTTGATTATGAACACACTACGATTTATATTAAGAATATTTTCATTTCTCCGCTCTGGTACCTTAGACAAAGCGCGGCATTGAGTTCCGCCACTCAACATGCAATGTCTCAAATTCAGGTGGGAAGTATAGAACGGAGTGACTTAACACTTTGTTTGCAGGGAAAAGCATGATGCTGGAAAACATCTTTATTTGACTCTTATATAAACCCTACTTACTCTAAGAGTAAATTCTGTAAGACATAACTCATGTTAAAGCCAAAATGAGAAATTAATCTATAAACTGCTTTAAATATGGCATTATAAATGAACTGGAAAGGAAAGGACAGGACATACTGTCCAAATTCACTTTTAAAGAATATACTTAAGGAAAAAAGTTGCACAAAGCATATTTAAAGGTATAGTAGGAATTTCTTTATGATTGATGAATCCAAACAAATAAACATAATATACAAAACATTACGATTTCAATTTATTTTGTAAGCGTGTTGTGTCTTTGCGAGATCCAACCGACATTTAATTATATGACAAAGATACATGTTAAACCGACTGTAAATAGTAATTAAAATAATATAAAAGAATATATTAATTTTCTTTGCACTTTCTTTATGAAACGTAATTATTATAAAGCATTTTTAGAAAACGTATAACATTGTGGAACTCGTATCCTCGTTATTTTGAATTTTTTCTCGCATCACACAACAATCATACAAAATTGTGTACTCGTATTGTGTGTTTGTGTGCATTAGTGGAGACCTATTTTAAAATCTGGTTTTACACTTTGTTTATACTCCATAGGCAGAGGGTCCATAAGTATTTATATAAAAGACTGTTATTACAAATTTTAAAGTTGAAAAAAATGTTCTAAGTTAACAAAAATGATTCAATCATTCAAAAAACACATCAATTCAAAAACGCCATCGTGATGCAGTTGGAAATCGATATTCAGTTGGCGGTCTATTTTATCGATTTTGTAAAACATTCGGTAAATGGCCATTAACAGCGGAGCAAAAATGTGGGGAAGCGAGAACCGAAACCATTTGCTATTGTTATACGAGTAATGTGTATAAGTGGTTGAAACATAATTTTGAGACTGGTTCCAATCTAGAAAGATATGCAACATATTTATAATATTTTAATATTTTTTAAATTCTACTCTCACAGTTAGGATATATAAAAAACAAAATATTAAAATATTTAATAAATAATATACTCTCTTACCAAACTATTGTTCTTAGAAATAATGCTAAAATATGCTAAAAAAATAAGTTCTATTATACATCCGGGTAAAACGCACGAGTGTGTCTTAGCGGTCAGAGAGTTCGATAAAGAGGTGGAGGTTCGAATCCCACTACGTTCAAATATATTTTTTAAAATGTTTATAACTATATGAAAAATATTTATATTCTATAGACACGATTCTTAAACAAAACAAACGATTATTAAAGACAATTTGCATTTTATAATCATTGACATGAAACTGTAAAAATATTTAATACTTAGTTGTTAAGATTCATTAGCTCTGCAATATTGTAAGTAAATTGAATCATCTGTAAAATGATTATGCTGGAAACGTAATTCAGCTAGCTAACTAATATTTGTTACCTTATAATATTATTGCCACATTCAATTATTTTTTTTATTACCAATTACCTCAGACCCATTTTCCTTTAGAAATTTTAGTAACAATTTTATTCCTTTGGCTTACTTTATGTGTTCATTACCACCGTCGGCATTTAAAACCGGCGTTAAGTAGGTATTTTCGGCCACTGCGTTTCCAATTAGGTAATATTTGTATTTTATTTAATAATAAATCAAGGTTATATTTTAACAAATTTTGCAAGCAATGTAGAATTTGATAAACCTGTAATAGTTAGACAAAATACCGTAGTTATTGCATAATTTTTTTTTTATACCATGTGAGTTCAAATTGTTTTAATTTCTACTATTTACCTTCAAATTTGATACAGATTACTATGTAAAAATATGTTGACAAATAAGACTTTTATCACTTTCAAATTACTTGAATTTACTTCCTAAATTTCATTTGTAAGTTTGTAGCTGCTTGTGCTTATTTATATTTTCCAGAAAAACAGAACAAAAATTATCCCTACATCCTATAGTAATCAAATCAAATGTTATTTACCTTTGAAATAACGCCTTATAGAAATATAATAGCAAATACCTTAAATAAATAAATGCTTATTAATAACGGAAGTTTAACACTAAATATGGCTTTGTACATTTTTTAAAGTGTTATTCACATATTTTTTTATAGGCTTTCTAAAAATGTTTTTGTTAAATATGGTGTTTTAGTTCTTGTATAATGAAGACTGGTTTGACTTTATGAAATTTGATAAATATTTAATAAATAATACGCTCTGTTTTATTCAATTTGGTATATTCAATTTGGCTGCCAAAGTGTAAAATACAACTCATATCTAATCCATGTATGATGCTTATGCATTTCAATCACTTAGAGAACTGATTCTATTTAATTTCTATAGGACTGTCTATGTCAAACTATATCGGCACTGCTTACGTAATTGTCTGTAAATAATTGAAGCAATATATCACACGGTATACCGTGTATATATACAAGACTATAGATTTTTTCAATCTCAATAACGGACGATAGTAAAAAAATAAAATGTTATTTTATTACAGTCAGCCATTATAATAAAACAATATTATAGGTTTTAACGAACATAAATATATAACTAATAGCTTTATTTATTTTTGTTACTTAAAGATGGTACATTAAATACCTATTAAAGCATTTAGTTTTGTATTTCATTAGATTCACAGCAACACAACAAAGGTCAGTCCAGTTCACGTCAATTCGACAATACTTATGGCTCTAGAGAGCTGTGAGCTGAAAAAGTTAGAAAATAAATATTTATTAAAAACTACAATCCACTTGGACATAATTATTGACAAACACGCATTGGCACATTTTTTAATGTTACACCAGATTACAGGTTAACTATTTTTTGCCATAACTTGTTAGTTCAGAGCCGCTAATTACACAAATTAGCTACTGTATTGTTAATAAATATGACTAAAAAGCATACTTGTGGCATCTTACCCTACCCTTACATTGGACGAAGCATCATGAGAAAAAATCTTACACATGTTCAACCTCATCTCCGAAATTAGTACCTCATTTTATACTAAAACAAAGTTAAAGTAAAGTTTTATTTATATATATTTTTTTAATGTATATATTTAATTTATTATTACAATTTATTATAACATAATTTGGTTTTTATTTCTTTTCTTTTCTCTACAGGATTTACCCGCAAATTGTAACGTACACTTCCACAGGTTGACTGGAAGAGATCTTTTCTAGAGATAAATCCACCCTTGTTAACTATAAAACTTTATTGCTTTTACTTTGTTTTTTTTTTAATACAATAAAGATCAATAAAGATATAAAACAATCTACAAAGACCAAGAAAATAAATGTATTTTTTGACTAAGTTAAACTTGCTACGTCGGGACTTGCGCAAGAGACGGAAGTGTAAACTGTATAGAATTACAATTTTTCCTCTACAATGCGTTCTAAGGGCCTTAGAACAATTGATAAAGAAGGTCATAACTGCAACTTTATAATTATATTTTTTAATTAAGTTTTTTTGCAAATAACGCCAGCAATGATGACTCAATATGGATGCACTAAAGGCTAAGTAGATTATATTGGTTATTACTTTACATATACAACGTATCCCAAAACTAAAATTGATTATTGAAATTACTACAATTGATGCAACTCCGTTCTTGTTTCCGAAAGGTGCACATATTTTTTTCTGGTGATTAGTTTTTTTAGTATTTCGTACATTCTGTAATTTTGATTATATGCGTCAGCTTTCAAAAATACTTGCATGCTTTAGTATTGTCGATAGATTTTTTTCTTTCATGATCAGTGAAAATTGTGAAAAAAATATTTTAAGACATCTATATTGTAATAGAATACAAAAATATTGTGCTTATACATTAAGTATTTTTAGGAAAAAATAATTTTGGGAGATGAAAATCCAGTAATAGAATAAAAATCTGTTTTTAAAATTTTGTCTACCAGTTTGTCTGACTTATCTGTTTGCGCACGCGCACGACTTCGTAGTTACTGCATTTGAATGAAACTTTTTTGTCGTACAGCTTTAAACCCTGAGTAGGGTTTATTTTTTTCGAAGAGTGGAGATGTCTTTATGTACCAGCTAAACGTAAAAAATAAATATAAGCCGCTTAAATAAAATTTGTTTAGTATGATATCCATTTTCCGTTGACATATACTAATTAAAGATTCGGAACAACTGATTAAGAATTATTTGAAGAAACATAATAGTCTAGCTTAGCTAGTGAGAATAAGTAAATGTCCCCTTAACAAAAAATGTTCAACGTTATAGATATTTTCAATTGACCAACATAGGAAATCTGCAAAATCTGAAAAAAAACCTTGATAACCCAGCTAAACTATAAGAAATATGTAAATGGTTCATTAGTAAGAATTGGTCAGCATGATGGGCAGTTTTCATTAACAAATAAAAATCATTAAACTATTTGCGGCCATTGTATACAAAATTATCACAGTTGTGGGTTCGGTTCAAACTTGAGGGATTTGTATTGGTTTTTATTTTGTCCCTCGCAAGACTAAGATAGGCGTTGGGTTTCAGCATTCAATACTCCGAGTCTCAAATTCAGGTGGAATAATGAGAACCGAGTGTCACTAAGTTCTTTTTGTTTGGCGTAAAGCTGAAATAGAAATTACAATCGTTTGATATGGACTACCTTATTATTTTTTTGTTAAAGACAAGAACATTACCACCTTAAAGGATGTCATCATAGTTTTGGGTCAATTTCAATGCGAACATGTGGTAAAAAAAAAGAGTCCACGAAAATGAAGTTGCGTGCATTAAGTAGTTTCAAATATAATAACTAAGACAAATCTGCAAAATTTCATAATTTTATGTAATTGTAATAAGCAAAAATATTATTAACTTATATAGAATATTTTATGTTTATTAAGAAGTCCTGTCAAGATAAACTTATAACAAATTATGGACTTAGAAAAATTCGAAACATTACGTGTAAAATGGCAGAACTAAAAAACACGTTCTATCATAGGAAACGAGGAAACAGATTTCTTTCACAATTAAAAAATATTATTACGATCTAAGGACATGTTATGTGGACATTTAATATAGTATTTAATATAACTAAGGACTTATTTTCTTACGTGTATATTAAAATCACATCATATAGAATATGTTCCAGATTATACATTCTTCAGTGTTTTCATTCATTCATTTGAGTGTTCAAAAGAATTACTGATACCTGCTTGTTGATCTCTCTGCACTTGTTTTTATTTTCCCATTTTAAACTTTTATGTGAACGTCAAAGACGTGAAAAATATTAATGTTATAATTTATAAACATGGTATTTATGTGCAATTTTATTAAAATGACGTATGTTTTTTTTTAATTCCGAGAGTGTTTTCTTTAAAATTACTTCATATATTTCAAAATACAGCAAAATATGACTAGAACTATTATTATATGGATACATTAGGAGTCTATCGAATAATGTATAGAATAAATAAGGCATTAATAATAATTAAAAAGACAAACAACGAATAATAATGTCTTGCAAGACAAGCTTATACTTCTTACTCGATTGACGGAACCGATGATTTCCATCCGCGGGAAACTATTGTCCAATCATTGATTCACAGCCCTTCAATGTGTGTGACGCCAATAGCGCAACGTTTACTTGTTTTCTGCAGTATAAATATCCTTAGCAAAGCGTGAGATCTTCACAGCTAAGTCAGATTCGATCAGTGAGTACTATCAGGATCGACACAAAGGTATGTAAGCAAATATTATTAATTTAATTCCACGGTTCTCATTTAAGGTAAGAAATGTTAGGGAGATCTACTATTTTATTTTTCATTTTCCACCCACATTTCCACTGTCTAACAATATTCAGATGAATGTTGTTAGACAGTGCATAAACCCTTGTATAATTAGATTATTATAAAAGGGTTTATGCGTGGGATATTTTCGAAAATCAAACCTATATGTAATTTCATAATAACGTATGATGTTTGATTGCTTGATAAAATTTAGGTTTGTTAATATGTTCATTTGTTTAAGATAACATAAATATATAAGTTATGTTATCATGAACATATTGACTTAAAACGAAAACTGAAAAAAAAAAAATTCCTTTCATAAGCCTCGTTTGTCTTTTTTGCATGCATTTATGAGATGGCTATGCTAATCCCTTTTTATTTTCTTCTCAAACAAACATATTGCTTGCTAAGTAGTTATACGACTGACGCAGTTAGAATCTAATTAGCAAAACTAAGACATAAGTGTCAAATATCAATATTTCCTCAAGTAATATTTAAAGTTATAACGAATCAACGAATCATTTTGATGCAACCAGTGGGTTGCTACAGTGTCGTAGGTCACGACTATATTAACGAGGTACTACTTTCATATACTCGATATAAAATATGCACTATTGCTGTTTGGTTTGTTTTACTAATTTATTATTATAAATTTTGCTTAACTATTGTAACTTTAACTCCACTTTAATGGACCAAATACTTATATGGACAATTCACTTTTTTCTCTCCTCTTTATTAAATTATGTTTACAAAGACTACTTTAAACAATCATTCCATGCGTTCATTTTTCTACCATAATTTGCTTACACCGTATTTTGCAATTGTGTGTGTTAATAATATGAACGGTTCAATTATGCAGGAAGGGAGTGACAATAGCTTATTATCTGATAATAAAACAATAGGCAATTATGACAATTAAGGTATTATACCCAGTACTTCTTTATAGGACTCAACTAAACATGTTTATATACTCCTGACTATCTCAGTGTTAAAGATTGAACGCTGTAAATTCTGGGAACAAAATTTATAATTATCAAAATTTAAAGATTTCTTATATAAACAAAAATGTGTAACAAAAATATTTACTTTATAGTTGAAAATTAAGTGTTTTACATTGGTTTATATCTTTACAGATCAAGCATGAAGTCCATGATTCTAGTTGCATTGATGTGTTTGGTGGCAGTAGCATTGGGCAAGCCAGCTTCTACTTACACAGACAAATGGGACAACCTCAACATAGAAGAAATTCTTGAATCTCAACGCCTTTTAAAAGGTTACGTTGATTGTTTACTAGACAGAGGTCGGTGTACGTCAGACGCTAAAACTCTAAAGGAAACTCTACCTGATGCCTTGGAAAATGATTGTAATAAATGCACTGAAAAGCAAAAATCTGGTTCTGATAAGGTAATTAGACATCTGGTAAACAAACGTCCCGATTTGTGGAAAGAAATGTCCGTCAAGTATGACCCTAACCACATCTATCAAGAGAAATACAAGGACAAACTTGAAAGTATCAAAGGAAAGGCCTAATTATGTTTATTTGCTTAACATATTGTTTCAAAATTTGTTTGTGATATAGCAAGGTCATTGTAATTTGTGAAATAAAATTCTTTATTTTAAACTTTTTAATTATTAAATATACATACTTACATATATTACAAAATCAGAACCCTTTACTAGGTTCATTATTCACAAAGAAATTAATCTTCTTCTTCTATAAAAGTATTAAAATTCTGTCTATATATTTTATTTTTATCATATTTATCGACAAGTTGATTCCATGCATCTGGATGGCTTTTCATAACAGCTTTTATAACTTGCCGAATCAGTTGCTTTTGTTTTGAAGTACATTTTCCACATGTGGTTTCGACAGCTTCAGGTATTGCTTCTAGAAATGAAAAATGATACAATAAAATAAGTATAAATATTAAACTTATATTTGAACATGTATAATCAAACCCGTTTTTTAAAAATTTCAAATGTGTGAATTACACTTTAAAAAAAGGTAAATGTATAATCTTAACTTAAAGTATTAAAATTGTAACTATTATTAAATCCAGACCGAAAGCGACAAGAAATCATAGAAATAAGACAGAAAAGCTATGATTTAAAAATGGCATCTTAAGTTAATTCCTCATGCTCATTGAATGGTTAACTAGAAAAATGTAATAAAATACTAACTTTTAAAATCTCTGGCATCTGGTGTGCAAGGCCCTTGATCCAAAAAGCACTTAGTATATCCTAGCAAAATTCTATCATTTTCCAGTAAAGGTTGTATGTCAAAATCATCATATCGTGAGCTATACAAATCCGTTAAGACCAAAGGTAAAGCTATTAGGAAGGCTATAAAAATTTTCATTGACTGAAAGAAACAATTACATACCTGTTATTTAATATTACTCATGTTTATATTGAACAAGAAACTTTTTATTTTTATATAATTCTTTTTTATAATTATATTATTGTTGCTTCGTTTTTCTCTCGTTTATTGGGCTACACAGAGACAACCCATTGTTAAATCACTCCGTTCTCTACTTTTCTCTTATTTTAGAGGGAATCAATTAATGCCGCTATATTAGTGCCTAAATACCTTTAGGTATTGACACCTAGAGACACAAAAACAGAATATAATATCATAGGCTATGAAATAAGTATCTTTTATATTTTACAATACAAAAAAAAACTTGAATATTAGAAGTCCAATTATATATAATTTATGTATATCTGTACTCGTAATTTTATTTTAAGTTTTTCGACTTTGATTTATTTTATGAAATTACAATCAAAATAAATTCGTAATGATCAATTGTACAATACTTACATATGTTTTACTATTGGCCTCTTTGGTAAAAACCCTAACATGACTAAAGCATGGATTAGAATCCCTCAACTATTTATAGAACACAGGGCTGTTATTACATGAGTATACAAGCCGTAACCGACAATTTACTATCTTTGGAATCACGGGACCTATTACTGTATTCATAAGATGTGACAAATAACACTTAATTATTATCGATCCATTATCTTTAAATTCATAAGGTACCGAAGGTATTTTTTAATAAGCAATAATTCTTGAACTTGATTCCGTTAAGTAATTTCTTTTTTATTTTTTATTATTATATTTAGGCCGTTACGGCGCGGGATAGCTTCTAACTGCAAACGCGATTGGTTGTTGGTTAGATTCCCATTCGGGGAATTATTATATTTAAAATATTTTCATTTCTTCAATCTGTTACCTAAGACAAATTTCGTAAATATGCATGCATATATTGCATGCCAGGTGGCGGAACAAAAATTTGGAAGGGTAATATTTTTAAATATAAACATTATCCTTATAGAAATTATTACTTTCCCACATATACCATAATCTAACAATCCTAAAGGATACTCTTTCTACTTATATTATGCAGAAATCTATTATATAATTAAGTTCTTTTGTTATTTATTTTATGTTATATACCGTTAACGTAAGGTTATATTAGAAAAAGTCATTAAAACACAATCGAATAGCATTATTTGAAATAACATAGAAAATATAACATTTTATAAATGTCTTGTCAAAGTAACGTCAAATAGCTTTTTGTACAAGTATTTAATATATATTTTTGTCGTGAATATTTTGTGCGACTCTCATCATGCCAGTGGATTGTCAACGTAGTACAAGTGGAGGCAAAGGTAACCTAGGAATGTTCATTGAGAGGGAACCAAGGATATGTGCTGCTGGCCTACCAACAGCTCAGCCGGATGATTTCGTAAAAGACAGTTTGCAGCATTATTTATTAAAAGATGAAGTAGATGCTTTGATAAGTGATGCTATTAAACCTGCAACGAAACCCAAGCCGTTGCCACCATTACGTCATCCCATACCACTTGACAAACGATTCGCTGGACCATTCGGACAGGTTGCTGAACTCATTAATCCTCCGATAAAAACTAAATTCCGTACTTTGGTTGACGACCTTAAAGATACTCCTTATTATTCGTATTGGAAACAACCTCTAGGTGCAACTGCAGACCAAGTTCCAATGCTACCTGAAGGTTTTGATGCATTCGGAACAACTTTTGGCAAAAAAACTGATTTTCATGGCCGTTTGTATGATATTGTTATGCCAAAAGAGCCTATGTTATATAGTGAACGTCAAAAAGCCAAACAAGCGGGTGTTCAAGTTGCCCGTAATTATTGTAGTCCGCCTTTTAAACCTGACTTGACATTTGGTCACAGGACGTTTGTTGATAAACGTGGCTCTTATGCCAAATGTTGCGTTACTGATGACAGAATCTTGCTAGGTAATAGTCGATGCACTATTTTAAATAGCATTCAGTCTCATATTCAAGAAGTGAATCAACCTAGGGTAGGCACTGTGCTGGCTCCTAATAAAAACGTAAATAATTTACCAGAAGGACATGCCTTTGGAAAAATGAAAGTTTCTGATAATCTCGCTGAATGTTTAACATTTTGTAATATAAATCCGAACACAGACTTTTATAGAAAATGCTTAGCTCATCTTAATAGTCTTCGAAAATGTTTGTCTGTTCGTTTTCTTCCAACATTTTTTCGTAAATTTTATTTAAATATAAAATTTCATGATAAAGAAAAATCGGGCTGGCTGGAAAGATCTATTATTTACAATGAATGTGCATCAAAGCTTATACGATTTGATTCAACACTGATAGAACCGTTATTGTCTATGTGGAATGCTTTTGATGGAATCAATATTGAATATAAAACATTTGTCTACATTATTAACTTTAAAGAACCTTTACCAGAACTTCCTAAAATGATGGATTTACCTTTAGACTGTCTAGACTTTCGAACAACTTATACAGATATGGTAAAGCCTGGACAAGAAGAAAACCGCCTACCGGTTGCGGGATTACCATCAGGTAGATATTTCGATTTAGATTATCCTATAACACCAGAAAGATGTTGTAAAGCAGATAGAACATGTTTACCTCAAGAATCTGATGTAAAATCTAGTCTCTGTCCAAGTATTTTAACATTATTACACGTAAATCATAGAGATATGTATGGTAAACGTAGTCCAGAAATAATAAAGAAAGTTTTCGAAGCTGCTGGAGTATCGATGGATGAGAAAAAATTTAATAGTGTTTGGGAAGAAGCGAAAAAATATCACTCGGAAGGGTTAGTTTGTTATGAAACGTTTCGAAGAGCTTTAGATGCTTACACTAAAAATTTGAAATAAATTCATATATATAAAGACAAAAATTTTTTTTGTTGCTATCTCAAAATGTATATTTGGTACAAAACACAAAAAATAGAAGTAACTATTATATAATCTCATCACTTAGTTATTTACGTTATGCTTTAAGAAATTCCGCGAAAGCCTGTCCATATTTTCCCTGTGGATCATAGTAAGCAACAAGTTCTTTCCATATTTGAGGATGCCTTTCTTTAACTTCTTTCACCAATTGCCTTCCCATTTGCTTTTGCTTATCAGTACATTTAGCACATCCTGTGTCCAATGCTTCAGGGAGCTTTTCTAAAATAAATATTTTTTTTGTTATGTTAAAACAATTTCCATTAATGAAGGATTAGTATAAAATAAATGAGATATATCTTAACAAAATATTATATTGGATGTATGGCTTAGTATTTATAATGATAAAACTGTAATGTTAATGCGTTGGCAAAAAAATAAATCCTGATAATATATTGCAACGTTTATATTCAGTTAATAAAGGATGAGTATAAAATAAATGAGATATATCTTAAAAAAATATTATATTGGATGTATGGCTTAGTATTTATAATAATAAAATTGTAATGTTAATGCGTTGGCAAAAAAATAAATCCTGATAATATATTGCAACATATAGGAAGTAATTTCTCGGGCCTGATTAAAAAAAAATCTAGATTAGACCCAGTAACCCTCATAATAGACGACAAAATATAGAGACAGGACTAATATAATATGTTTTTCTAGATTCTCATTGCCTATCCTATAAAAATATGCAGATAAAATATTTCGAAACAAATCGACATTATCATTCAGCATACTAATTGTTTCTATTTTATTTCTAGAACACAAATGTTCAGTTTCTTACCTTTAAGTTTCTTGACCTCTGGAGTACACGGTCCTTTATCGAGTAAGCACTTGGAATAAGACGCTATAAGTCTGTCATTACCCAAAACTTCAGAAAGATTTATATCGTCGTTGGAAGAGTCATATTTTTCTTCGGCAAAAACCAAGGCGATGGCAAAGAACAGAAGAATGATCTTCATTATAAAGCTCGAATGAATACAACAATGTGTAAGCTACGATGCGATGTGATCAGAAAAACTACACTTATACTGTATTTATATGGATTTTATATGGATTAAAACCTAGGAAATACCGCCAGAGACAAATACGTTTAAATAATTATCTAACAAGTTAATATGTCCTTGTTATGTCGACGCATTATAATCTAATATGCATGCATATGCATTTCTGTGTTAAGCGATCAATTGATTATAATTCATTCGTGTGGTCAGAGGAAATATACAGACAATTTAAAACAAGAACAACTATTCTCCTTACTATTTTTTATTTTTATTTAATAAATGCGTCTTAATAATACTTGGCGAGCTTAATTATACGTCAAATGACGACAGCATTTTAGTTAATAGGCTCTATGTAAATGATATTTACATAGAGCCGTCACAAAAGTTAAATTTTTACACATTTGCAAAATTTTCATTTTAAAATAAATTAAATTCTGCAGTCATTTGTATAAATGAGCAACTAAACTAGATTTAAATATAGCTTACTATCTAAACACCAGTAACTAAGAATGAATATAGTGCTTCTCTATTAGCTTGTGTCGGGTCGTATTTATCGAGGAGTTCTACAAAACGAGGTTCACTCTTCGACTTGATACCCAAGAGTAACTTGCGGACAACGGCCTTTTGCTTGAGAGAGCATCTTCCACATGCAGTTGATAAAGTTTCTGGTAGAGCACCTAAAATAAAAAAATATGAAAAATTTAATTTTTACGTAAAATATTATTACAATAGAAGTACATATATTCATAATTTAATTAACTTTAAGGCGATCGTAGCGCTGTGGGACAGGTCTGCTCACACGATAGCGGTCGATAGATAGGGTCGATGCCCATTTGCGAATAAGTATAATATATTTACGTAACTTTATTTTCCCCAATTTAATATGACAAAGTACGGCTTTAAACGTCACCGCTCAAAACACTTGTCACTGTCGAATTCGAATTACAAGTTGAGAACGAAATGTGACATAAAGCGGTATATCGCACTAGCACTAATATACGCGAGAAAGAGTGAAGCTGCTTTTTTATGGAACCTAATATTAAATTGATGATGAATGTAATGTTAAAATTATAATATTATTCAAATAGCAATAGGCAATACAATAATTTTACACTAACAACAAAAAATTTAGAAATAGGCTTTTAAAGCTTAATTATCATATAATGTCTAGGCGTAAATTACAATTATGTGTCAAAATCAAAAGCTGTCATTATATAGGTAATTTAATTCAGACGAGTCAATATCGTATTACAACAATTGATAAAACTTTATTTTCCAATTATAATCTATTTCGTGTAAAAATCTTAGGCTTATTTTTATGAGCTACGTAAGGAAAGGTACCAATTAAGATGATAAAACAAATTACACTTAAGTAATAGTAATAAACAACGGACGTCCATATAAGTCAGAAAATGATGACACTCACGTTTAAAGTTCTTGCCGTCTTTAGTACAAGGTCCTTTGTCCATGACACACTTGTAATAGGCAAGTAGAATTCTGTCATTTTGAATTATAGAATCTGCATTGAAATTATCATATCTATTTACAAACTGTTGGTATTGTTGTGCTGCACAGGATGCCACCACCGTCAGCGCACATACACATAGCAACCAATTATTCATATCCTGGAGAAAAAATACAAGTACTACAATAGGACATTACAAGATGTTAATAACAAATTTTAAATATATTTATAATATAATAATAATAAATAGGCTTGGTGATGAATAAATTTATTCTCTAATGAATGTTTCTATCAGAATGACCTGATTCATTCACAATGAACGCCCATATGAGCAAAAAAAGAGTTTAATTTAATACTCATCATGCATATTTATTTTATTATTTAATCATGTCATGAATATTGCCATTTTTTTAAATATAATTATCTTATTATACTACTAGCTTAGACTGTAACTTCGTCCGCGTAGAATTTTAATATAAAAGTAGCCAAGTAACTCTTTATAACATCAGCTATCTGCCATTGAAAGAACTATCAAAATCGGTCCAGCCATTTCAAAAATTATAAAATGTTATTTTGCTATAAATATAACGCTATCTCGGCGCTATCGGTGGGCAATAACACTATGGGTTTTATTAATAGTATTTATTATATTATATTATATTATAATATTATTTATTAAAAGTGGGTTCGAATATTATTAAAAGAAAAACTTATATCGAAAATAGCGGTGTTTTTCCTGTTTATTTAGACAAATTCATTATTATATTGCGCAGCCCAGATTTAGAAAGCGTTTAAATAGATAAAAAAGCGAGACTGGAGTGACTTGTACCCAGATGCTCACTTAATATCCTGGAAAACGTGCAAGAAATAAAAGTTACTTAGATATTAAAAAGCTATATACTGTGGTAATGCAAATAATAAAAATATAGGTATATATTCATATAACGAGTAATAATATGAAAAATAATGTGTTATTGCACTTTAACACTGCAATTACACGCTTTGATATAACATTTACCAAGAAGTATGAAGCAATTAATTATATTATATAGATATATACTTTGCTAATCGTTTTGCGGTGCAAATAACCACCATCCCGTGAATAAAAATGTTTAAAATTATATTTATAACTGTTTTATATTTATAAAAACATGAATTTGTTAATATTATAGACAAATAGACAACATTATACTTATAATATACTGTAAAATTTAAATATAAGAATATTCCACGTAACTGTATTACCAATTTGATTTAAACCTTTGCAGAACAAAAAACCAATTTCAATAATAACCCGGTCAGCGTTGCTTTCGTATTGACTTTCTAGGCTTATGTTAGTAAAATTTCGGCACTTACTGTTGAATGAAAGTATGAAAGTTGTGATAGTCCTTCTGTCACGGCGGCCAGCGACGGTGTGATGTGAGTGGGGTGGCATTTCTCTAAAGTCTAAACCAGTCCCAGATCGTGGAAGAGGTCGATGTAACGGACCGCATACAAAACATATGCCCGGAATCAAAGAAAGTCGTCAACGGAAAGGCCACGTTCGAACGTAAATATCTATTGATTCTAGATATCTATCTATTTTATTTATATTGCGCTATTTTACAGCTTTATGTAGGTTATGTGAATTTAAAAATTACAGCTTTATGTAGGTTATGTGACTAAGGAGAAATTGAAACTTTTATTTTCATAAATAAATTATGCGCAATCGTTGTGTTAGTTTATATTCTACATTGTTAGTAATATATTCAAATCTTTAATAAGAAACTCATAACAATATATTTCTTGGTATATCCATATTTTTAAAATATATACATTGGCCTCATTCTCTACAGAAAAACAAAATAAACTTCATCACATTATTGGTAAACAAAAAATTATCAATAAAAATATATTTACAATATTTTAGCTTTTTATGGCATATATTTTTTACTAGCTGGTCTCCGTTGGTTCTCTCGGTGTGATTTTTAAGTAGTAACATATAATCTAGGACACTAAATATCCGCACGTGAAAAGTAGAACTCAAATGTTTTGCCTCAATTAAATAAAATGTTACGATTTTTTATTGCGGTGCGTAGATACATATATTTTTTTGAATATTAATGTTTTACCACTTAAAGAGAACTCAGAGACCTAGTGTCTAGACACTCCGTTCTCCACCCTGCGGTCGAAACCGAGACATTGCTTGTTGAGTGGCGGAACTCAACGTGGCTCTTTGTCTTAGCTACTAGATCGGATTAATGAAAATATTTTAAATATAATAATTCAACCAAGTGGGTATCGAACCCAAAATCAATCGCGGTTACAGTCAGATCCCATCACACAGCGCCACGATGGCCTCTGTAAAACAAATATAAATAGGTATATAATAATCTAAAAGGAGATTCCCTGTAACTGATACAAACTTTCATTATGAAATGGTAAAGGAATGATTTTTAAATATCATCCAAACAGGTTTGTAAAGTCATTACACTCGACCCTAAACACCCGTTATTTATATCCTTAAACATATTTTTTTCATTTCTTTGTTACGTCCATCTTGACGTGACTTGAACAGAACACAACGGGATATGAGGTCAGTATTGCTTCAACTAAAATGTCATAGTTTAATTAATTTATAACCGTTGCATTGCAAATTGTTTTATTTCGTGAATTTCATTATTTTAGTTATTTTAAATCTTTCATTGATTATCAATTTTATTTTGTGTTGCCCCTCTGCGCTTCTAATTATATTATTTATATAATTTAGGACTGTTTTAATTAAATTATTGCCTATAGAACCGCATTTATAATTCGTATTCCCATGTATGTAACTACAATGTGCTTATGAGGTAGATAAACCGGTAAAATTTTCATTCTATATTTGAACTTCCTTGTTGTATTAGTTATTAACTGGACCTGTCTGTGCAAACCAAGTTAAAAAAGCTAAGACATGAACTAACAGAAATATATTTGTGCCTACAATACTTAAATATCATACAAAATGATGGATAATCAAATTTTAATAAGCCAGCATTAGGGGCATTCCCCTAATGCTGGCTTATTATAATTAGATACCCCAAGAATCTAAATAGAGAATGTACTCTTACAATGGTACATTTAGGGTATCATTTAGACTTTTTTAATTTTTTTATTTAATAGAGCGTTCGATTCACCTGATGGTAAGTGATCACCGCCGCCCACTATCCCGTGTAACACCAGAAAAGCTACAGGATGTTGCCGGCCTTTAAGGTGGAAATAATTTCGGCCTTTAATGGACTATTTAGATTATTCATAATCAACGTCTAGCTCTTATTAATGAATCTGTCTTAAAATTACTAATTAAATCATTACTTACATGAGATTAGTAGTATTATTCATAATGACAAATATTAGTAAGGTAATCTTATTAAATTATTTAATCAATTTTTTTTAAAAAAAAAAACAATAAAAATATTATTTTTCAAGCCTAAATTTATAAGAGTTATATAATTTAATCAGCATTGAACCTTTATAAGGTGTGGCACTTAGCATTGACATAGCCACTAGTTTTCTATGATACAAAATTTTCCGCCATGCACGAGATGCAAGATGATTCATAGAACTTTACGTACAACTATTGCAGGATCATCTAGCCCCAACACGTACAGTATATTGTGTGTTCGATATCAAAACCTAGAAAATATTTATACAAGCGTGTGACATGCAAATCATAAAATACATCATAATACCTTACCGCCAATATGCCAGTAATTGCAATTGACCAAAAGCAAAGGTATAATAGACATAAAATTTAGCTCCACCTTAGATCTCAATCATAAAATATTGTTTTTCTTCCATTAAAAAATAGGCTGCTCTGCTGCTGGCTGCTCCCTCCGCCGGTACGATTTGCTTGAAGTGTACCGGTGTTAAGAACTACATATTACCAAAATCTTGAAATAAATATATTTAGACTACATTTACTAAAAAAATATTTTATAAAAATATTTAATTAATGTAATATTATTATCCAGTACCTAATGCTAAAGAAAAACGTACATTAAAAAAAATTGTTTCAAAAGAATCTAGTATTAAGACACTCCGTTCTCAGCTTTCCTACCAGAGCGGGGAAATTAAAATTATTTAAAATTATTTTAAGTTGCCCGAGTCGGGTCCAACCCACAATCATCACGCTCACAGTCGGACGTTGTTCCACTGCGTCACCATGGCTTCAAGGTATCTTAGTATATATTTTTAAATCGACACTAACGCTACCAGTTAAAATTCAAATATTTAAAACTTTCCAACTAGCTCGGTAGAGTAAGTGAATTAAAATTTTGACTCTATATTATTATATTGTTAATCAAAACTAGTTTATTAACAAAAATATACAATATAAGCACCCTATAAAGTTGGATACTTTATTACGCCTACAATATTTTTGTTAGCAATTCCTTTTATAACCTATTTGTCTCTTATCTTTGTTAAACAGACTCTTGAACTTACTTTAATATATGAGACCATCGTTGCGTAGTTGGACAGTATAATAGCACACGAGATGGTTATGGGTTGGATTCTCACTAGTAAAATATTTAAGTTTACATTATTGGTTTCGATTTTCTCAGTTAAGATCTTCGATCCTATCGCCTCACTTGTCAAACAGCAGGTAATATTACGAAAATGGGCATGAAGTGAACACCTGAATATGCGCTAAGAGAAGTAAAAAAATCCATGCAAGTATATATGATTTGACACTTGCAACTGAATTTAGCATTAATCATCTTCAATTTATTGAGACAAAACTAAATTTATAGATACAAGAATGTCCATGAATCGATCAGATATTGTCCAAATATAATTATGTAAGCGTAAGTATTAATTACATTTAAATTATTATATATTTCTTTAGTTATACTATTCAATAATACAATATTATTACTTCCGCCCTTTAATTAGGTTATTATAAGCGTTTTACATTAAAGTATCTTTCTATACTTAAACATTACTATGTTTTATTATACAAAGGTCAAAACGATTTGTAATCTGAATAGAACGTTTATATAACCATAAAATAATGTAGTCCAAGAGGTGTAAGTTCACGTTTTTGGTAGAATATTTACATGAAATTATATAAGTTAAATAACTATACAAAATTGTTTATTTATTTTTTGTTCTAGTGGGTGGCCTGGAAATGAATCGATAGTGTAGTAGTAGTAGATATCTATCTACTAAAATTCTTATCTATCTATCTAGATAGATAAGAATTTTATTGTGACAGAAGTTGTTAGAAAGTATACTATGACAAATAACGCATTTTAATTCTTAGCCCTCATTCTGCAAGCTTTTTACATTAAAAGCATTAGATATGTTCCTTGTATAAATTTCGAGAAGAATATGTGCAAATATTCTACTTGGGTTAAACTCATAACCATGCCAATGGGCCACGTGTATTATAGTATTTGTCAATGTGGACATACTTAATATATTTGAATACATTAACAAATTATCCACAAGGCTGAGATGATCTAATTTATCACATCTATTTTTTTTAATAGATTTTAATTTAATTGTAGCCTTGTAGGTATTTACATTTTCAAGGTTTGGTATACCCTATATTTCTGTATTGTACCCTAGACAGCGAAACGCACCAATGCTTCAAAATTCCTCGAATAATTTCTACATCATATGCCAACAACGTATTTTGTCATATTTCGGTCACAGAATGTGCAGAAGCGACGACAGTTTGGTAAAACTAACTGTACTTGGAAATACGTCTTCGCCATTCACCAGTTGTTCGCCATCACGATGGAACGATCGACTAAGGTAATCGTTATTTTCCAAACTCTATAGGGTTGGAAGAGCCAAAATCAGGTATAAGGGACCGACCGCTAGAGATTTTTACTTCGGTCTCAGTCGAATGCGACTTCACCTCCTGCACTAATAGATCGATATAAATAAGTTATACATTAAATAGTAATTACAAAAATTCTCAGTTTCCGTTCATTGTAGTGTTTATATAAATATCAAATTTCGTTTTTTTTCTATTCGTAGAGTAACTTTTACTATCAAGTAAGTGCAAGTAAATAACGTTTTCAAAAGTTCATTATCGTCCCTATACGTTTCAAACCTCGTAATGACACATCTAAACAGGATATCGCTTAACATTTTTTTGCACGTTAATCTTGAACGCAGTTTTTTTTATTATAAACATAATTATTACTTGAATACATTTTCTAAAAATGTTTTTATGTATTGTGCTAATAACACTTAGAAAATGTTAAAAAAATATTGATTAAAAGAAATTATACTTGTGAATATTCACCAAAGTTGACAATAAAATACAATGTAAACTTACAAACAATATTGCGTAATTCTCAACACTTAACGTTTCTTTTTACTTTTTCAGCTATTTTCTTTTTTGTTTTTTTTACGCTCGGAACGCTCTAATAACCAAAGTTTAGCATAGAAGCCTGAGATAAACTAGAAACGGTAAGAAAATGCTGCTGCCATATTACGTTTTGTCAATATTTATCGCGTACACAGTAGAATGCTACGACGAAAAATTTGACAAAATTGACGTTGATAAAGTAATTAACGATGAAACCTTGTTCAACTCCTATTTAAATTGTTTTTTGGATAAGGGACCATGTACAGCCGAGTTTGCAGCAGAATTCAAAGGTATTTGTTTTTAATATTTTTTAGGTATATTCTGAGACATTATGCAAATATACTATATGTTTAATGAATTTATTACTTAAACACGCGTAAAACACACGTTTCTTAGTAACGTGTGTATGACTTAATACAAAAGTTTACATCAAATACATGGTAGTGTATGTAATATTAACTTTATTCATTTAATGTATTTATTTCTAATGCAAATTGCATTATTATAAACAATATTGCTTTTTACATTAATTCTCCACGACAAACTTAAGCTGTATCATATTTTATACTCCTCTGTCCTCATGACTTTAAAAAGACGGTCCAAGAATTTCATTACGTTTAATACAATAATGTCCATATAGAAAAAAGAAATTGCATTTTCATAAGTACATTTTTGAACACATAATGTATAACGTTATCGTATACTGGTAAAAACTACAGAAATAACAGAATAACAAATAACATAACGAAGTATTAAAAAAATCTAATTATTAATAAATATTACCTATTTGAACTCGCCCCTCTTGAAAACCGTTCAAGCGCTCTGACCGCTAAGCTATGCGTTCTACATCCAGCATCCAGCACCATTGAAATTCTTATACGCTTATTACAACTTATATTTGTTGTTAGCATCGTGTCGTCGTCGTCCTGTGTAGCGTGATTTTTAAATGATTCGTCATCGTGTGTAGCGTGATTTTTAAAAAATTCTGCTACCCAAAGATTATTCTACGAAGAATTCCTGGCAAGAGAGAATGCTATTTATTAAATATATATATTTTCTAACATTTTTTAAAGTGTTATTCGCGCTAAGGAAATTGAAAAAGACATATTTAGAAAAAGTATAAAAATTTGAACGCAGCGGGTATTTAACTACAACAAATATAAGTTTCAAAAAGCGTATAAGAATTTCAACGTAGCTGGATGTAGAACACATGGCTTAGCGGTCAGAGCGCTTGAACAGTTTTCAAGAGGCGCGGGTTCAAATCCCGCTGCGTTCAAATTTTTTATACGTTTTCTAAATATGTCTTTCACAAACTTTGCTCAAATTTATAATATTGAAATGAAAGACCGCTGTGCTTTTCATTTCTGAATCCTACTACCAATCGTGTCATAAGTGTGTTAAAAATAAAGAAATCTTACACACTACCTTTATAGAAGAAGAATCAGCTAGCGCCTACTTACTTAGTAGGTACCGATATTGTACTTATATATTACGAATATTAAAATTAATAACTGACCAACTGTACCATTACATACTGTACCATTACAATTAATAACTGACCAACTGTACATATTTTTAATTATAATTAACTAATAACAGTTAAAAAAATATAGGCCCTTATAGGCGATCCGCGGTTCCGAATCGTGAGCCAAATTCGACTTTTGGCTCTACACTTACAGCGTATCGTTAGTGAACTACACTGCAGGTGATGTAATATATGACACACTTATAATTTGCGTTTCGTACAGTAATCAAGTCTAGGGATCGAGTCGCAAAATTAAGTTTGTCTTTTTAGTTAAACAGTACCGAGCGTGGTGCTAACTATGTAAGCCGGTAGTTTTATGTGTTGCTTGAATATACAGACAAACAAAGAGAAAAAAATTATATTCAGTATCGATCTAGTAACAAACACCCCCTGCTATTTATTATATTCATGTTTTCAATGAACAGAATTTACATTTGTACAAACTTATTATATCTATAAATAATATTACTTCTGTGGAAACACAAATGACACCTATTCGATAATAGATGGCACGACGTGTTTTTTACTGTATGGATCAATAAAATAAATCTAAAATTTAAAATCTATTATATTATTATTCTTATGAAATCATTCATTCTTATGAAATCATCATTCTTATGAAAAAATGTCCATATATCTTCTTTATGTTGTCTTTATTTTATAATAAATGAATTACTAATTTGGTAATAAATTTGCGAGTCGTGTTCGTAATTAGCAGGTTTCGGTTTTTAATTTTTCCTACTGGAACTGCATTGAAGTTTATGATAAAATGATCCTATATGTTGCTTTAGACTTTAAGCTATTTACATACGAGATATCATACATTTCTATTCACTAGTTATCAGTTTATATAGAAATATGACTGTTTTTTACTTTTTCTACGAATATAACATAGAATCTCAGGATTATAAACTACTACCATGCCAGTGTCCATTTACTTCTATCCAGTAATTGTATAATTGACGAATAAAATTCATTTTTCTACTCTTTTGTTATATATATAAATCACATAAAAAATTATACATTATTTATAGAGATTTTACCTGAAGTCCTGTCGGATGCATGTGCAAAATGTTCCCCGTTACAGAAGAACAATGTGAGGAAAGTATTCAAAGAAATATATGAAAAGAGGATAGACGTTCTAGCTGAATTTGAGAAGAAATATGATCCAAAAAGTGAATT
Organism: Podotricha telesiphe; assembly: GCA_038994665.1. Classification (NCBI taxonomy): domain Eukaryota; kingdom Metazoa; phylum Arthropoda; class Insecta; order Lepidoptera; family Nymphalidae; genus Podotricha; species Podotricha telesiphe. The sequence continues at coordinate 42,556 of JAOYRR010000272.1, forward strand.
CAAGTCAAACTTTTTATCTATACTACAAGGTAAAGACAAATGACGGGTCCTAGCTATAGTTATTGGCTCAAATACGACTTCGCAATGTTTGTAAATATTTATATATATTAAAGAGTGCAATATTAAAATTGTTTTTTTTATTAATGTGCAATAAGTAATTCAAATATTTTTAAGATTGAATGAAGGTGTGTAGTTCATAGGTGATATATAACAAAAACCAATATCATTTTAAGAAGTTATGTAAATTTTAACGTTTTTCGTATTCTAATAGTGTGAATGACACTTTATAAATGGTAAAAACTATCTCGCCGTACTCATTTATTTCAACTATCTGCTCAAAATTGTTGCTTCGTTCAAAAAATTATATCCAATTTAAGACATTACATAAAAACGAACCACTATGACTATTCAGAATTAAACTATATATAAAAATAAATATTTATCTGAGTGTAATTTGAGCCCAGACACATTACATTGAACCCAGCTACATTACAGCCAACATTACATTGCGCTAACTATATACTATACATGACTGACAACTATAATATGAGTTCGGGTGTCTGTATTACATATAAAATACTAGGATGCCTGTCATCAGGGAGTGGAGCTGATGTAATTTTGTTTTAAGAAAAGTTTAAAATACCTTTTTATAAAGGACCAGTAAGAAGGTTTAATTATTAGTTTTCTACAATGTTAGATTAGAACCGTCAGTCTATGCCTTTAGTTGAGTCCTAAATATTAAATATTTAAAATGAAATGACTACGTGCATAAAGCTCGCTGTCTAATAACCATTAGTTAAATATTTTACCATCATTTCTGTGAACGAACGTTGAAACGGTTTGAACCAAATTACTCAGCGAAGATTGAAGGCGTTATATAACGGTGTTACGTCATATTGCAGTACTGCGCAACCGACCCGGCGACAAACACGCATGCAACTAGTCTTTACTTACCACATTCGTACCCATTTTGGTCAAATAGGATATAATTTAAATAAGTAAACTAAATTTTGATTTCGGATTTTCTATAGGTAAATTATTTCATGATTCAAAATAAAGATAGGTAAATTATGTCATGATTCAAAATGAAGATATTTTAGTTCGAATGGAATTTTATAGCTATCAAGCTTCGCCTACGGTGAATACTGTTTGGTTTATATATAATGAAAACTAATAACTCTAGGGTTAATTAGAGTACAACGATAAATAATAAAATACTATAATAATTACAAGTTTTTTTATTAAAACCAGTCCACACCAATAAAAAATAAATAACTTTTCGCCTTTTACATTGAAATGCTTTCCAAGGACTAACAAATATCACTCATCGTATCACTTGTCTTAACAAAACTAAAAAGCATAATTTTCAATCTTTGTTTAATTTTTTTATTTTGATTAAAAAGTCTATATATAAATTTATATTTAATAACTTAAACTATGTATTATAAAATTAGCTCTTGATGAATTTTTCGAAATTCTCACGATGTTTTCCGCTAGGATCGTTCTTCACAACGAGTTCTTCCCAATAGTTAGGGTATTTCGTTTGAATAGCTAAGATCACTTTTCTAACATTCACCTTTTGCTTCTCTGTGCATTTGCCGCATGTTGTCTCTACCGCCTCAGGTAAGGCTTCTGAAACATTAATAAAAAATATTTATAAGAACCCAATGAGAAAAAATAACTGTTGTTGAATCGCATCAAATTCAAATAAACATTTACTATGTTGATTAATGCAGTAAAATTGGAACAATGTAAAAATGTCATAATGTATATTGAATTTTGAAGGCTGCAATACAAAACCTTGACCTCGACCTTTTTATGCAATTATCAGACGATTCCGTCCTAAGCTTCTTAACATGCAGTGTCAATACATTGTATTAAGCACGCATTGCGCATTCAATGCTGTCTGAGTGTGTGTAAATATTGGTGGCATGGATGTTGAAAGGATTTTGATAAACAAATTTAATATTAACGGAAATAAATACGCAATGTAGTAGGTTAACTGGTTTGTAATATTAAACAAAATAAAGTAAACTTCACTCACTCTTGAATTCTGTTCCTTCTGGTGTACATCTGCCTTTATCTAAAAAGCAGTGGACGTATGATTTTAGCAGCCTATCGTTCGACGTAAGAGTATCTACATCAAAATTATCATATTTTGCATTATACTTTTCTCCGGCAAACGCTGACAGAACCAGACAAGACAATACAAGCAAGAACTTCATTTTTAATTATCTGCAAATAGTTAAAAACGTTTAATACAGCTGCACAAAATGAAAATAAATTTTACAAACAACCAGCGTTACGACGGTGTGATCGATGCTTTTATACGATTAAAAACACAATGGAGATAAAATATCGTGATCAGAATATTAATAGGTAATCTGTTTGGTGACTGTACACACGTCTACAATGGTCACGGGCGTATTTTGAATATTTGTATTGAACATTTGTATGTCATTATACATTAAAATAAACAGCATCGGAAAATATTAAGAAACTTAATAAACAAATTTATAAACTTAGTGGTAATCTTAGGAAAATTTACAAAATAAAAGCAAAATATCATGAACTCATTCCGTAAGTATGACACCGGGTTACGAGAGCATGCTGCCCAGTTACGAAACACTATCACAATTCGATTGCTGTTGACACTGATTGCAATATTCAGATCGTTCACCCACCTTTTACTCTCTATAGGACCCAAAGAACTAGCCGTCGCAGAAAGCGACAGTGCTTTTATATCAATGAACATTAAGCCACCACCTTCGTCGGTTCGCAGTCCAAATAAATCAAGCGTTCTTATGCGATTCTAGACCTTTTGAAGTAACAAATAAATACTATTGTTTAGTTACTTATAGCGGAATTAAGGACCGTCTTTGTTGTCGAAATATATCATACGTACTGTTCAACATTACCAGGAAAGCAAATTGAGTAATTCAAAATTCCCTGCCGTAGGTGAGTATTGAAGATTAGTGTGGTAACAGATTGTTTTTCCTTTATAATTACTATTTTGTTAATAAACCTTTTTAGTAAGGTAAATTAATTAAATTTTTTTTTATGATTCACCTATTTTAACACATTTGTTAGCGTTTCCCGTATAAGAGCAAATATAATCCAATTTGCCCGAAAATTTGTCCACTTGCCCCAATCCTAGAACCTGACATCCTTGCCAGCATAACCAGGACAACCAGACAATACTTTACAGCATTTTTTTTTCTTTTGAAAGCTATTATTATTTATTTAATACGCTTTTATTAGCTTCCAGATTTCCATTTAACTTAACTTTATTCCTTCAGCCCGGTTTGTCATACAATATTTTCATAATACATATTCACCTGATACATTGAACATAATTAGTAATGTGTTCTTTTATAGGTTTTTCAACTATTTTATATACAATAACAACTATATATATTTACTATACATACTATATATCTTATTTTTATATATATAAGAAATTGCAAATACTTAATGAGTTATTTATTTAAATATTTGGATGTTCTTCTACGATTGTGAATAAAATGTCACAATAGCTGTTCTTGTCAATAATAAACATATAAATATCAGGGTTTTATTTAACAAATCGCTCTGGCTTAAACCAGATGCAAACATAGTATTGAATCTCTGTACTTACTAACTAAATCCATTTTTATTGTTTAGTTCGCCAGTAAACATTTTATTTAAATATTTAAAACGCCAAGTTTAAAATATGCATTATTACTAATTTCTTAATTTTAATTAAGCGTTCTCTAACTTTGCCAAAAAAATAAATCAAACTCACCACAATAACCAAAGAAATTAAAAATATCATATAGTTTTCATGAAATGAAACAATAATAAACACTCTATTGAACAATGTTCTTTTAAGATAAACCGACAATTCTTATTAGATAAGAAATTTTGGCATAGGACAATATCCTTTAAATTTTTGTAATAAATTTTAACAGCTTCGCCTGGTGTTATCTATCTATCTATTTATCAATAACTTCCTGCCGTCCGTCTGCATTTAAAATTTACACACGTCGGGATTTGATGACAATACAAAAATGTTCATAGTATGTACCTGATGCCCTTACCGGGATGAACAGAAGGACTATAAAATTTTGAGAAAATTTATTTTTAAATTGTTTTAGTATTATCATAAAACGGCAAGTATGATTAAATTGTACGCTGTTGTGTAAAAAGATCCAGTTAACCATAATTACATTTTCGTAAAACGAAAAATATATCAAACATATATTTTTTTATGTAACATAGTAACTTATTTATTAGCCTCAAATTGCTATTTTATTTTATCTTTACATATAAATAGAATGTGCAGCAAACAAATTGACTATAAGTGCCTACATAACCTAGATTTATCAGAATTACCACACAGGTTTGCCTTTTGATGCAAACAAGGATGAAGCCTTTGAAGGTTCTTAAATACTATTTAAACTATTTTACACGTTGAAAATTCTATTAAAACTATTTTGAACAATGTACAATTCACATTAAATGTTGTCTAACTAAAATCATGTTGGAAGAGTTCGTAGTTCAGTTAACAGCTCATCATCGTACCTGTACGGTAGATTAACCACGTTGCCACGGTCATGTGCATAATGAATGAACGAATGGACGATCCCTCCGAAAGGGACGATCCCTCTAGTCCCTTCAAACTAATAATTTTGTTACCTTAAATCAGAATAGATATTCGTTCGTTCTATTTCTATTTTTTACTTTATGGCTTTAAGGCTTGCCAGTAGAGTACTATTCACTATGAAAATATGTTCGAATTCCGCCAGATGGGCCCGTAACACGTTTGACAAGTGTCGGTCAAATCGGCTATCTTGAAGAGGAAATCGAATATTTATTAATTCGTAATATTCCGAACCTAACGTAATATTTGACACCAACAGTGATTGGTTACTTTTTAAATGCCCAAAATTGACTGATTGGAGGACACATCGGACAGTAAAAGTAAGTACCTACAGATTTTGCTCCATCTTCCGCATACGGAAAGATTGAAACATAAATAGGTCTAAACATTAACGACAGCTTTCTATGCTATAACGAGGCATAGTACCTTGTATACCTAACGAAATAAAACAAAAAAGAATATTTTCATAAGTATAGTGTAATTGTAACCATAACTGAAATATATAAAAATCTAAGCCCAAATCTTAAATTTTTCTTCATTCTCTTTCATTTCTCATTCATTTCTCTTTCATTTCTCTCTCTCTCATTCATTTCTTAATTCATATTATGACAGATATAATTTTATACTGACAATGTCACAATCGAGCAATGACATCCTAGGTCTGCATGATCGACTCACCTTATTTAAATAACTTAATTATGCATAACTTAAGATCTCGATAAGACGATCTCAAATGTTGTGAAGTACTCGTTTTGTGGATCCAATTTTCTCCTAAGCTCCGAATTGCTTTCTGGCAAATATCTTTGAAATGCTTCGAATGTTCTGCGAGCAAACCTCTTTTGTGAGGGTGAACATTTTGAACAACCAGTCCGAACAATTTCTGGTAAAACAGCTGGTAACAAAACATTTAAATGTTAAGCATAAAAATAAGAATATTTAATTTTAAAATTAATAAATTATTTGTATTTCAATTTTAACATCTTGTCTAGAGCTATTTACACGTAATTTCTTAATTAAATTATATTGTTTCTTTTTTCTATTTCAAAATATAAATATTAAAGCTTCAATGCGGCGTAAAGTTACACCATAAAACATGCAATGTCTCGGATTCTGGAGAACAGCGCTTGTAAGCTAAAAAATAAAATAAAATAAAAATAAATAAAACTTACCTTTAAACACTCTTCCCACAGGCGTACAAGGACCTTTATCTAAGAAACAATCCAAATACTTTTTCAATAGTCTCGGATTTTCAACAAATTGATCTATATCATAATAATCGTAACGCCTATCGTAAAATTTGTCTTGAGCCAATACGTACGAAATAATCGAAAATATTATAAACACTGTTTTCATTATTTCTCCTTTGTTATTTAATTTCGTCTCACGAATAAAATGAGCTAAAATTATCAGGCGTGTTATATTTGATAATGAATGTTGGAATGAATGAAGCAAACATAACAAAGCCTTCTATTTTAAATACAAATAATTTGTGGTTAACCTTCACGTCAAAATATATATTATATATGTGTATACTATATCTGCAAAAACCATTGGTCATTCCGAAGAGCCTACGCCTGAAAATATAAACCAAACAATTTAATTCAGGCGGCACTTTCCGTTATTTCGTTTTTCGTTATAGATATGTACATATTATTAATACTTTTTGCTTTATTTGATTTATCTTATACTTAATCTACTAATTAAGATTTTGTTGACATTTCTTAGTCGTAAAAATTTTAAGTTTTAATTCTTTTTATTTTATATTTTAAAAGTACTTCTTTCTTATATCAATATATATCGAAATTTATATCGAAAAATAATAAGTAACATAAATAATCATGACATCATCCTTTCTAAGATAATTTTTCTACAAAACATTGTAATAACCAGTTTTATAGTTTAGTGATCTTAATCTACAATAAGTAAACAAAAATTATCCATATCTAGAACTTCTTCTGCAGCTTATAATAATGTCTGATGAATAAAGCTATTACTATAATACACACAATGTATGATTTTGATTTCACCTTCACGCTTTTTTCCGCCCAGGAGGGTGGCAGAATTCTAGGCAGAGAGAAGTCTACGCCGAGTTTTATCTTGTCACCAGAACCAAGAAATAAAAATAATCTAAATATTATCATCTTGACATTGCAACATCGCTTATAAAATGTTTTTCAGTTTCCTAATATATATAAAACGTTATTTTTTTAAATAAATAGCATTCTCTCTTGCCAAAAGAATCTTCATAGAATAATCTTTGGGTAGCAGAAATTTGTAAAAATCTCTCTACAGAGATAGATGCTAACAACAGAAAATAAGTTGTAATAACAATGTATGTATAACGATGTAGCCGCATGAAGAATGCATGGCTCGGCGGTCAGAGCGCTTGGACGGTAACGAAGATGCGCGGGTTCAAATCTCCTATGTGTATGAATAACACTTTAAAAAATGTTAAAAAAGAGTAATAATATATACTCAAGGTTGTAAATAAAAATTCTGATACAAATTATTGTTCATTTTAATGCCAGACCTTTAATAATTTCATATCTTGTATTAAAATTAAAATGTTTAAGCATTAGCAATAGCTGATTTCAAAGCGACAAAATGTTTGTTTTCCGGATCGTATTTTTGCTTGAAAAACTGGTATTCTTGAGGGTTCTTCACTTCAACTACTTCCAAGAAACGTTTGAAGATATGTTTTTGGGCATCAGTACACTTAGCACATGCCTCTAAGACAGCTTCTGGGATATCCTCTGTAACAACAAAATGATTGTTATTAATATTTAAACATTTCTATAATAAGTTTTAGGCTTACTCATAACAATACATGGGTTGTCTGTAAATGCGACGGTAGTGGGTTCCATTCCTACACATGGGAATGACTATATTTAAATTATTATCAATTCCCCCTTTGGTAAAACAAAACGTGGCTAAGTTTCGCTATTCAACATGCAATGTCTCGATTTTGAGGAGAGAGCGGATATTGATGTGTCTCGACACTAAGAGCTCTCTGTCAAACTTTGTGAGTGATGCTGTAAACAAATTTGGATTATAAAATTCTTGATTCAAATAAACTTATAAAATGCGATATTTTAGAAATTTCAAAATGCTTTGACATATTAATATCAAATGTATTTCGAAAAAGATGCATCGCTATAAGAAATAAGAATAAACTTTCATATTTCCTAAAGTTCAATGCGATCAAGTTCGTTAAAACTTTATCGATCAATTAACTGGCCATTAAAATATTAACGACTGCCGTTAACTAAAAAATATATTGTATGATAATATTTCTTTCTTCTTCACCTTTTCCTATAATTCCGTTGTCTAGTGTCCTGTCATTACACGATGTGGAATTATTGTTTTTCACCTCGTATGGTTTTTTAGGCCAGCACCAATGTTGTTTGTAATCACGACTTTACGAAACCATTAAGAACTTTAATACGTCGCTTATGATCTTGGTAAAATAACTGATTCACTTTAAAATTAATTTTACAGTTAAATTATACATCAAGGTAAAATATTTTATTGTAGTCAACGTATGCCTTCAAGCTGAGCAAAAAGAATACAATACTAGTAGATTGTATCTTTCCTTTCCTGTGTTAAAATAATTTTAAATAATTTTAATTTGAAATTATTATCAACTATATATATATATATATATATATATAATTGACATTTTAACATTGCCAAATTAATACCTAAGTTCTATATTTAGAGAGACAAATAAATAATGATGTTTCTTACGATATTAGCTAAAACGTTAAGATAATCGAAAATTATTGCATCAACACGCTTAGGCAATCATTTTAGAATATAATGTCATTTTATTGTTACGGCTTTACGGCTATGCCGAAATATTTATTCATCATACTATAAACATTATTTATAAGATATATATATCATCATTATAATATTATTTCAAAATATCTAACTCATAATCAATACCTGTATAATATGTGTACGCAATACGTAATTTTGTTATACTAATGTAAATAATATAAATAAAAATAATTAACTAAATACAGCATATTGTTATTAGCTAGCTTCACGGTTTTCCCTGGCTTTTTCCGAATAGCAAGGTAGGCAGAGAACCTTGTGTCAAAAGACTCTATTCACTTTCCACCCGAATCTGAGACATTAGGTGTTGAGTGGCGGCATTCAACGTTGGGCTTTGACTTGTGACCAGAGCCAAGAAATGAAATTCATTTAAATATAATTTCTCCCCTTAGTAGGAAGGCATCGAACCCACAGCCATCGCGAATACAGTCAGCCTCTGTTACACAGCGGCTGGATAACTCATATTTATATATTAAAAAGAACATCTATATATATCTTAACAAACTACGACCACACTAAAAATTTTGACGTAGTAAAATTTGAACCCGCACCCTCTATTACCGTTAGCATACTCGAACTAATTAAAAAGTATTTTTTTATTACAGTATTAATTTAAAATAAATAAGTATGGAAAGTATTTTAAATGGGTAATGACCTTCAACAGCCCGAGCAAGAAATTTTGAATAAACGGCTTATATTCAAAACTACATTAGAACCAAAATATATTACATACATACACATATTTTATCATTTAATTATATTAAAAGGTTAAAATTAAAGAAACTCACTTTTAAAGTCAGACATTTGTTCATTACAAGGTCCCTTATCGTTGAAACATTCAATGAAAACCTTTAACGTATTTAAATCCCCAACTACCGCTTCGATGTCCAAATCATCATTTTCTGTGCCATACTGATGACTAGCTGCCAGCACCAAGAGAGCAGAAAACACTAGGAGACACTTCATGTTTACAATCTGTAATCACGCAATGCACTGTTTAAAAATCTCAAAAAGAAACCCTAAGCTGGTATGTCAGAGATTGTAAGAACAAAAAATAATATTACATAAATTAATTTAAAAAAAATTACACTTTATATCTGTTGTTGTTACCTTGTTTTTGTCTTTATATTAACTTAAAACACACTTTAGAGGTTATGCTTCTTATCGTTTTATAAAAGGTTATCCTGATATGAGCTTGTTAATGTTTTGTATTTCCGAACTTATTACACGTAGATATTGATAATAATGTCTTTATTTCTTAATAGCTGGATTAGTATAAATACATTTTACAAAAATATTTACCTTATATAACAGTTCAGATAACAATCGACCTTTAACCGTAGTGTTGGCCTGATGGTATTAAAATGTAGTAGATTTTTAGCTTAGTAGTTTTTTCCCGCATAGCAAGCAGGGTTGTCAGAGAGAACCTAGTGTATACATACCTATAAAGAATGTGTTATATTGGATACTTTGAGTTTATTTCGATTTATACAAATACACATACTTTCTTATAAGAGTTTTTGTAGTATTTTTTGTTAGTGTTGCTCTTGCTGCATGGCCGTGCATCGATTGTTTTTATTTATACAGTTACATTTAAAGCTTAGAAAAAATGTTTTAAAGTGATTAAACGATTTTTTGCTTTATGATTGAAGATATCAAGAAACTATTACATATTAAAATTAAATTTAACTATATTACGGATACGAGATTTACTGTGCACATTATTATAATTTAAAAGCTTTTCGTATAGCAAGCATTGATGACTATGACAAATCAGTATTTAAAAATATTGTGCATAGACAAATAAAAAAAAATATAAACAAATAAATTTCTTTGTTGCTAAGACAATTTAATTAAACGAACAAAAAGGTCACGCTTACAGAAAAACAAAGAAATATTGAAATAGCTATCTAAATTTTATATTATTACCTTATATCAAGTCCCAGTCTCACGACATAAAGCGACACTTATGTTTCGTTAATATTCAGACCACTCCTTTTATACTTATTCCCGTGTATTTACATATTAAAAAAAATTATCGATCGAATCCATTTTTTACTTGACGTTGTATCACGTTTTTTTCTTTAGAACGTGCTGTGAATGTTCTTAAATAACATCATAAGGTACGATTTTATAAATAAATTATTTTCAAATATGCTGCTCTTTCAAACCACTATTAATATGCGATTAGTTTTAATTATTTTAGCTTCGCGCTTTTCCCCACATAGTAGAGTAGGCAGAAAGCACCAAGTGTCAAGACACTCCTTTCTCCTTTTTAGGATCAAATCAGTGACATTGCGTGATGAGTGGCACAACACAACGCTCTTTTTCTGCTGTGGTACCTAAGGAAATGCAAACAATTTAAAATAATCATTCCCACTAGTGAGAATCGAACCCACCCCCATCGCGTATAAATACTGCGCCGCAATCGCCTCTTACTTTTCTTTATAATTTTTGATTGATTTAAAGTATATAATTATGCCGATGCAAAATTTACATTAGCAACATTTGAAAGGATTTGTTGATCAACATTGAACTAAATCCACTGAGGCCGAAAAGTACTTCGTACAAAATTATTATATAAATATTGCCAGTATGGTCTTGTTATATAAATATTATTTTGCAAAACACTTGTAAATAATGCCCTAAGAACAAGAGTACAAGCTTTTACAAAATATAAAGAGTAGAGTTCTTTACCTGTATATGCCTTGTGTATACCTCAAAAATCTTGTATTTGTTGTTTTTTGAAATTTTGCACAAATGTCCGGGTCCGATAATCATACAATAGTTTCACATGGATGTAAGTGGAGAGTAAAAAGTATGTAAATCGTGTTCCTTTAAGTTTTTAAAACTATACTTTTTCCAGATTCCCTTTGTGAATTCAGATTCAGATAATAAACTGTATACTTTAAGGCAGAAATATTGGCCCAATTAAATTGACACCTACATATTTATGAAATAATTTTTATTTTAATAAAATAATTCCTCAAACAGGTTTTAATTATTTCTGACACACATATGCATAAAAATTTAAATAAGCTGCATTGCAGAGAATATTATTATAACTTTAAATCAATTTGATTGGTATCGACGAAAGATTAATAAAATATTACATAACCAAATTTTGTAACAATAAAGGTGCTTACCAATTTTGACCTACCTACCCCTATTTTAAAACCATATTGATTTTAATTCCATCAGATTCATTTTTTGTTAATAGCTTACTACTGTGAAAATACAATACAACTGATTATAGTTCTAGACAGGCCGAAATCTTTGAGTAGGTTATAGAGATTTCGCTTTTTTTCGCTCCTGCTGAGCGAGAGGTGTAAAAATCTATCGCGTACAAATAAAATTTAAACTTATCGCTACTCAGTTCGTTCGTTGTTAACTTTGAAATTATGATATTAAGGAACATTTTTAAAACAGATATAACCCATAAATACACAACTTTTTCATATGCGCCTGATGTTACTTTAATAGCAATAAGTGGATTTGGTAATTAAAGTAGTTGTTAATAAAATCTTACTGAAAAACTGGGCTCTCATTTTATATTTATATACTTATTATTAATACTCTACAATTTAACCTTATACATAAACTCTCTATATCTTTCTACACTTTTTTCATTCCTCTCTACAATTAATTAATTAATTAATACAAACGTATCATGAAAATCACGAATTTAAAAATGTTTTAGAAGTGTAATACTCCCAGTTTAAAATGTTGAATTTAATTCAATATTGCTTGCGATAATTTTGCCATTTTAGGTACGACCTAAAAAACGGAGCAGTCACTATAATCATTTCGTATGAATTTTAATACTTATAATTTGATTGCATTATGGTAGTATCTGGTTTGTCGTTATTTGGTTTCATTTTAAATCATTACAAGTTTTCTCACCTTCGCAACTTTTTTCCTTTTTCATTGAGATGTATCCGACTTCGGCGCGGATAATTTCTGTCAAATTTAATCTGTCAAAACGTGATGCCCAAAAATTTTATCTTATTTTATTTTATATTATTTTTTCATATTATTTTATATTATTAATCTGTAGGTATATAATATGTCAGTTGAGCAGAAAGAGGTGTTATTGTTAGTTATTGAACGATTTAAAGTCAAGATAAAAATATATTATTAAGGAAAGTAAATTACTTTTCGTAAGTACTGTAAGAGAACTAGCCTATTTGAATAAAGAATTTATCTGATTTTGAGCTTTTTAAATCTTAGTAAATCTATTAAGATTTCCTATTAATAAGTTGAACAACGCTTAATTTTAACGTTTTACATATTTTGCTTATACCAAACATTCTAAGAAACGTATAGAAACGGATATTTAGGCTTAACTCCTACTTCACTAGGTATTTACTTCTAGACATAAGAAAAATTGTGCATAGCATGATAGGTAGGGCGAACTTACCGAGACAGTCCATTCTCCGCTTGACCTGAATTCAAGTATCGTATCGAGTGGCGGAACTCAACGCCGTTGTTTTTTCGTTGCAATTGAAATAAACTAAATACAATCATTCTTTGAGTTGAGGTCGAACTCACCACAATAGCCTCAAGTTCTTTTTATAGATTTCATTTCTGATATTATTGATACTATTACTTTTAACTAGAACGTAGGTTATGTAATATTTTCGAAAACTATACTTATCTAAAGTGGGACATGTATCCCAAAGTCGATCAAAGTGTTCCATATAGGCAGACTTTTATAAAATTTATTGTTTTTAAGTTATTATAATGATATATAAACTTATTATTGCTCACAAAAAGTGCGAGTTAAACTATTATAATCTAATATCGTACTCGGAGAGAGAGAGTAAAACCGAGATTTTCAAAGATTTGTCTTAAGAACCATATTTTTATGTGCATGTACCTATAAGAATCATATTTTTATACAAACACTGGCTAAACCTTACGAGATAGACCAAAATAATTATATAATGGAATTGTATATCCTAAAAAAGTCTAAAGTAAGATCTCTGTAGACATGTCATTAATTATATCTTAGAAGATATCGGATGTTTATAGTAAAGGGACAGGGCGGCAGTTACGTCGGTCGTCGAGCCGGAACCTAAAAATGATTGTCTTGGCTATTCTAGACTAACTAATATATTCAAGCAACTGGGTCATTGTAAGACTAACCAGTAAAGATGAAAACTATTAAGGTGGTATTTAAAGTAGGGCTTAACTTAATTCTATTTGCCTAACGACGACTTGCTTCTAATGAAGTTCTTGGGCTAATAACGTCTAGACTGTATTCATTTAGAGTCTAGACTGTTTTGGTCTTTAGTAGGACCCAGAAATTAAAATCAAAGTGGTCTATTTGAACCTCTATTTGAACTACCTTTATCGATTGATACGTGTTTATACGTTGTAAAATTATAAATTTTATCCAAATTTCTAATTTAAGCGAAAAGAAAGGACGGCGAAATAGATACGCTATAGATACATATACTTGTATAGATAGCGGGCAAAGCCGTGAGCGTGTCGCGAATATGTGATGTAAATTAAAATATTTTTTAAAGTACATTTTTTTGTTAGAGTATACAAACTCATCGATAGTCAAGAAAAGGTAAAGATTTTGAAGAAAACAAAGGTTTATTTTTATTTTCCAACAATTTTAATCCTAGCATTATAATTATAATAATCTTGTTACAATGACCATTACAATAACAAATTGAGTAAGTAATTACTATCAACATTTTAGAAAACCAAAGCAGAAGGTAACAGTGATGATTGGGTAAGTTAGGACATTACACCAACAATTATTACCATAAACAAAATTTACAGTATGAAATCCATATCAGGTTTTACATATCTGGACACATTCCATTCCAAAGCATCGAAATATTTGTTTTCGGGGTCAAAGTAGTGTCTGAAGTTCCAATATTCTTGGGGAGAGTACAGTTTCACTCCTTGAAGGAACATCCAGACCAGATATTTCTGATTTGGATTGCATCGACTACATGCCGTCTCAATTGCGTCAGGGATATTTCCTAAAAGTGCATTATTAATAGTAATTAAATTTCTATGGAAGCCGTTAAGCAAATGAGTTGTGGGTTCAATTCCCACACGGGGGAATGATTGTATTTCATTTTTCCTATCTGGTAAGACAAAATTCAATCTAAATTTCCTTTTTTATATTTATTATATAAAAAAAATATAAGCCAAAGAAATAAATTCATACTTTTGTAGCTTGCAGTAAGAATCGTGCAAGGTCCTTTGTCCTCAAAGCAGTCGAGGTATGCCTGCAGCTCATTATGGTTGGCAATAAGGGCTTCAATGTCAAGATGGTCATCGCCAGTCTTGTAATACTCGATTTCAGCCACCGTAATGGCGAATAGGGCGAACAATACTATAATCTTCATTTTAATTCTAATAAAAGATGCATTTTATATGAATTGATTAAAAAATGAACACTTATACAAATTGTTTATTTCATGCATAATTTATTTTTGATTTATATTGCAATAATATAATTAAAAAATATATTATGTATGTATTTTGAAGCCGTCGTGGTGCAGTAGGACAGCTTCTGATTGTAAACGCGATTGATTGTGGGTTCAATTCCCATTCGGAGGAATGATTATACTTAAATTATTTTCATTTCTTCGCAGAAAGCGCGGCATTGAGTTCCACAATGTCCGGATTTCGGGTGGATAGTGTATCTTCACAATGTCTTCACATTAGGATCTGCTAGGTGGGATACGGCATGAATAATTAATTAGTGTTTGAAAGACCAAAAAAAAATATTTTATCGTAAATGTTACATTCAAGACATGTTTAAAAGCAAGATTATTTAAATGTATTTTGTGAACCAAGCCATGCGGTACGAATACAAAGTATTTATAAAAACTCTTTTTGTTATTGAATGAATAAGAAGCAAATATTAAGAAAATTGAATCTAATGCAAAGTTTATCTATCTCATTTCTATATTAAATGAATAAAAGCAGTTGTAAAAGAGAAACGGGCTTACTCTTAAAATTATTGTCAAGACTCACCGTTGTCTGGATGACACCTACTAAAATACTGATATTTTACAAAACACTATATTATATACAAGATAAATGAATTGTGTATTAAAAATAATAGAGTTTTCAATTAGCGGTGTCCTAATAGCATCATCAAAATCATATTACTTTTATTAATATCTGCTATAATTAATTCACCATAATATTACTTATACCGGTAACTTTATCTTATAAACTTTACATAAATAGTACCTAGATTAATGTAGCCCATACTTTTTATTTCCGCGTTTTCAGACGATCGACCAAGATTAAAAGGCATAGGCACTTTCCTGCTTCCTTTTTTCTTAATACAGAATTATGTATTTGCTTTTATGTATTTTATTTATGTATTTGCTTTAGATAGTACCACGCCAGTGTAACTCTAAAAGCGCAACAGTATCGATGTGGCTTACTTTTATTTTTTATTATTCTAACTAGTTATAATATAATGTAAATAACATATAATATAATGTAAATATCATATAATATAATGTAAATATCATATAATATAATGACGAAATGGTCGCATTTCATGAAATGATCAACTAAACTTGACCATATCGTTCAATCGTCAACGTTTTGTCATATCGTAAAATAAGGCAGGTGTCTTTATAATATATATATATATATATATATATATATATATATATATAATAACTTTGTTTTTAGATAAAATCACTTTCAAACTCTAGGTTGTTTCCCCAGTTGGATAAAAAAAAATACCCTAACCTACTAAAAGCTTATACTTTGATTTCATTTATTCCGTGTGAAGTAGTTAAAAGCAATCAAGGTCATTTTCGATAGCTTTTTTATATTTAACTGATGCGTTAGTATATAAAAGTAGTTTTCAAAATATTGTTCTTAAGATTTATTAAATTAAACGTACAAATGTTTCGATTGTAGATTTTTTCTCATTATAATGCGATATTTTTATTGAAATATACGAAAATTTATATGAATTTTATTTACATAATACATATACGTTTTATTTTTCTTTTAAACTAGATATCATTTCGATTTATAGTCACTAACATTCTGTTTTAGGCCACTTATCAGATAGAGCATCTTTTCTTTTATATTAATTAATACCAATAATTTTAACAATATTATGATTTTTGTGCTCATACAAGAATTTTGTTTTAAATAGGAAGTATTATTTTTTATTTAATATTAGAAATTTTTAGAGAAAACCTAGTGACAAAACATTCTGTTCTATTCTTTCCGCCTCAAATCAAGACTTTGCTTGTTTATTGGCGAACCTCATCAAAGCACTTTGTTTTACCAGAGCGGAGAAATGAAAATAATGTAAATATAATCATTCCTTACAATGGGTATCGAACTCTTAACCAATTGCGTTTGCAATCAGACGTTGTACCATTTCGTTGGCGCTCCCTCGATTCAATTGTTTATTAATACATAAAAACATACATGTATATCATACTTGTAGCATACATTTGTTTATTTTTATAATTTTTTCTTTATACTTAAAAACATAAAAACAAATATAACTACTCAAACAAAAATGGTTATATCGATGTTAACTCGATTTTTTTGTAAAATACGTGACTTTGAAACAAAATAAGGAACCGGACATATTTCAAGCACATGAGAATGATTTGAATGGTTGATAATCAAATATGCCAACTCGTCAGAACATTTTAATAGTTTAAGCTACGTATTTACACGTACGGTAATGTCATAGTAAATTTAATGTGTCCAAGTCTATCTGTTGTCAAATAATTTTAAATGTTTCAGACTTTGATAGTAATAGGTTGGCTTTAGACTATTGAACGAAATATTTAGATATCAAGATTAATTATATTTCAGAAATTTCATACTTTACATATGTAGTATATTTTAATGTCTTAAGAAATATTTAAAATACGTTACAAATTTTATGTATTTTTGCACATTTTAGATTTTACACACAGCCAGGAATTCGCTGAGTAGGATAAGAGATACATGGTAAACAAACAAACCATAAAATTGAATTAAACATTTTGCGCTTGTTCGATATTTATTAAATTTGAATATCCTTATTAATATACATATATTATATAAATTTAAGCCTAAAATGTATTTTAACTAAAGTTACATTTTATATGCAGTTCCAAACCAACTATCCCATTAAAATAGAAAAATATAATTTACCATCACGTACTACCGTTGCAAAGAAGGTAAATCCGGTAAACTGAAATACACATATACACTGCGTCAGCATACTTGAAGATGTTTACATTTTCCGAACATATTGATCTTGCTGACCAATTCATATAGACATATTTAGTATCGAAAGGCGCTAATAAAAATATGTTACACGTTAGAACACGCAGTCTCTCGACGACAAGGCGATAAGTTACATTAACGTAAGTACCTCATTTAATTAATGGCAAAATTAAATTAAGAAATATGCGTAATCGTACTTAAAGTGCATTGTGTTCATTAATAATTTAATATAAATTAGGTTTGAAAGAAATAACGAAGCTCAGTGCGGTGGAACCAATACTTGTACTACGATATTTATATGTAAGTAGGTAGCTGCAGCACGTGAAACTATTTGCCATTTGCTTAGAATAGAAATCTGTATTTCGCTCAGAATAATATTTAGAATATAGACATTTCTAGATTTAGTCAAAAATAAGATTTTTGACTAAATTTTATTCAACATAGTGTGTTTAAACGGGTGGCAATAAGATGAGTTAAAACTAAACCACTAGGTTATATATTCCTATCTGGAGAAAGTTGTAGGTGTGTTTTGATACTGGGGTCTCTCTCGCTACCCGGCATGCGGGAAAAACTGTGTTTGTTATATTTTTTATAGTAAAGTAAAAAATTTAAATTACATTTTTATTCTGTATTATTTATTTCATATATCAACAGAATGAAGACAATTTTGGTGTTAGCAGCCACATTGGCGCTGGCGTTGGCGTACCCTGCTGACACTTACAACCCAATGTACGATAATTTTGATGCTCAACAAGTTGTAGAAAATGTCCGCTTGTTAAAAGGTTACATCAAATGCTTCCTATACAAAGGACCGTGCACAGCAGAAGCATTAGACTTCAGAAGTAAGTTAAATCACATATATGTTTATAAACGTATACCTAGTACCTGCTTACATTTAGAAACCAAAATAAATGTACCTACAGCTTCATATATGTTTGTATTTATATATATGCTTATAACAAAATATGCGGGTAGACAGATATGTTATTTTCTTTAATTTAAATTGTGCATTGTATATTTTAGAGACAATTCCTGAGGCATTGAAAACGAGTTGCAGTAAATGTAGCCCCAAGCAACGCGAATTGATCCGTGTCATAGTCCACGCTTTCCAAAACAAGGTGCCTGATCTCTGGGAAGAACTCACTGAGAAGGAAGACCCTAAAGGAGAATTCAAGGAGTCCTTTGAAAAGTTCCTCAATAGCTCTGACTAAATCCCATGTGAATAAATGGAAATGATTTAAACGCATAATACTGACAATGTCTCCATTATAAAATATATATGTAATTGTTATTAATCTTAATTATCATAATTTCGACATCACATGTTAATATATAAATTATTAATAAAACAGCACGTTTCTATTCAATTTTTTTTCTTACTTAATTTATTGTTAGTTATTTATTTCTTAGTCATTTTTTTTCTTGAATATGGCCTACAGAAAATATGTTTTGCTTGTTGTTTATGAACCATGATGCGTATGTACCATCGTCAATATTATTATTAACTTTGTCCGCTGTAAGCTGTAAGTATTTATATAATTAGAAATTGTTTTGTGACTTAATGCATGAAGTCATTGTAGAATTAAGTTAAAAAGAGCAACTGTTGAGGTACTGGCTGGCTTTTCTCAGCCGATCTGCCTTCCGCTGGTACTAGTTTCCAGTAGGATTGACAATACCGACATTTTCATGTTAATTGAGGATTAGAACGTTTAAGCCTATTAAGCCTAAAGCGAGTTAAAAGTTATACTACAACTACAGCAGTAGTAACTACCAAAATGTGAACGTACAAACAGACAAACAGTGAGAAAAAAAAAATCATGAATACCATATTCTAATATTTTTTTTTATCCTCCGAAATAATTTTCTTTTTAAAATATTCAAATCTTTTATAATAGTATAGATAGATTAGCCAAAATGAGGCATTTAAAAGTTTAATTTATTCGTAAAGTCTTATTTTATTCTTATTTTACGCATGTATTTTATTGTAAAAGAAATGTATTTCCTATTTAATAAAAACTGAGCTACATTTTTTATGTATTATCATTAAATTTTTCTATAGGAAATTTAAGAAATTTAAGGATATTTAGGAAATTCAAGCTATAACAATAAATCTATTGTCATGGTTTCCAAAAAAAGGCTTACGCTTGCACATAATCGAAAACTGATCTTGATAAGAAAAAATACTTTAATTTTACTTTCCAAACGAGAAATAAACTATTTAAAAAAAATATATAAATATATATTTAAACAAGTTACGAATAAATATTATTATTCACAAAAATTAAAACAATAGAACATTAATAGACCCGTTTACCAAGTGATTTCTGGATATCAGATTTAAAATATGTTTAATATGTTAATTTTTACTCAGAGTATGTAGCGTTAAGTCGTAATTATCAATAAAACAAGTACTATTTTTGTAAACAATATGTATATTTACTGAGCATTAAAAATAATAAATAATTTGTCAAAATAAATACGTTATTTATGTCAAAGTAATGGATAAGTACAAAACAAATGACTTTAATCTAGCAAATCCATATCAGGCTTTACATATCTTGAGATGTCGCTCTCTAAAGCGTCAAAATATTTATTTTCAGGGTCGTAATAATGTCTGAAGGTCTTATATTCTTCGGGTAATTGCATCTTGATACCCTCAAGGAATCGCCAGAACTGATATTTTTGGTTAGGGTTGCATTTTTTGCAGGATTCACGAACCGACTCGGGAATTAATCCTGTAAAAATATTCATTATTTTTACATACACTTTCATATATCTAAAATATTACATGTGGCCAAGAAATATGAAGAAATATAAAAATTATTAAGAAATAACTCAAATGTGTAATCTACTACTACCGTATACTAATAAAAAATACAGTAAACTTATTAAAATTTATATTGAAAAAGAATACTAATTGTCCATAGTACGTACTTTTATAACTGACTGTAACCTCAGTGCACGGTTTTCTATCAACGAAGCAATCCACGAATCCTTGGAGAGTGGCTTTGTTGGAAACGAGTGCGTCCATGTCGAGATGATCGTTAGCAGTCTTATAGAATTCAGCCGCCGCAAGGGCAACAAATGCAAAGACCACAATACTCGTAAACTTCATTTTTTAAATCTGCAACACAAATAAAACATATCACAAAATATCTATATTAGCTAGTAAATGTTGTATAATTGTATATCGCGCTTCTAGTGTTAGTCGTACCTTTTAAGATGAACACAGAATCTATTAGAATAATGGTACGGTCATTTTGACTTATTTATACAATTCTTCCAATGACGTTGCTTGAACGGCCCCCTTACACCCCCTCACCTCCTAATTTTACATAACTAATGACTGCTTATACAACTAATCTCTGTAATGAAGTCAAAATTGAAATAATGCTTTAAAACTTTTTCATCGGAATTGTGTTAATTATATTGGAGGTAGGAAGGTTTCGAATAGATATCATTCGATAATCCGATTCGTTAAAGTAATTTTACTATGTTTGTTACTTTCATTCATATTTGCAGTATCATAATGCTTAGTGAGCTCAACTTAAAATATGCTTACACTTTTTATAAATTGTAGAACTTGTTATAGAACTGTGCATCTTGAAACGTCACATTTTACGTTACAATAATTACTTTAAGCAAAACTTTGCGCAAAACTAAATGAATCTTATATAAATATAAAATGAACATAGAATAATAACGAATTAGAATAAAGTTTTTACTTTACACACTAGGAAAAAGAATAACATTTTTAGAAAGCGTATAAAATTTTTAACGCCGCAGGATCTGAACCCGCGCCCGCATTACAAGCATTAAAATTATCTGGCAACATCTAATTGGGGGTCTACTTTCCTTGTCTTTTTCCTCAAGGTTGCAGGCAATCATGTCTGTCCTAAAGTAATCTGGACACGAAACGAAAGTACGAAAAAGGGACATCCTCTGCCTGTTTATGATAAAATAATTAACCTTCATAAAACGAATAAAAGATTCAACGTAGGCACATTATTTTAAATTACCTATTTCATGTACATTTTTTTTTCAGTTAGAGGACCTAGTTTCATGGGACTCCGTTTTATACTTTCCGCATTGGCATAGCGTTTGACTTCCACCACTCAACGCGCAACGGAAGCAAACGAACTTCTAACCAATCGCGCTTACTTGAAACTTTTTATTGTACTACCTACTGTTAGAATAACAGAAGTTAGCTGAAAAACGTTACTTTAAATTTTATAAAAATTTAAGCGATGTTCCAGGAAGTGTAATGTAGTATCAAATTATATTGTAATTAAATACAGTTTATAAATACTTAGATTACACTTACACAATCGTATAAATAATAATAATAAGAACATTAAGCGAATAAAATAATTAGTTAAATGGTATAAATAGCTTACAAAAATAATATTTTAGCATTCCACTTGAAGTGCTTCAATCAACAGGTGAGCCTAAAAATACGAAGAATACATATTTGTTTTTACAAGAAATAATATGGAAAATTATTAAATATATAATTTATTAAATTCTTTAATAAACATTTTCATAACAATTTTCAGGTTATAAAAATGAAAGTTATCGTACTGTTTGCTTTCGTCGCCCTCGTGGCCGCTGAGGTCGAATACTACAAGACTGGTAACGATCATCTGGATATGGACGCTCTCATCGCCAACCGGATTCAACTCAAAGCATTCTTGGACTGCTTTAACGACATAGCACCTTGTTCAACACTGACAGCCACCTATAAGGGTATGTACTATATTTAATAATAACATACAGCTTCATGCCTTTTCCTGCATAGCAGAGAGAACCTAGTGTCAAATCCCAGTGTCGCCTAGCAAAAGCCCAGAGTGAAGAAATGAAAATATATTAAATATTTTTTTTATATGGTCGCTCTTCCAAGGCGAAATCAAACCCACAACCATCACGTATACGTACACGTATAGCCATACGCTGTCCTAGCATGCCACGGTGGCTTCTAATATAAAATTTAAATAAGCATAATTTTGTACGGGAAAGTATAAAGCAACTTATTGATTTCGTTGCTGCAAGTGTAATCTATTAATATGAAGAAGCTAACTGATACTTGTGTTCCACACATTCTGTGTAATATAGATGTCTCTATCCACATATCGAACTTATTAAACAATTGAATTGAAAATTGCATGCAAACACCAAAAACCCTATCTCTTATAAATTTATTTGTATTCATATCAGGCTTTATTGTATTTTTAAGGTAACATTCCCGGAGCTGTTGAAACAGCTTGCATGCGGTGCAACCCTAACCAAAAGTATTTGTTCTGGCGGTTCCTCCAAGCTGTCAAGGAATTCATCCCTGAAGATTACTGGACCTTCAGACGCCATTATGACCCTGAAAACCGATACTTTGACGCTTTGGAGAAAGAAATATCCAAATACGTATCTCCTGATATGAAATTGCTTGTTTAAAGTTATATTATTTTTCCATTAAAACATTTCATTAAAGAATGAAATTATGAAATAAAATTATTAAGAATAAAACTTTTTATATCGTTAATTGAGACATTAATTTATTCCCATTATTAGTCACTTCACATATTGAACTATTTACGGTTGCGGTTCGTGGTACAACCGATACATAAATGTTTTTTTGTATTTGTAGTTTGTCCTAATATCATAACTGCGTGCGAACCTATCAAAAAATAAAGAAATGGGCCAAATTTAACCCACAAGAAATTCATAAATATTTCTTTGGTATTTAGGGAGATTTTCAAAACTGTTGTTTTAGGAGACTGATTAGGTCTCTACCGCACTAGCTAAATGTTGTTTGAAAATGATACCGCCATAAACGTGTTAAATTGTTCAAGTAGCAAGTCTGAAATTTGCTTTGCGAAATGATTTATTCCTCTTTTTAAGGCGAGGAGTAATCAGCTTATCTTCTCTTATTAGCTAGCTTATCTCCTTGTATTTTTCTCTCTCTCTCTCTCTCTCATTGACGTCCACTGCTGGACATAGGCTTTCCCCAAGGATCTCCACGACAATCGGTCCTGCGCTTCCCGCCTTCAGCGGCATCCAGCGACCTTGGCCAGATTGTCGACCCACCTGATAGGGGGCCTGCCCACTGAGCATCGTCCGGTTCGTGGTCACCACTTGAGAACCTTACTTCCCCAACGGTCATCGGTTCTCCAGGCTATGTGTCCCGCCCACTGCCACTTTAGCTGGGCAATCCTTCTAGCAATGTCGGTTATTTTTGTTCACCTACGGATGTCATCATTTCTAATTTTATTACGTAGGGAAATACCAAGCATTGCATAAAATTTTTTTGAAAGTAAATTAAATATATTATTATAAGACTGATAGATAATACATTTTAGATATTTTACTCTTAACATTATCTTTAAATGTTTCTAATCTATTGCTACTGACTGGACTGGACCACATGTAATTTTTCGCGTATTCATGACTTTACCGCCAGACATTGAACATTTTAATTCAGAATGATCAGATCTTCAATAATTTATTATGAGTTTGTCGTCGGCGTCACAGTGACAGAATACGTTATCTATAATACAAGTTCGAATGACTCTACGTTGTATGGGATCAAATGAGCAAGCTGATACAGGGGTGCACCAGCCCAGAGATAAGAACAGTACTCCATGTTAGGCTGAACCTGGTACCCTCCTGGGGTATTCTCTCTTTCAGCACCAATGTCATACTCTAGGAAGGGTTTGGGGGTTGGTATTACCTAATGCGAAACGCAATGGCAGCCACTACTTGACGCCGGTTTTAAATGCCAAGGGTGTTATAATCCGATCGAGTCAGCCCATGCTTGTCAGCACATCGCTGGCAGCGTGACTTTCCCACACGTATTTTAGTCGCTTCTTACGACACCTCCAATACCAGGATGATCCTATTCTAAGCCGAGATCACAAGGCAAAGAATTATTTTGGTGTTGTTTAGCAATATATCAACATTGAAATTACCGCAAATAATTATATACTTACTACTTTTAAAGAGTTTTCTCAGAGCATCCTCCATTTTTCAACACAGGACAATTTAATAGTACTTTCAACAGAGAGATTTATTACGTCCTGGAGTGACTTACACACTATGTCATTCCTGAGAAAGCCACCGCGGATAGCATTCTCTCTAGCGAAGTAACTTGACACTTTATATTTTTCTATATTGACAACGTTTTAAGATTTTGTCAACCAGTGCGCTGTAATGCAAATTAAATGTCATTAAATTTTTAAAAAACAATTTCTAAAACCAATCTAATTCCTTGTTACCATATAAGGAAATGGCGTCTAAGTACAATTATTAAGCATGATGGACATTTTCTGATATCATAAAATACGTATATAATGAATTAAGCGTGGAGTACATCAACATGGTAAAGGCGGCAAAGTTTTGCATTTAACTTACAGCGATGACCACGAGGGTCCTAGAGTAAAAGCAAATAACGTCATTTGCTCTTACAGGCAGTTGCTGATATAATATTTAGTTAAAATGAGTAAAAATAATAATAAAATAAATAATAAAAATAACTATTTATTACATACATTGTTAAATATTTTTTTCTTAAAGAAAATATCATAGAATAGGCTATTACGCAAATTTTTTAAGTGTCGATCTCAAGTCGATCCGAAGATAAAACTACTATAAAAAACACATTAAAGATGTACATTTTTGTTATTAAAAAAATGTTTATTATAAATGGTTATCATTTGTGTGCTGTTCCTAATATTTTTAACAATAGGATACGTGAAAAAGTGACATATCTTTTAATTTTAATAAGAGTTTGGAGGTTATTTTTGGTAATAGCGATCTGTTTACATGCCCGCTACGAACCCTGGGCTGTTGGCTCGGTCGCTGGTTGCCTGAGCTAGGCCTCCCTTGAGTAATCACCCGGCTGGGCAGACCGCCCATGCTGCACATACCTCCCCCATTTCTGTTGAGAGTTTCTCCCCTGAACCTTCCGGTTCCCCAACTCCATCTGCAGGCCATTTAGGAAAAAAAAAGAAAGGCAGGAACACCTATTCTTGGGTGGCGTTCATCTCAACGATCAAAGGACCTCGACCTGATATCGTCCCCTCTCCTCTGCGGGTTGCTGCGTGCTGATAACGTATACCCTACTGTTACATGGCCGTACGATGTCATATTATAGCGGCTTCTGTTTCACGTAAAATACAGAATAAAAAATTTTATGAACTAAAACTAACATTTTCTGTTTGCTTATAGCCTAAGCCTCCTTTGTATACTTTTTGGCTTTTTCTCAAATAAAGTAAAATACCCTATTTGCAATCAACATTTTCTAACTGTTCGTGTTTTAAGTTCGTGTTATAAAACTTTACGTTTTATAATTCTTTTGTGCAATTTTTACTTTTTATTTTTTTATGCATTAACATTATCTTAAAATAATATGTTCTATTACACTTAAATCTTAAATTTATTGAAATTGCTTTTTTACGTCTAATCTGCAAACAACGTTTGAATCACTCCCATCTCAGTGTACGATTGAATTGAAAATTAAAATACGTCTTTGGTTTTACTGACAATCCAATTTTATTAGATTGTATCCAAATCGACCACACCAGAAAGATTTAGAAAAACAAATGTGATTCGCCACTTTAGAGCAATGACCATCTGGCATGATTATCACAATATTTTGTGTACAATGATACTGAATACATATTACATAAATGTATCTAATTATTCAGACCAATGCGTGAACAGAGAGCAGGTGAAATTTCAATTACGTACTTAAGTCCATTTAAATCCAAAAGATACATAAAAGGTAAATAAAATAAAACTCTTTAATAGATTTCATAACAAGGATTTACGAATGTTTTTTTAAAAAATAAAATTAAACGTTAATTATAAATTTTCAAAAAAATTATCTTATTTCATATCTATCATCAAATCAATATGGCACTTCATGCTCTACGTTTTTAATCAGAAGAGTTTAAGAATTGTTCGAAAGATTCTTTGTATTCTCCTTTGGGATCCTGTTTCATGGCAAGCTCCTTCCATAGGTCGGGCAACTTTGTCTTGAAGCCGCGAACCATTGTACGGATCAGCTCACGTTGCTTGGGAGTGCATTTTGCACAATTTGTCTTCAATGCTTCAGGGATAGTTTCTGCCAAAAATATATTAAGATAATTTTAAATATCTTATTTCATTTTTAATAAGAATGTATATTTCTCCATAGAAAATGTAAAAAGATTTTTGTATTATATTATATTTATTTTATACAAAAAGGCTTTTTTAACAATTATCTATTTATTACTTGTAGCTTTTTCATTTCAATTTAATACCTACCTTAAAAATTAATAACACAAATTATTAATTAAGTCATATAAAAAAGTAGATTTTACTTCATTTTAAAATATTAAGAAAACCTAGTAATAAATCAGTTCGACTTAGAGAGACTTTGTGGTGGGAAAAGTCAAACGTTCTGCTTGTTCTTGCTAGATTCGGGAATAAAAATATTTATATTATAAAGTAGCGACCCAGTCGCTTCGCCCTTGTACAACTATAGCTATTTCGTATTTTCGCTGGCCCGCGTTTCATAAGATAAGGGAAAAAGGGAAGTTTAAATAGTAGTAGAGCACTTTGTTTAACATTTCTGACTGTTTCTACTACCAAACAATACAGTCTAAATGAAAACAGTCATCTGGTACACCTGGATACCCCAAGTAGCTTATTCTAACAAAGTTTACAAACTAACTACTTAAGTTAAGCCCTACTTTGAATAACACATTAATATTTTTTTCCTATTTCAAGCTGCTAATATTTATTAGTAACTCTAGAACAGGCAAAGTAATCAATTTGGATTTCCACTCTGCACCATTCGCGACGTACATATGACCAGACGCAACAAGCGCGGCCTTATTTTTAGCCTCTGTTATCTTCTGAGATATTTATTTTAATGACATGTTGGAAGGGCAATATTGATTGCCATATATATATATATATACTTATATCATACTCTTTGAGGATGTGCAATTCCATGGTAAATTATTTTCATCTATCTCATAATCCTCGGCTTAGTTAGCGTTTGCAATACTCGTATACTCGAAAGCGCACAAAAAATTGATATTTGTATAAGCAATCGTGAGTAATATTATTATAATATGGAACACTA
Organism: Podotricha telesiphe; assembly: GCA_038994665.1. Classification (NCBI taxonomy): domain Eukaryota; kingdom Metazoa; phylum Arthropoda; class Insecta; order Lepidoptera; family Nymphalidae; genus Podotricha; species Podotricha telesiphe. The sequence goes on from JAOYRR010000272.1 coordinate 70,404, forward strand.
TTTTTTATGTATCATCAATAGCTTTCGCACTGCTCGAAAAATAAAGCCTTTAAAGGTAACATTTTGATATCTTTCGTTATTATCTATAATTTTTTAAAAAATATAACAGCCTATGTTATTGGGTGAAAATGTAGCTTTCTAATGGTACAATATTTTTTTTAAATTGGTTGGCTAATTTTTGAGTTATATTAAGAAAAGAAACAACAAACATATATTTTCTTATTTACAATATTAGTTTAGATTTAGATAACCAATTTAAAATAAATAGTCTTTGCATACAGTCATGCCAAACCAAAATGGCTTTTATAAAGATATGACGGTTAATATCTTGATGATGACGTGCTAACATAAGAAATGAAGGAAATAAAATTTACTTTTAAAATCAGTTCCTTCGGGTGTGCAAGGTCCTTCGTCTAAAAAGCATTTTGCGTAGTTTTTAAGAAGGCGAGAGTTTTCAACGATTTCCTCAGCATTGAAATTATCGTACTCTGGGTTGTATGTATCGGCGGGGATAGCGATCGCCGCTGCCAAAATAGTTGCCAAAACCAAAATAGTCTTCATACTAAAAATAAACAATTAGATTATTGTATTTAATTATATAATTATTGTATTTTAATTTACACTATTATTAAAGGAACACTATTATTAAAAATATTATGAAATCTATATGAATAGTACGTACTAGATGTAATTACGTGAGATGATATATACGAAAAAAAGGTAACTTATTCATTTCTATATTTAGATGTAACAAATTTTTAATGAGTCTTTCACAATCTTCAATCTTTAATATTTTCATCAGTACCTAAATTCGCGCTTTACGGAAAACTATATGTTATTGAGACATTAAATTATATTCTGCTTTAATTATATCGAGTTTTAAGTAATGTCAATATAAAAAAAGGCTATAGTTATTAAAAAGTTCAAAATAAAAGACTACAAAAAAACTACTGTATTCTTAGTATAGAAGGCATAACTAAAATGTACAGCACGATTGCCGGTTTAAATATAACATTTACGAATATTTAGATAAAATTGTGATTATATTCTTTATATAATAAGTTCAGATTTAAAAGAGTTTTTAAGAGGAGACTGCTGGATTTGTTTCCCCATTTGTATTGCTTATTTAAACAGTAGTACAAATTGTCATACTAATAATTAATTATCGGTCAGTATATAAGGTACATATGCAAAAGGGTATTCAAATCTATGGTAGGGTGTTCAAATCTATTGTACGGATCAGCTCACGTTGCTTCGGAGTGCATTTTGCACAATTTGTCTTCAATGCTTCAGGGATAGTTTCTGCCAAAAATATATTAAGATAATTTTATTTCATTTTTAATAAGAATGTTGTATATTCTCAATAGAAAATGTAAAAAGATTTTTGTATTATATTATATTTATTATATACAAATAGGCTTTTTACTACTCGTAATATTTATTTTGTTAATTTAATGTAAGTATATCTAATGTTTTTCTACTTTTTCTTCAAATAAACTTAATCTGTGCCAAATTTTATACTTCTTTTATTCGTGTTACGGATGTTTTCGTGTTACGGATCAAAAGTTTCTCCTCGACGTATTAATATATTACTTACTAATTAAAAAGGAGAAGAAGTGAAAGCAGCTCCGCGCAGTTAACATTATATAATTTATTTTTAAAATTAAAATTATTAAATTGTCAGTTAAGTTTTTAAAAAGCTTTGAAATTATGCGTAGATTTTAGATGAAATTCATTAGTAAAACAATCAGTGAGTAGCAGTGATTCCTTATTTATCTATATTATTAATAAATATATAATTGATTGAATCAACATAAATTGTATTATAATTGTCATAAAATAAGGACTAACTTAAATAGCTTAAGCTTAATTAAGACAGCTTAGTTTAAATATTTTTAGTTAATCATTCAAGGCTGCATAATACTTCTATATTTTAAACAAGTTGCTATAATCTGTTAAATGTTAATAATCTAGGTGACATTATAATATGCAATTAATATTTAATTAAACGTTATTCTAACTTACCTTGGTAGTTTCTTGGACGTATGCTGTGTTAGAACTGCTAAGATTATCATCTAACAATCTTATATATATCTTATAGCAGGAAAACCTGTCAATAGGAATAGATCAGAAAACTCAATGGATTCAAAGACCGTAAATTAAACCGTGACTTCGAATTGATGACAATACCAATAGTTTATAAACATGTAAACACAGCTATTGTTATTGCTCTAATACTAAAAATAATATAATAAATTAAGAAAATAACTATATCTCGACAGCCACGTCTATATTGAAAAGTTAAGAATTTTGTCAATTTTTTTAAAAATATTTTAAAAAGAAACTATTTCATCATCCGGTTCGTCCTGACAAGGGCTTGAGTTTCATGCTACGAAAATATTGTATTGTCATCGGATCGGGACAAGTGTGCAACTTTTCGAGCAACTCGTTACTCAAAATAGCGTTGCAAGATTGTCATACATATATAGATATATAGATAATAAAAGTGTGTTAAAATATGTTATTTTTTATTATTACTATAAGTGGAGACGGTCGAAAAGACGGATAAAATACTCTGTTAGGGTAATTAACCTCACAGACTATATATGTTTATATGAAGGTAAAAATTTTAATATGAATAGAGAATTTTCTGGCTAAAGGTCCTTACTTTTCTTACCAGTCCATTTCAACTTTTGTGGGGAAATGTATAAATTGCTTACAAAATATATGTAGAACACTGACTGAAACATTCTTAACTTCTTAAAACTATTGAGGGAAGTTAAGTAAAAATGTTTATTATTCTATTAGAAATGAATTTTTACAAACAAATTTGTAGTAGAAAGATAATAAATTAAAAATATATATGTATATACTTTCTGAAAAACTTTGTAAAGTAGTATAAAAAGGATGTAAATAAGAACAGGAAAACACTTACCACATCCGTTTTACAACTAATTACTAGCAAGTACATAAAAAACTAAATCAAGATAGTGTATCTTGATTGTACCGTTTAAGTAAAGAATTATAAATAACCTCGCAATGTAAATTATTATACTCTTTTTAATAAAACTAATTTAGATACTATATCTCGCCGCAGTGAAATTGGATATATATAATTTACCTAATAAAAATTATCTGTTTGTATTAAGGCTGTATATGGAAAGTTTGGGAAAATGAACAAAAGTAATCCTTTCGTGTCCACATAAAAAAATATATATATTTTATTACCGATATGTTTAAAGTTTCAACTTTTTAAATGCTTTATATATTTATTAGCAACAGGGTTGAACAAAGTTGCATTTTCATGCATTGCATAATTGTAATGCAGAATCTCTAAAATCCGTGTATATCTCTAAATTGTATTATACAGCTTATATAAAAACCGTAAAGTAAAACCTAATTTGCCAAGAGTAAAATAGCATTTCCAAAGGAGTTCTTAATAGTTAATTGAGTTGTAGTCTTATGAACTAATTATTTTTCAAATAAAAAAAAACAATCAATCTTATTGTGGAGTCAAGAATTCTAGGAAATTATAGGATATGCTTATGACGTGCTGATAATTGTTAGTACGCGGTAAACATTTCAACATAGAATACCATATGAGACGATTCTAATGAAATATGTCAAGTACTTATCATATCAAGGATGCCATTGAAATTGCACATACATAAATGTATTTGTAAAATAATCAGCTGGAAATTAAACGAATTGAGTCCTAAATGCAATTTATTTCACCAAATAAAGTAGACAAAGTGCCTTAGATTTATAAATTATAAGGAGGAATGCGAAGGAAATTTGTTATTACATCAATTTATTGTTTGTTTTCAGTATCTACTACGAATCATAACAAAAATAGAGCAATAACTACATAATTTAAGGTTTAATTTTTGATTAAATTAGATTCAAATTTTTTTCGATTTCATTTCGATTATATTGTTTCGAATTTCACGTTCCTTGCGCATATAGCGGGGTATGCAGAACCTAGTATTAACATCAAACTGTCTAACGTGTCTAACCAGGTGAGGAAAATGAAATACTTTTAAATATACTCATTGCCCCAATAATGATTGGACACTGTACCATCGTGTGTATAGTCAAGCACTAATCTGCGCCATAGATCATAATTGAGTGTTAATTTGTTTCCTTTTGTATATATAAATGGCTATAAAACATGGAAATGTACCAACTGGTACAACTCAACTGAGTCAGGTCATGTATTTATAACGATACTAACATAAGAAGAATAAAACTACACCGCCATATAACTTTGTTTTTCAATCGCAAGATTTATACATCGCGGGACATTTGACATACATTTCAAATAATAGTCCATACATATATGACAGATAGAATACAATACACATTCTAACAAAATAAACTACGGACAAGTAAATTGTAATAAAGTACCTATGTGATAAAATATAGAAAATATATGCTATCAATGAATTGGTATTATGATTTTTAAATAATAATAAACTATAATATGGTTTCAAACTTCAATTATTCTCGTTGTATTGTTTCAGACAATTTCAATATACCTTCCTTTTATGTTTGTGATTTATACCATGGATGTATGTAGATATGTTACTGTACTTCTGGTCAAGATAGCTATTTCTAATGTTTGTATATTAAAATATATGTTTTAATCTGGACTAAGTAAAAAAAATTTGATCTCCGTTGCCACCGCCTCCACTACAAGAACAAACTAAATACGCGTTATTCTCATGTAATATATTGATAGTATTTAAAATTAATGCTAAATTGTTTTCATGTTTATAAAACCAAAAAGAAGTATATAAATAAAATACTTAAAATGCAAAACCTGCATAAATCTTAATTAATTTATTTTTTCCTCTAAATTTCAAATTTATTACGTTTTCTAAATATGTCTTTTTCAATTTCCTTAGTGTGGGAAAAACACTTTAAAAAATGTTAAATATAAGTATAAGATAGTTCAACATAAGGGCTGAAGGATGATTTTCACTATACTCACAGCTGTACCGTTTACCAAGTAGGAGGCTAGCCTATTTAGCGTCGTCCGGTTCGTATATTTCCTCACCATCAGCCATATTTTCGTATAAAATTTATAAATAATTTTATATATATAATAAGTTCTGTAAATCTTTTTATTTTCAAAATTAATAACGTAAAAATATATATATAAATATTAATTCGCTTTTAGGTATATTAAAACGATATATGATAATAATCATTCACTTTTTGAACATTAGGCATATTCATTGCACATAGAAACTACAAAAACAATCCTTTGTTTATTTCAAAAATATATAGTCATTATTTTATTATAACACCCATAAAAATACAAAGTATTAGATTAACCATTATTAATTGCATTAAAATCAGAACTAAATGTGTATTCCAAATTTCAGCTTAATTGGACACTGGAAATTAGATCAATTTAAGCTTACTAGATTTACGCTTATTATTGATGCCATCGTGGCGCAATGGGAAAGCATCTGACTGTAAACTCGATTGCTTGTGGGTTCGATTTTCACTCGATGGAATTGAGGAAAGAATTATATTTAAAAAATTTCGTTTCTTCGCTGCGGTACTTAAGACTAATCGCGGCGTTGAGTTCGCCCACTCAACACGCAATGTCTCGATTTCGGGCGTAAAGTGGAGAGCGGGGTGTCTTGACACTAGGTTTTCTCTGACTAGCAGGGTTGCTATGCGAGAAAAAGCGTGAAGCTAAAATAAGAATTACACTAACGCAAATTAAAGATAAAATTCTGTAAACATTTTTTTTCGTATGGATGTATATGTATCGTAATTAGATATAGGATACGAGTGCTCGCTCCTACAGGAGCCCATATTTTTCTTAAGAAGGCTGAGGGGCAACTAAAATAAAAAGTGAAGTTTTTTTTTGTTTCTCCCGATTGAGCAACACCGTTTACCTTATTTTTTCGAGCTTGGAACATATATATTATACGTTTTATAAAATAAATTTAGAAATGTATAAACCAAAAATATGTTCGTAGTAACCTACAAATTCGAAACCAAAGGAGTTGATTATTTCAAAGATTCCACTTTTATCAATTTCTTAAAACATACATAAAAAACATCACAAGTGGATATTTTAACTTTTATTAGATTAGTTATTTGAAACAGAGTTAATTCATGTTATTAAAACATAATGATAAGAAAAAATAAAGGTTTGGCTTCACTTATTTACGGTTGTACGTTCATATCAGAATTCCTCTTCACGGCTTGTCCCACATGGCAAGGACGTCAGCAAGACACTCCATTCTATACTTTCTGACTTAAATTAAGACAATAATATATTGGCTGGTGGAACTAAATGTCATGTTTTGTCTTATTAAAGTGAAGAAAATAATTGAAATATAATATTTCCCATAATTTGATAATCCATAATCAATCGTTTTCATAGTCAAACGGTTACTCATGCACATATATAGTTGGTTTTTAGACTAACATACTCGTAGCATAAAGTACGTGAAAATTAGTAAAACAGCAATAATGTATGCTTATTTATTATTATAAAACTGCAAAGATTATGTCACAATGTGTTTGATTTTGAAAACAAATAACGCGCTTCCCGTAAGTAATAAATATTACTAATATAGTATACAAAAAGCTGCCCGTGACTTTGCCCGTGTGGAATTCTACAAAAAAAGTAGCTCAACATACTAGTTTTGTCAGAGAAAGTTCCGTCAAAATCGGTCCAGCTATCCCAGAGATTAGCCGGAACAAACAGACGGAGAAATAGACCGACAGACAGACGAAAATTCTAAAAAGAGGTTATTTTAATATTACAAACACACACTGAAATATTTATTTATTTGCAATACAAATGTACATTACTAAGTAAGGATAGTGGAGATCTCGATTAACCTTCAAAAATGCACTCAATGATATTGGAGGATACGCTTAGCACTTATTTAAAGGAATTAGCATATAACATATAATAAATGATAATTGATGAAGTGAAATGAACACTGGCGCAGTGGTACAGTGTCTAACTGTAAATGCGATTGTTTGTGGCTTCGGACCACAATCGGGGGCATGATTATATTTATTTATTTTTCATTTTTCTGCTCTGCTAAGACAAAGCGTTGCATTTACTTTCGCCGGTTAGCACGCACTGTCTCATATTCTTCCGGTATATTCTGTTATGCGTAAGCTAAAAATAAAAAGGAATAATGAAAGGAAATCATTCTGCCTAACAGCCTTAGTTTTTACTTAATAAAAAAAAACTAACATACATCTGAAACGGGTCTAAAACAAAAAGGAACATAAAAATAAATTATTATCAAAACCAACGTGATCCAGGGTTATCAGTAACTCACTCAGATCGCATTTGGTATATATTTAATAATTCGTTGATTCTGACACGACGAATACGGATATTAAGAAATATGTCTAAGCTTACGGTAAGTGAAATAGTTTACTATTTATACAGACCCAAAGTGCATTAAATATTAAAGTTATGATATGTAAAGAATATTTTACTCCCTGTTATTATGTATACTTTAAACTACTCTTAAGTAAGTAAATGAAAGAACAATTTATTTTTAATATTTTAATGTGTTATTCGCAAACTTAGGATATGTATTTTTTTAAACGTTTAAAATTATAAACGTAGCGGGACTTGAACCCGCGCTTTTGGAAATCGTCCGAGCGTTCTGACCACTAAGACATACTTTTATTGTATAAACGAAGTAAGAAAAACGAATTTTCATAACTAATTATTTACTTGTTTTAAACATATTATAATTGTCAGATTCACAAGGATTTTGGAAACTTACAGTTACTAGAGTATATTTAAGTAATTAATAATCTTTGCCACACAAAATATAGCTTATGGAATTATTTAATTACTTTTATATATACATTACACTTTACAGGAAATGAATTTAAGATTTGTTCAAAAGTATCAATATTTTTTTTCTGACCACTATTTTTGTTATCAATATTTTTTTTAATTTAGTTTTTATAATCAGCAAATAGGTGTACCTAATTAATACTTATATACGGAGTTTTGAGTCAATTAAAATCATATATTAATTAAATATTATAATCTACAGATATAACTTTATTTAGGTGTTTATTTGTAGTAATAAGGCCAGGGATAATGCCAATTCAGCGATCTTTATAAATTTGCAATTACTTTTACATCGACATTAATAAGAAGATTGAATTTCATTGAAGAATTCTCTGTAACATATTTCCTGTACGGGTTGCGACATCAAGACCACCATGTCGATCGCCCTCATCCATAGGTACAGCAATGGTTGTATGCGACACGTCTGCTTCCTGCCTCGAGCAGGAGTCACTAGGCTAGTTATTAGTTTTTTTGTTATATCTTATATTAATAAATAATTTTAAAGTAAAAACACGTGTTTTTTGTGCCTCTCGGGCTCGCTCATGTTGACTATCTGGTAAACCAGTTCAGAAATATTTTTTTTTGTTTTCTATTTTGTTTTGATTTATTTTATTTTTCAGTACATCTTGGTATTGATGGCCATTATGGCGCTTGTTGCCGCGCGTCCACAAGGTAATCTTATTGAAAGTATTATTATTATTAGTTTTTGAAGCCGTTATAACGCAGTGCGACAGCATCTGTGAGCGTGGTGGTTGTGGATTCCATTCCCACTCGGAAAAGTGATTATTTTTAAATTATTTTCAATATCCCGCTCTGGTAAGGCAAATTGAACAACAGAGTGTCTTGAGACTAGTTTCTTACAGCCTTCTCTGCGATGCAGGAAAAAGGTATCTGTTTATTTTTAGTTTAAAATTATTATTTTAATATCATATTTTAAATGTTTACACACAAATGTTTTCTTTTTATTTCAGTGCAAGTAGTGGATGGTGATAACCAAGGTATTTCAAATTCTATGTACTTTTAATTAATGATACTGTCGACCTCTTAGATAATTTAATTTTTAATTCTAGATTATATAATTGTATCATTAGTTTTTACTTTTACATATATGTAATTATTGAATGACATACCCACTTTAAATTCTTCTAAAAGTCTTCATTGCGGCGTACTGGAACAGCGTGTGATGTTCGAAGTATGATTATATTAAAATTATTTTCGGCGCGGCGTTTAGTTCAGCCACGCAATGTAGTCACGCCACGGAAAGTTGGGAGCAGATTATATTGACACTAGCTTCTCTCTTTTTTAGAGATCATTGGGGCCAGTGAATAAGAGTCTGATTAACACATATTTAGAAATCAATTTCCTAAGTGTGTTAATAACACTTAAAGAAAAAAAATCTAAACGAGTCTGATTGTTATCGCGGTAGCTCTTAGTACGATGAGTGGAGAATGATTATAATTTAATTATTTTTTTCCCCGCTCTAATAAGGCAAAGTACAGCAATGAGCTCTACTCGCCAACATTTGATGGAATTATATTTCATGATGACTCTTCCTACACCATCGAAATGTAAACAAGAGAAAATACAACAAGAAATGTCCCAGTGTCTTAATTGTATCCCAGTATCATAATTGTAAGTCCCCATTTACGGCTAACTCTATATAAATCCATTTATACATGTAACTGATTTTTTAAACACTATTATATTACATTAACAAAGGTATATATATATACATTGCGCAATGTCAGGTAGTGGACGAAAACCATCAAGGTATATATTATTTTATTATAATTACATCTGAATATCCCCGACGCTTCGATGAAATTAAGGAACTGGCTATACGCATAATGATTGACTAATAAAAATGCAATATTTACGGCATTTTCGTATATGCAGCCTGCGTCGATGGCGCTTCCAATTCAATGTTAAAAACTTATATTACTGAGTATTACATCAACAACATTTGCTCGACTTATTTAAGTACCATACCAATTTACTTCTGTATATATTTTTTTAGTCAGACTCCCGTTATTTTACCAGCAATTTTTTTACTGTACGTATTCTTATTAATCACACGTGACACATGACAAAGCCCAGTTATAATCACTTTGCTTCTAACTTTACACCAGTTTTAGAGGCATTTCGTATTAACTGCAGTAGCTTTACACCGTACATCGATTAGCCATACTTTGTAAAAGCGGGCGAGTATACGAAAATGTTCTAAAAATATTCAAACCCACAACCGCTTATATTTTAACACTATTATGATTTATTTAGATACATCATAATAGCGTTAAAAGCAATTCAACCAGTCAATTTAACAACTTCGTTTCATAATTTTAAACAGAAATGTTTCTTATTTTTGAGAATTTGTATGTCACAATCCAAAAAATCTTTCTTTATGAATCGAAGTTATGTTGTTAATATTTTTATCTTAATTTTATTTTATGTTACCTGGTTCCAGTGGACGTGGTTGATGGAGACCAACAAGGTACAGCAAGTTCTTATATTTTAGTTATTACTATATAGTAATAATTTAACGCAATCACAATTTTTTGTAACCATATTTATTTAATAAAAATCTATATTTTATTAAATTCACACTTAACTGTTATATATAGCAAATGTGTGTATATATATCCCTAGAGACAATCAACATGGCGATTTTCGAACAGATCTTTTTTTAAACAAAATAAACATACTGTGAATTTTATAACAAAAACTGTTATTTGTTGTATTCTTTTAGATAAGTATAAAAACATACAATTTTTTTAATTAATTTTGTATTTTTCAATTTGTCTTAACATTATATTGTTTGTTAGTAATGAATCGAATTGGTTTTGTTAATAGTCAGATCGTAGTTTAATTTAATTTTATCTCATTTCAGTGCAAGTGGTAGATGGAAACAACCAAGGTATAGCAAACCTTTATAATTAACTAATTTTAATAAAAACCAATATTGACAATATTGGTTTATTGTTTAACTGTAATAACCATTTAAGAATTGTACACATTATGTATTAAACAAATTTAAATAACAGGCATTTTAATATGTTGAAAAAAAAATTGTTATCGTAGAATACGGCCATATATAGCTGTAAACATAACTTTAGATAAGTGTAAAATAATTACAAATCGATTGATTCTTTTTTGAGTTTCTACCCCACAAACAAACATGCAAAAAAAAATTTTTCTCACAAAATTCAAAGATAAAGGTGTATTAATGTATTTAATTTGAATGTTATTTTGATCTTAATAATATTTTTTTTTCAGTCCATGTGGTGGATGGAGACCAACAAGGTAAAGTAACCTCTTGTGCTTCACAGTATAGTAGTATATACAATTTATGTAAAAATATTGTTGGTCCTAAATTGCTTTTGTTGCATCTTGTTTCAGTACAAGTGGTGGAATAACGCAGACAAGGTGCAGGAATCACTTTAATTTTACCTACACATATGAACAACCTGTTTTGATATATACTCTTCGTTTACCTTAATTTTTTTTCTTTAATAGCACTTTTCGTATTAATTGACATTTTATTTACATGTATAACAATCTACAGTTATTTAAATACGTAGCAATCTAATGCCATTTTTAGAAAATGTATAAAAAATGGAACGCAGCGGATTATGAACCCGCGCCTCTTGAAAACCGTTCATCGTTCTTGAACGTTTGGTGTGCGAATAACAGTTTAAAAAATGTAAAAAAAATCGTATCCCATAAATATTTATTATTTGAAACGGAAACATATTTTCTTTGTGTGTTCTTTTTTGCTGTGGACAGATTTCCAAATTTTTTGTAATAAATAAAATATTTTAATTGAAGCTTACTTTGTTTTTACATTCAAAGAAATGCATTATTAAATATAGACAAAAATTAACATACTAAATTTATAAAAGATACAAAATATAAATAAAATATTTCTTATAAATTACAGGTAGATATGGCAACCTAACTTCAAAATATTTTTTTATACCTTAACAACCTATTATAAATAATAATGAACATGTCCGGTAATGACAAAATTTAACACATCATATATTTTAAGGAGAATATGTAAAAATTACACTGAATAAATTAATTTTGAGTTAGTACAAATGCCGATTTATTTCTGTTTAGATAACAATTTCAGTAGTGGCCTAAATGGCACAGTGACAGTTTCCTTTATTATATAAGGGGGTCAAGTCCGCAACATCCGGCGGCGTGATTGATCGATTTAAACTCTATTGTTGTTATTATGTCATATATGTGGACAATATGCCTATATTGTGAGAAAACCTTGTATCGAGAGTGCACCTGTACCGACCTTTTTAATCTTTTATAAAGGTATTTGGCATTGTAGTTTTTAGTACAACACATTATTTCTAGAAAATACACTGGAAATTATTTTTTTATTTAATAATTCTATAATCTAGCTGCCTTTTTTTTCTAGATTACGTATTGAATGTTCGATTATATTTATAATTTTTATAAAATATTTAGTTGACTTCGTCGTTGCCGTCTTGAAACAGTGGTCGTCGTAGTTAGTTACGGGTAGGTGCTGCGCCTCACTACCTATACCAATATATATGTTACTATAACTTATATATAGATTATTCCAGACACTATGCCAGAAACCATTTCTTATTAAAATTTGTGTTGTATTCCTAGTATAAGATTTTTTTATAGAAACTGCAGTTTCCATAAAAAAATGCAATGACTCTGGCACTGAATGTCAATCAAATCAATGGAGTACCTATATACATACCTACTCCGCAAAATAATCAAGATATATAAATAGTATTTGAATTTAAATTTCTTGTAGTTATAATAACCACACAATAAATATAATTTGGTCTGTAAAGTTGAAGAAACACATACATATGCGACTATACATACATATGCGACTATCATGTAGGGGACGTACACCTTGTACGAGATGATCCTTCGAGGTAAGATGATTCTTGATGTTCAATGCTCCTCGTTAATATGTAGTTCTCAGCACCTTCTCAGCACCTCAAACAAAACGTAACGGCCGAATGGCACCAATATTTTTTTATGGAAGAAAAACAATATTTTGTTACTGCGATCTAAAGTCAGGCTGATTTTAAGGCTATGAAACTTTTGCTCTAGGTGGTCAATTGACTGTCAAAATTACTGGCATATAGGTGGTAAGGTATAATACGTAATAAGTTCGAGATGATCTATGCATGGTGGAACATCATGTATCATAGAAGACTAGTGGATATATTAATGCTAAGTACCACACCTTATAAAAATTACCACACTTTATTAGATATTTAGGTGTGAATTTTTTTTTTTAATTTTTTATTGAATAATTTTAAAAGATTACATTACTAATATTTGTTATAGTGAATATTATACGATTGATCTCATGTAAATAATGATTAAAATTAGTAATTTTGATTTTGAGACTGATAACTTAATAAAATCTACTCGTTGATTATAAATAATCTAAATAGTTACCGTAAATATTTATTTTTTTGGGTATTCTGAAACTTAAATGAATAAGAACAGTAAATCTGATAAATAATTACTTTCATTAATAGTTCTTCAAAAATATTTGTATATTTTTAAAATATTTGTAGGTAGGATCAGCTCCTACATAAACTAGGGATCGTCTTAGACACCCTGGATATTATAATTTAAGAGCTATATATAATTAACTAACCCACAGGTATTCAGATAAACTATAATTGAGCACTTCATTCTTGAATTCACTGCAAATCCATAATAAATTCAATATCTTGTAAACTACGAGCATTTTCGCTTAAGGGGATATTCACCTTTCCCCTATTTATAGGTAGCAATCTATTTCTTGTTATGATATCTCGCTGGAGAAAGTTGTATGAAAAATAGAGGTAACGTAAAACCTCTGTAAAGATAGTTACATTTGTTTACATTGGCTATAAGTATAAATACAATGTTTTTATTAAAATCAAAAAGTCAAAGTGTGAATTGCTATATATTAAATAAGTAATTTAGAAAATAAATATATGTCCGTAACTGGTAGTAAAATCTATACTTCTTACATTTTGTATTAAGTTATTAAAACACAAATTGACAGTTACCTAATAAAGTAAGAAATATGTTAATTTATAATTTATCATCGCTTTATTTATTTTTTACTTACATATACTAAAGATTATTTCCAATTTAAAATATCTTTGCCTATTTTATGTTAAGTTTTATAATGGAAGTCCTTGTAACAGGACACAGTTTCTATTAGTTTATTATTATATCCTTTCTTAATTGATAACAGAAATTTGCCGCCTGTGTAAAACACATGGCAATTACACAATTAAATTTAAAAATATTAAAGTATATGAGGAGTATAAAATTGAAAATTAGGTGTTAGTAGAAGTAGAAGTATTGTTAATCGTTTAGTTTGCCTCTCGGGAACCGTTTTCATTCAAAATATTTTAATTTTTCCGGTCTATCTAGTAATAAAGAGTTCTTCTATAAAATTACTTAAGCATTTTACTTACTTAAGCATTCATGCTCTTTCTAGTAGATAGTAGATAATGAGATAAAGTGCAGTGTGGAGGCGACATTATGCGACACATTGTCTACGAATACAAAGGATCCAAATACGCTTTCTTTACTGTCTGGCATTCTCTCAGGGCAAGGGAAAAGAACTCAGCTCGTACAAAGACTGACTTGCATATTTCAAAATGCATACTCTTAGAAACAGTAGGGATTTGTTATATCTAATGTACTTAAATAAATGTCTGAATAACACAAGCGATAATTCATATTTAATATCAAAATTTAAGCTTAATGTTCCGTCTCGGTATCCACGCAAACAAATAACTTTTCTTGTAAAGCTCTCCAGAGAACAATCCTATGTTTTATACCTATCACCGGTTTCACGACTTAAATTATTGAACGACAATAAGGTCGTCTTAGATCAATTTAGAGACTCATCGTCTAAATGTAAATTTAAGATAATTTCTCGAATTTTATTAATTAATAATATTTTTTAATATTTTTTAAAATTTTTAATAAAAAATTATATTAAAATTTAAATTAATTAATAAATAATGACTTATATTAAGATTTATAAAATTTCTATTTTTACCGTGATATTTTATTTGATTAATTAAAATTTATGCAGGACAATTTGTTAATTTTTATTTTAATGCATGCAGTGTCCATCTTGAAAGATAATGCTAAATGCATTATTCTTCGTTTTGAGATATATTTTATATTTTAATTAATGTTACTATCACTGATGGATTTAAATCTAAACAAAGAAATTGTCAAAGGCAAAACACTCCTTTGCGCCCGAATTCGACACATTGCGTCTAGAATGGCGGAATTCAAATCTTGTTCGCCAGAGCGGAGCAATCAAAATAATTAAATTACGATCATTCCACCGAGTGGTAATCGAAACCACAACCAATCGCGATTTCAGTCGGAAACTGTCGTCCCACTGCGCCACGATGGCCTCAAATTATTAGCTTACATATTTATTTGATAGCACATAAAATATTATAACTAATAAAAAATTCTTTGAAGAGAAAAAAGAAAATAGAAACCTTTAAAAGGCCCAATGTCATTACTTCACATATCTACCAAAATATATATAGAATCTAAGTTTTTATTATATATTATCACCTAAGAATCGAAAATGTGATGGATTGAATCTTATAATTGAATTCGATTACATGTGTATAAGTGTTTATTGTCTTTAAGTGACACGAATAAAGCACATAAAATGTTGTACATAAAAATATTACAATTTTATTTTTCTAAGTATATAACGAAATAATCCGACACTAGCAAAATATAAGGTAAACTTATAGAAAATAACATAAAACGACTTTGTTAGTCATAAACAAAGGCAAACTTCTACCCACAAGCTACACACATGTTATGACAGAGTATCACATATTATATAAAACATATAAAAAATCTATATACAACTAACTTGTGAGGAAAATACGATCTGACAGTAAACATCTTTATATGCAATGTTAGTGTCTACATTGGGTTACCTATAATAAAATATAATATACATTATAAGACAATTAAAAATACTAAATTGTTTTAAAAGATACCGTCTAATGAATTTACTTCAATGAATCAAATGACATCACACACTAAAAGACTTCACAACTGGCTTTAATTGAGTACAACGACGTCGAAACGATCGCCAGCGACTATTACAATCTCGTTTGCACCACTCGTGTCACACAGAAACGTTCTAGATTCAATATTACCTTTACAATTACAATGACTGCATATATTATAGGATTTATATGCGCTTTAATATTGGTAAGATATTTTTTTGTTTTTATAATATTCTCTTACATATTTGTTGTGCACATAATAACCGTTCACTTTCAGTCAGTGCTTCTGATCGTGTGGATAGCGTACTGCATGTTTTGCAAGGAGCGACACAAATCAGAAAATTATCAGTACAATATATCTGATTTGCAACGCAAAAACTATGGGTTCGCTCAGGAGCAGGAAAGTAACACTAAGGAAGTCACCGCCGGCGTGTTCATAATGCCGTCGCGCCACCAACAGAAAGATGATTACACTTATGATAAACGCCCGGACTACCCTGAAGGTACAGCGAAAAATTTACAACCAAAAACCGAAAAATTAATAGAAATATTGAACGAAAATCCTGACGATACTCGCAAATGTGTCGGTTTCGATGTTATTGACTCTGATGTACCTTACCATAGTGACGTTTGATTGCACAACTAATTGTTTGATTACAATACCATTTAAGCCGTTTATATTGTATCGGTGCACTGGACGTATATTTAAGTCGATATTTAATGTCACTGTAATTTTTAAATAAAAACTACACAAGTACTTTTAGTTATATAATTAATATTGTTATTAATAAAACATTAAAATAACATTTGGTTTAATTACGTAAAAATATTAATGACGTATCATAAACTACCTGTAATACCACAGATTAAAAATTTTAAATGTAACTAAATACAAATATAGCTAATCAATAGTTAACTTCACAATATGAACATAATTATCCATGTTATATGAGTATAAGTTAATTAGATATGTATCATCAAAATATAATCGAAACAAAGGATTGTGCAACACTGATCGAGTTACTTTTAAATACATTAACATTTGCTGTTTAGGTATAAAGTTATTGCAATATTTTTTATAGTAGATACTTATATTCCTATCCAATGTCCTACAATTCATAATATAAATATAATGTTACTCGTAAACTGGTTATTGCGTGAGGCTTTTGACCCCGTCCGCCATTTTATCGATGACACTTTTCTCTGTTGGCTTGAACACATGTACTACAGCATCTCCAGCATCACTCAACGTCTTCACAACTTCGTTCCAGGCGTTTTTCATAGAATCCATAACGTCCCTTTTCGATCGGTCAGTTTCCAATGTCAAGGCTGACACGCAAACTGCAAAACACTAAAATGAAAAAAAAATAAGGAAAACTGGGCTAGGTCGAAATTCACTAAGCAGGTAATTGGTGCACTTCGGTACCGGATATATCTAGTTCAGTTCAAAGTAGGCCTTATAAATATTGCATTAGTAAATGCACTCTGCCACCTTTCTTTACAGATACAATTTTTCGTATTATAATTTATTATAATGAATTACTGATAATAATGATGTCATCGAGCGCACAGGGGCAGCATCTGACTGTTATCGCAATTGGTTGTAGGTTCGATTCCTACTCATTGGAATATTCATAATTTAATATTTTTTATTTATCTGCTCTGGTTAACAAGACAAAGTGCGGCGTTGAACACATAATGTCTCGAATTAGGAGTGTAGAGAACGGAGTTAATTAGTAATTAATTACTCGATATAAATACAAAGATAAAATTTGAATGTAATAAAAAATGGTTTCAATATAATAATAATTAATAATGAATGTCATAAAATAAATTAAAATGTAATGTTATTGTCTGGCAAGATCATAATTTTTAAATAATATACCTAACAAGTATTTATTATATGATGAACTCTATAGAGTTTGATACTCCGATAAGCATACTATAATATTCTAACTCATGCATGTGAAATCTTATATGCTATATGCGATTCTTATATCGGCAACGCGATAACTTTCTCTATACTATTCTTTGTATTAATTTAAATGCAAAAAATATAGATATATATATATATATATATATATTTCTTTATATCGTTAATATTATATTTTAACTTATTTATACTATATTATACTTACTAGACAAAAAATGAGCACTATTCGGAGGTCCATGCTGTTTGCTTAAATATAAAGCTACAGCGATGTGAACGATGTCAGGCCTAATGTCCTACTGGGTCAGAGCATCAACAGGAAAGTCCGATTTACTTTGGCCACGCACGTGTGTCAGTAATAAGCGTGGAGAGAAAATTACTGGATAATGTAACGTGCAAGGGCTGCGAAATAAATAAAAAAACTCCTCCAATAAAACATTTTTAAATAAGAAGAATTTATGAGACATTGTCTGAGTGAGATTTATTTTATAAATACATTGAGCACATTACATAATATTTGTAAATTCTTATTTTAGTTGTTCGACTCTTTGTCATTAAAAATTACCTTGATACTTCCAAAATTTGATGCAACTATTGGAGAGGCCACAAATCTACGGGCATAGGGAGGCATCTCTAAAATTATACTTACCTTTTATTATCGGTTTCAATCGATTAAGTAAATCAAATTTAAATTAGATAATTATAATAATACTTTTTGGAAGATTCTGAACTTTCTAATTACTCCAGGAAACATACATTTTAAGTTCTGCGAATACATAATTACTACGGTCAAAATCATAATAAAGTATGAAAATTTGTATCTATCTTACTAGAAGCTGAAATTGTAAATCACACTTTTTTAGCTTTTACACATCTCCCGCATACTTGAGCGGGTATATAGAGAACCTAGTGTAGAGACACAATATTACTGCACAATTCAAAGACAGTTTCGTTATACGTAGCAGAAATCAGCATCACACCTACCTAAATATAGTCATTGTTGCGAGTGAGAATCGATCCCACATCCATATCGTGTGCAGTCAGGCACTCTTTACTAGTAGTGTCTAAATATCTTAAAGGTGTTTTTTTAGCGCATCCATAGGTCTTAGTAATGCGCTCTCAATAAACAATAAATTGGGTAACCACCGGAGGTGACGAGCCTGTATCAGATCGTGTGACAATAATATAGCCTTAACGCTTTGCTCAATGACGCACACAAAACAAACATGACAATAACAAACGACAAGGAAACAAGATAAGTGCACATCAAAAGTCATTAGATACGTATCTCATCATTCGCGATTCACCACATGTATGAGTACATACATATTTAAATGTGTTTTAAATTGTACATGTTAGCTTTAAAACAATTTTTGTTATTCCTTTTCAAATGTATTCCTAATTGATATAATAAGGAATACATCCTGGATTATAAATTTAAATATAAATAAAATAACACCGCGGTTATGTGATATTAAACGTTACACACTTATAAGTGTGCAAAAATTTAACAATAAAATTGGACCAGAGGTGAGCCTGCTCATTACTACTGAACTAATTTTTTTAGAAGCTACACAAAAAGGCGAAATCTATTTATTGAGACCGCATTACTAAGACCTATGGAAGCGCTACAAAAACCCCTTTACGATATTTAGACACTACTAGTAAACAGTGCCTGATTGCACACGATATGGTTGTGTGATCGATTCTCACTCGCAGCAATGCCTGTATTTAAAATTTACATCCTTTATAAAATGTTAATTAGATATATTTTTTAATATTCGGTCTCTTTTTTCTGTATCAAAAACCCTAGTATCTCTTCACCACAATCCTTAACAAATCCAAAATGACTGTAGTTTCTCCAGAAAACTTAATCAAACAACTTTTATTTTTAAAATTCTATATGATTTTTACTTTTACTCCGCTTTCATTTATCGTGGTGAAAAAAACTTTAAAGTACTTGAAAGTAAAACCGACACCAGAAGACCATCACCAGGTCTATCTTCTAATGTCGGCTTATCGTTGAATTTCTGGCCACGGCGTAAGTAATGTATGACGTAGGTTTTAATTTTTTTAAACATATACAAACAATCAGCCTAGGATCTTTGAAATTTAAAGTATAATTTAACCTTTCTTCTTTTAAATGTACATATTAAAAGATATTTTTTCTTTATACGCTCCTAACATTAGTTTGAACAACGTAATATATAAAATATAAAAAATGAAATAAATAAAATATAGATTTATGTTAAATAAAAAAGATGAAACAAGGATTTTTTTAAGAAAAAACGAAATAAGGCACAATATTTAGTTCAATGAGCTTATAAGCTTAATGAAAGTTTTAAATGCACTGTATAGTTCACTTGGACTCATGTTCCCTATAGTTTTAATAAAAATTTCTAAAATCAGATCGGATCCTAGTGATTTAGATAACTCCTTGCCTTCTCCAGCAAAGTTTTCAGCGATCGCAATGTTGACTTCTATCGGTATTTTCTTTTCTTCTTCTTTCTGTTGTATTTCTCGTTTAAGTTTTCCATATGCTTGACATTGAATAATGCAGACCGATACCATAAAGCAAATGATAGTCATCTGTAAAGCCAAAGAAATTTAGCATACACACTGGGTGCCCTTACGGCAAAAACAAATGAAGTTTAATTTACCGTTTAATTGTATAAATTACGTTTAGTTTTTATACTTTCTACTTACTTTAGAAACCATCGTTAATGTCCAAACCTAATATAAATGTAATGTAATGTGAATGTAAAGGTTTACAACAAACGAATTTATACCATTTACAGTTATCTGCCAAACATAAAAGTTATTTATATTACAGGATATCCTAAGACGTAGATACAGTAAAGTCAACAATAAAAACTTTTTATTGTACCTATTGCCTCATAGACAGGAATATATTATATATTAGTTTATGGTAAGTTTCATAGTTTGGCTAGTATATATTTTATATTAGAACATATAAGGAGTGTTTTATGCTCTAATTGGCCGAAAGTAATTAACAATTATCCTTTTAATATATATATTTTTTAATACTATAGACTAGACAAACGAGCGCTCGGGTCACCTGTTGGTAAGTGATCACAGCCGCGAACGACAACGTTGAAAAAAGCTGCAAGGATGTTGCCGGCCTTTAAGGTGTAAATAGACGCACTTTTCGAAGGTACCGATGTCGAATCGACCGGGAAACACTGCCGCAGGTACGCCATTGAGTGGCACGTAGAATGAAGTTTTTACAAAACACAGTAGCGTGTCACAGTAATAGAGTGCCACGTATCCAAATGGTGAGGATGGTATTTTATTCTGTTACATACTGTGCGGTTGGAAAATTCAGTGACAGGAATCAGGTAAAATCGTTCCCAAGAGCACTCCTCACGATAAATGCGCTAGAGAACGCACCGAGAGGAAACATCCCTACGCAATGCCAAAATGTCAAGCTTTTCACAGATTATTGGATCCTTGCCGATTCGAATGGCTCTACGTTGTATGCAATCATATGGATCAAGATGATACTGGGGTGCACCAGCCCACAGATGAGAATAGTACTCCATGTGAGGCCAAACCTGGGTCCTAAACAGGGTCGATAGGTACTGTCTTGCTCTGGCAATGACACTCAGCTTCTTCGAGGCCATCTTGGCCTTGCTTTCCAGATGATCACCATACTGGCAGTTACTTATACACTAAGGCAAATATGATGATTCTGGGCGTGAACTCCCAGAAGACACAAACTTGTGTCTTGTGGGAGTTGAATTGAACCAGATTTCTTTCACTCTATAAAAAGATATTCCTGAAGGATGCCTCAACAGAAGAGACAAGAGTTTTATGGCACTCGTCAACGTTTTTCCGAGAAGGACCTGCACATCCGGTGTATATGGCGTCTACCGTGCTATCGTCTGCATAGCAAAAAATGCTGGGATCCTCTAACATGTCATTGATATGCAGAAGAAACAGTGTAGGACGCACACAGCCTTGGAAATCGCCAGTGTTCACGGGCATGTAGTTAGAGCAAAACCCGTCGACAGTGACCTTGATGCTGTGCTCACAGTGCTGTGAGAAAGCTCCCACATGCATAAGATTTCTGGAATCCCGTGTGATGGAAGTTACGCAAGGAGCGCCCTGTGCCTTCGCCATGTCCAAGCTAACTGCCAGGCCCTATCCCTTGCTTTTGATAACAGCAGCCCAGTCTTGGGTTAAGTAAACTAGAAGATCACCGGACCATATTGGCGGAGAGGTTCCTTGGTTATCTAAATTTGATTTCGACGCGAAGATATCACGGTTTCCATACCTTGATACACTGACAAGGAAAATATAATGTTATGAGCTAATTTATTTCAATTTATTTAATTTGTAAAAACATAGTATGAGATGAAAATAGAGCTTCTTCGACTTGTGCTCTGTGTTAACACAAAGTTCCCCTTCCCACATTCTTTTTTCCAGTCCCAAGTTATTCGTCATATTTATAACCCCCTTAATTTTCAATGTTTATGTTATGGCCTCTATGAAATTTGAATATAAATATAGATCGTATTAGTTCTAACAAGATCAAAGTGTAAACTAACCCTTTAGTAAATTATTATTCATTACTAAGCTTTAATCTCGTACCTTTAACTATTGTATTTTTTTGTTTTGCAGTAAGTGAAGGTCGCAGTTTGTTATTGCATCTTTTTTTAACATGGAATCTATCGTCTCTTTTTTTCCTTGGCAATGTCTCTGTCATTATAAGACAATATAAGTTTATCATAAGTATCCTTACGTTTCAAATAAAAAATTCACAATACTATAAAGTACAATTGTTATATCTACTTTTACGTGGTATATTTAATAAAAAACTATAAAAGACATTTTGTTTTCTACAATTTTAATTTAAGATACACATATATGGATAAAATTTACAAATGCTTACATCATTTTATATAAGTATAAAATTTTGGCCAGTCGACAAAGTGTTAGGTTAGTTATACCATTGCTTAATAATCTTGTAGAGTTCCATAGGGTTTTTTTCTTGAACAATTTGGCCAACGTTATCTATAATGGAGTTAACGCCCGTAACAGAATTGGCTGAATTATTTTCTTTAATAGAATCTCCAGATTCATCACAGTGCATTGACTGGATGATGCAGACGAGCAGAATTGCAGCAAAAATGTATACCTGAAATAAATACGTTATGTTAGTTGTGACTTACATTTAAAAAAGTAAATAAATCATTTTGTTTTTAAATTTACATCAACTAAATAAAATTGTTTTAGCCCTTAATTCATTTGAGTTAATAGCTACCTTGGAAACCATGGTAAAAAACTGTATGAAAGGTGAACACTAGCCCTGCTTATATATTACTGGCTTATCTTAGTGACAAATTGAATTACTTTAAATGCTTTATAATTAATCTTTATAAAAAGGATATCCTTTATATAATGCCTCTAATGAAAAAATAAAAAAAAACTGCCTGGCAGACAACAAGTACCAACCGTATACAATGTATACGTATTATGTATATATATTTACGGTATATATATATTGTAAAGAAATTAAATTAATTACTGAGTACAACTGCATTAAATAACCGCATTACTTATCTTCATTGCACAACTTGTTAGCTTAGGAAAGGGATATCGACTTTTAAATAGGTAATTACCACTGTTGGTTTCGGAAACACGACAACCCAAAAGTATAAAAAGCAAAAATTTTGTTCGGTCATTTNATAAAATTTCCCTCTCAATCAGCCTCATCATATTTATTATTGCATAATCATCATGGCATTTAAGGTAAGTACATAGGTAAATAAATAGGTATTGTTAATTTATTTATTAATTCATTTTATATACCACAAACTGAACTTCCTACACTTGCTGCTGATTATAAGTAATAAAAAGTGATTTACAAACTCCAAATAAACATCTCGCTGGGACTATGTGAAACCACAAAAAAATATATGTTACCTCATACAAATATTATCTCCTAGGTAGTATAAAGTTAAAGAAAAATTATTACGCTTTCTCAGGATCGTAGCTAAGGTTGTTAGATTGAGAGTGTAATTGCATAATGCATCTCTTGCCTGATTTAAAATATTAATTACTACATTGCTTTGAAAAATATGCTCACGAGTGCGTTAATAAATTAGCTCAAATTGACTCTAGTTAACAAAAACGTAACTAATCACAACCTCTACTTAACTTTATAACTACTAATTTGTATCTATATTTTTTTTCATACAGACTAAACTTGTTGGCATCATTTTGCTTATATGTATCATCCATTCCATGCAATGTGAGGAAGAAAAAAAAGACCAAAAAACTTCAGAAGCTGTTGGAAATTCTGGATCTGCTGGCGATGACTCTATAATTACCAACATCAACAAAATAACAAAGGAATTTAACCCGACTCAGATAATGAATGTTATAAAACAATTTTTTAAATTTTAATGTGTTTAGCTTATAGTACTTCTTTATTTCAATTCAAAAAACTTAAATCTTACTAAACTTTAAAAATGGTATTGTTAATTTGTTTCTTAGAATAAAATTGTATATTGAGTATTTCTTAGTATTTATTCCATTCCATCCTATGCCTAACCAAAGGCGTGCGAAAGTCATTATATCGTAATTTACGTTACCTCTGTGAACTTCAGAAGTTTAACAAATATAAATAAATAGTACTAGAGGCACCGTTCGCGTCAAATACTCGTTGACGGGAGACCGTCTGTGTCTGTCACTTTATTAAAAAAAACGCTCCTTACACTTCCTTTTCGTATAAAATCTAACAATACCAAACAACTCTTCCTTAATTTTTGCAAAGGGGTCAAAAGTTTTTCTTACCGTAATAATATACCAACAGTTATTAGCTTAACATATGAGCTGACCGTCATTTTACACATAAAGAATACTTTATGCTACAAACTACGGCTTTAATTATATATCCTAATTTTATCACAAAATATACAGCTGACATTTAATTGAAAAAGACATTTAGAAAACGTATAAAAATTTGAACGCAGCGGTATTTGAACCCGCGTCTCTTGGCGCGGGTTTACATAAAGTGTGCGAATAAATGTTAATATGCTAGTAATAATAGCTGTTACTGCTAGCTAGCTAGGGGTCGTACAGAGACGCGGAGGTAGGAGGAGAGGAGGAGGTTTTTTAACATTCCATCTATTCACCATGCGGGCGCCGGCGTGTGTCTATTGCCCATCGCGTTGCAGAAAGAGGAGCTCTGAGATGTACAAATGCTTAAGGAGCACGTTTCTAATACATATCTTAATGAGTGTTTTTACGAAATCTGGACGCTATGGAACAATCTGACTGTAAACACGATGGTTGTGGGTTCTATTTCAACTCTGATCGATGAATACATTTAACGTATATTTATATCTTTGTTCTTGTACAACAGAGCGCAAAGTTGGGAAACGTGACGAAGCACGCTCGAAACTCGCGAAAAAGGCGGACTATCTTAACACACAGTTCTCTGCTTGCCCTGTTGTAAATGTAAGAGCTAAAAATTTTTCAATGAACACCTGTGAATCACGTATAAAGACATATTAATCAACTCTCACAGGCCGTGGCATGATTTGCTTAACTAAACTTTGTACGTTGCATTAAAATAGACCTTAGATAGTTCTTAAATAACTAAAAATAATGTATGAGTAATACAATATACAATACAATAAAGAGCTTTATAAAAAAAATGCAGTCCAATTAATAAAACGTATGCGATAAATTACGATACGATAATTGCATATAAATTATAAAATACAAATTAATTGATAAGAGTACAGAAATGTATTTAGTGTAAGTAAAATAATAACTTACCATTATTTTGATCTATTATATAATATTGTTGTATTGTTATATTATATTATAATTTTATAATATTTTTATTGTGAAAATTTATGAATTAAGATATTAAGTTAGATATTTTATTGAAGCATATAAAAACGCATGAATGGTTTATGTTTTAATTTGGCACACACGCTATTTTATTTATACTAAAACTATCTATCTATACTATAATAAAATTTAAAAAATAACAATTTAAGAAGATTTAAAAAGAGTAATAGAATATGAATCTATGATTTTTTAAATTTGTGTCTGTCTGTTTGTCAGTTTGCACGCACATATCTGGGAAGTTATTGGATAGATTAGAACTAAACTTTTTTGTTGTACCTTGTAAGCCTAGACAGGCTTTAGGATAAATTGATTTCGAAGAGTGGAACATCTGTTATAGAACCATAATAGACCAGCTAAACTATGAAATAAGTAAATTGGAGTAATACATACTTACAGCCTAATATTATAAATACGAAAGTAACTCTGTATTCACGCCTAAACTGCTGAACTGATGATCGAACCGATGCTGACTTAAAGGTATAGTGATATATAGCATAGGTTACTTTTTTCTACCATTTTCGTTACTTAAAAATGCTGCCGAAGCGAACGCTACGAACAAGCTATAGTTCACGCGGGAAAAGCCGCGAGTGGGTCGATAGTACGCAATCATTTGTGCCTAATACAATAGAATGAAATGAACTATTACTATACTCCGGACAATACTCTACTCTACTATACTACGAACTATACTCCGGTGTTGACTTTCTGTAGGGCTGACATTTTAAAATTAATTAACAATTCAAAAGTTTTTATTATAGCCTATTCGAATAAAAAATATTTTGATTTGATTGCGATAACGTACTACAAGATTTAATTTTGCATCATTATATTATGTCTCATAAAGGAAATTGTAAAAACGTCCGAATATGTCTCATAAAGGAAATTGTAAAAACGTCCGAATATGTCTCATAAAAGAAATTGTAAAAACGTCCGAATATGTCACATAAAAGAAATTGTAAAAACGTCCGAATATGTCTCATAAAAGAAATTGTAAAAACGTCCGAATATGTCTCATAAAGGAAATTGTAAAAACGTCCGAATATGTCTCATAAAGGAAATTGTAAAAACGTCCGAATATGTCTCATAAAGGAAATTGTAAAAACGTCCGAATATGTCTCATAAAAGAAATTGTAAAAACGTCCGAATATGTCTCATAAAGGTAATTGTAAAAACGTCCGAATATGTCTCATAAAAGAAATTGTAAAAACTTTGAGAAATACTGTGACGTGTGAAATACCTACCTACCAGAAGAAACAATACCTTAAGGGTGCCAATATTTAACCAAAGAATATTGACTTTAAAAACGTAAAAGAATGGAGCTGGCAAAACGATCGGGCGATAAAGTATTAACACCTCATGCCGCTCACCGCCCGCACATCGTGCTATTAAAAACTTTTTACTATAAATACGTTTATTTTCAGTCAGAATATTTCAATTTTTACTCAAAATGTCGATTTTTATTTTTTTATTTTTAAACACGTGTTTATGGTTTTTTATTGACAAAGGCCTCCATTTGATATAAGTAATAGATATTATTATATGCCACAAAATATAATTTTTGTCATGATAATTGTAAGTTTTAACTGGTTAAATAGTTAAACAGTTTGGTAAGTTTAGCTCCAGTGCTTGTATTCAGAATAGAATTATATCTCACTTACTTTTAAAAATATATTTATAGAAAAATGTATATTGAAATTTAATTAGTCTTAATCATTACATACTATCCTACAATTTTGATGCCACAAACACATAAAGGCTTGCCGTTTTGGTGCAAATAAAACTAATTAATTGAAGCGGAAATTCATCCACATTTTTTAAAGCAGTTTGTGTAAATTTAAATTAATGGCACTTTACAATTTAATGAACGTTTTCCATGTATTTTGTGCAAAAAATCAAGTTTACGCCTTTGCTCGTATTTTATGTACTGCTAATGGCTTAGTTATAATACTGGTAGCAAATACTTATTTAACATGAAAATTTAAAAATTATAAAAAAATTTTTTGTGCGAAAATCCTTTTATCACAATAAAACTAATATTATTATTTTTTAGATTAAAAGATATAATAAATATTATATTTTGCGGCGCATAATCATATCTATTACTAATATTAACTGGAGACCTTTGCCAGTTCAAAAACAGAAACACGTGTTCACGAATCACGAATCGATATTTTGGGTAACAAATTAAATAAGTCGTATATATATAACAAATTAAATAAGTATAATTATGGTGACTCTTGCATTATCATAGCTGCGTACCTCTGGAACATCCTTCCATAGGAAATATGCTAGCTAGCTGTTTATATATTTAACTTGTCTTAAAAAACTATTTTCTCTCTTTATAAATTTAATATGTAAATATTACGTAATCATCGTTTATGTAAGTTTATATATAATGAATATGTATATGTGAATAATTATATAACCATATTTGTATTGATATTTATGTAAACTTGTATTAAATATATAATATGTAAATTTTAAGTAAGTTTATTTCATTAAGCAAACATTTTTATATATCATTTATACACCGACCTAATTCTTTGTGTCTTCTAGTCTTTTCTCGGTAAGGGCTGCCTGGCAGAGATCACCTGTGGTGATAAGGCCACCTTTACACCAAAATTGTAACTATTATTTACTATTTTTTATGTATTTATCTGGGTGTAATAAAGAGTGCAATAAATAATAAATAACTATAAATATTGTATAGTAAAAAGTTTTTAATAGCACAACGTGCGGGCGGTGAACGGCATGAGGTGTTAGCTTCTACTTCACATTGTTTGACCATCGTATTGTATACAATATTTACGTTTTTAAATTAAAATTCTTGGTTAAATACCTAAGACCCTTAAGGCATTGTTTCTTCTAGTAGGTAGGTATGTCCTCTTTACGTCACAGTGACTGTCAACTCAAAAGCTTAGCACACTTGTTCAAAGTCCTTCAACGGTTGTTACTTTTATTTCTATCTAGATTTTTCTATTTCATTTATACAAGAGACTTTAAATTGCAAATTTACAGTTTTACTTATTGTTTGTCACGGTTACTATGAGTGATTTGCTTATAATAACTCAAAGCAAAATGCAATCTTTTATACAATTTTTGTTACTTTTTTTACCAAATTGTAACAATTTATATTTGACTAATTAAAATAAACATAAATTTATTTACTACTAGCGACCCCCTTGGAGCTTCGCCTGCATACACTACACGACTAAACTAATTAGTTTTTCCGCCCGCCCGCGTTATCACTTAACTCCCAAACTTTGCTTAAATTCATAATTTCAATGATTGTAACTTTTTTATTTATGAACCGATTGAAATCGGTTAAGCCGTTTCTGAGATTAGCATGCACAAATGCACATACAAACATATGTTTATATGTTTAGACAAAGACCAAGAGACAAAACAATTAAAAATCAAACATTTGGGTTCTGTTACATCATATATATACATGTACAGACACAATACACAGTACAATTTAATTAAGTGTATATAGAGAATAGATGAGTATGATAAATAATAATACGAGATATCCTTTAATGACTAAATGTAAAATGCAATTGAAAGTGAATACTTTATCGATCTTAGAAACGTTTCGCTTCTAAGTACAATAATCCTGTAATATAATCCACTTTGTTCACAACCCCCTTTGACTACACCGCGAATATACTAACATATAGCAACAAGCATTTGCATATTAAACTTTGCATTGTCGGTGTTGTATTGTGCCTCAATTCTCGATATTCGATCCCTTATATTACTCTGAATACAATACAAAATTCAATAACGACTACCGAAATGCAGCGAGGCTACTAGCGATACGTTTTCGTTGATATCATCGAAATATGCTTAAAGTGAACGGTTAGGATGTATCTTTTCAGTATTGAATAATATTTTGAGACGTTGTATTGAATATTATTATATGTCTATTTGATAGGTTAATCATTTTTTTCTTGATGACCGAATATAATTGTAAAAGATTTTTATGTCAAAAATCTTTTTCAATTATATTCGGTCTACACTGTCGGTAAACACTGAACTAAAGAGTTTAGTTGGTTAGGGTATGTTATGTAAGAAGACGCGAGTTGAAATGTCTAGTAACTCTAAATTATTAGTCATTATTTAAATAATAACTTACAAAATATAAATAAATAGAAAAAATACTAACAAAATAACATATCTTCGTAGATTAAAAAAATATGTTAAGAAACTAGTGTATTTGATACTGGTGTATTTGATATGAACGGTTTTCAAGAGGCGCGGTTTCAAATCCCGCTGCGTTCAAATTTTTATACGTTTTCAAAATATGTCTTTTTCAACTTGTCAAAGTGTGCGATTAACACTTTAAAAAAATAAAAAATATAGTGTATTTGATTTTATTTTGTTTGTTCAATAGGAAACATTACAAATATGTAAGTAGGTATATATTGGTCATAAATAATAAATGTCAATTCATATACACAGTAGATTTTACAAAAGCCAACAAAGTTTCTAAATTGTGGTACATATAAACATGGAGTGAACTCTACACTACGTAACAAAAATTATAACAGCGTTGTAAAGTAATAAGGTTTTATGACTATGTAATATTATTTTAATCATGTATACTAACTAATACAATGTGTTTTACTTCTATCTCAAATTAATTCCGCAGCTTCGTTCGTTCCTTCGTGTAAAAGTCTTGAACGCAGCCCGATTTGAACCTGCGCGTCTTACAAACCGTCCAAGCGCTCTGACTGCTACGCCGTAGCGATAATTTTCTGAATATTATTCCCAAGTGTGTACACATTTAAAAAATATAATATTTTTCGCATTCGAGAAAATTTCTAGAAATCCTCGCTCAATGCTTCCTGACATTTCACAGGGAACCCGAGTAGTTTCGGTTATGCATTGCCTATCTGTCAGTAATGAAAGAGTAGTATGGTTGACCTTGTAGTATAACTATGGGTAAACCCTCGTCGTTGATTTTTAGTCTATTTTAAGGAGATATGACTTGTTAGCAGAACTCAACTCCGCACTTTGTATTTCTAGACCGGGAAAATAACAACTATTTAAATAAAATCATCTTCCAAGTGTGTCTGATTGGTGCGTGTTCATTCAACACTGTCCTACTGCGCGATCTAGAAATTGGGAGTAGATATAATAATAAAACATCAGTATTGTTATAAAATCAATAATGACTTTCATAAATGTTTTCGCCATTTGCATTTCCAGTATTTTTTTAAATATACTTGCTATGAAAAATTAAGACAGCTATCTATTGACTCTTACGTTACGGAGTGACTGAGAAACAGCGAGCAGCCAAAACTACTGGCCGTAGTAAATTGAAATTAGTCATATTATATCTTTAGTACTTCATGGTAGAACGAAGACGATTTCTCGGAGTTCCTAAGGGAATGGGAAAGATGGGACTTTACGTTTTATAATACAGTATAATATAAAACATTGTAAATAATACGCATTTAATAATTAGCCACAAACTTTATATAAAAAAATTATAATTTTTATATGCAGCTAATAACAAAATAAGACGAGGCATTTGTGTCACTATTATATTATCTCTAAAAGCTTAATATTGTCATATTATACATATGTATAGGTAAATCTGTAAAGGTATCTATCAACCTTTGTTTACCTAAGTACTCCCCCTGAAAGCCTAAAGTAACGAATGAAATTATAAAAATATTTATTGAGGTCATTCAATATGCTCAAAATAATAATAACGAACATATAGAATTATAAGAGATACTCCAATTTAAGGCAATACTACATACAAAAGACAAAACAATAAGAAGAACAACTATTCAATTACATTACGTAAATGAAATGCAACTCCAATTTAGTGTATTCATTATAATTTTATTTTTTTTATTTATTTATAATTTATTATTTGGGAATGTATATGTACGAGTTCATATCTGTTATGTTATAGTTTTTCATATTAGATAACATCAAGGTGCAGTGGGCCAGTGACTGACTGTAAACGCGATGGAAGTGGGTTCAAATGCCACTTGAGGGAATGGTTATATTTAAATTATTTTCATTTGTTCTCTGGGTAAGACAAAGTGGAGCATTGAGTTTTCAATATACAATGTCTCGAATTCACGAGGAAAAAATGACATCCGTTTGAAATTCGTATTATCTGGAAGCCTAAGAGACAAGAAATAGAGCACCTAAACCATACTACTACTTTTATTATAATTGTGGGTCCAATTCTCTACTTTGCTCTTTTCTCTTTTGAAAGCCAATTCTAACAATTCTGTCAATTCTAATTCTGGTTATTTTAAATTAAGCATTGAATCAACATGAAATCGTGTTAACTCGTAATTAAGAAATAAGCTTCGAATATTTTCCCAGTTTCTTCCATAAATTGATAACATTCGCTTCATATAAGTGAAGGCTCACCGACACGACTATACGAATGCCGTTGTTTGCGGAACAACTGATACCTCGATGACTGGGGGCATTGTTTGGTGTAGTAGGTAACTCCATTGTGGAGAGAAATGTCATACTGCCTCTATAGCGAACATGTTAGTCGATACCGATCCTGAGTGTTACGAAATTCTTAGTAACATTTACAATAACTGTTTGCTTTTTTGTTATCAATCAAACCCAGTGTTGGAAAGTTACAATATATTTTATGTATTTTTGATTGTATTTACAATAGATTCTTTTGAGATTTTGCTCTCAAATTGACATTGAGGTAGCAATTTTTATATTTTAAATATATTTGTTTTTTTAATACTAATAAAGTCTTGACTTTTCTTAGAGTGTTCTACTAGCTTAAAACAATATATAGCAATGAACGTTTATTTATGTGAAAATAAAAGACAATATAATGTACAATATATTTTATGTACTTTTGATTGTATTTACAATAGATTCTTTGGAGATTTTGCTCTCAAATTGAGATTGAGGTAGCAATTTTTATATTTTAAATAAATTTGTTTTTTAATACTAATCAAGTATTGACTTTTCTTAAAGTGTTCTACTAGCTTAAAACAATATATATATGTGAAAATAAAAGACAATATTATATTTTAACAGGAACATATTAGTATTTTCTTTTTATTTATTTTACTACGTAAAAAATAATAAAATTTTCGCTATGCTATTAATTACACGTTTACAGTTTTATCAGTAACATTGATATTGAAATTCGATGTCACATATAAAAATCATGCACCGCGTCGCTTTTGTTTGCGTATCCTTTTTCTGCCGTTTACAGTATACGTTTCGACTTCGGACAAAGCTATTGAAACTGAAACGTTGTTATATGATATGTCAATTCAAATACAGTCACTGATTTGACCATTTTTATTTAAAAACTGAACTTATAGTTTTTATTTTATTTTATTTTTACATACATATATACTTAAATGTTACAAACATAAAGTTATAGTAAAATATTACATAATTATTGTTTTTAAACATTCAAGTTCTTAAACAAAGTCGAAAAGGAAAGTGTAGTATTTTCTTTTTCAAACTAAATCAAGAAAGGTAACTTATGGCTCAGGAAATATGATAAGTAATATTTTCTATTGCCAATATATGGACCATAAAATATTACTATGTTTGCGATACGTGAGTACAATCGTTAGAGTCCCAGCTTGCATTTCGCGAAGTCTCCTTGGGAGGAAATTGAATCGGATTTTCGAGGATACCTTTCACTTTTACGAACGCTTCTCGCCACAACATGAGCCTTAAATTGGGAAAATATTGTGACAGAATTCACGAGACTTTATAGTGACTTCAAATATTGTAAATCGTGTTAAAGTATTTTCAAGATATTATTTTAATATTGTTTGAAAAGGTTTCTCTTTTATAAGACAAATTCGGACGTTTTTATAATTTCTTTATGAGACATATTCGGACGTTTTTACAATTTCTTTTATGAGACATATTCGGACGTTTTTACAATTTATTTTATGAGACATATTCGGACGTTTTTACAATTTATTTTATGAGACATATTCGGACGTTTT